>CM065695.1:6208880-6211380 GCA_017654935.2 Phymorhynchus buccinoides | reverse complement strand
CTCCTTTTGCTGCTATTTGCTCCTTTTGCTATTTTGCTGTTTTCTGTTTTCTGTGTTGATGAAGGCGCATTCGCTGAAATATCTACACTTCTTGTTGTGTAGTTGTTTTTTGTGTTGTATATTTTCCATAACTGAAGGAAGATGAACACAGAGAAATCCAATGATCAGTTTCGTGATAAAGATAGAAATACAATGATCAGTTTCATGATACTGAGAGAAATCCAACGATCAGTTTCATGATACAGAGAGAAATCCAACCTTAAGATCAGTTTATGATACAGAGAGAAATCCAATGATCAGTTTCATGATACAACAGAGAAATCCAAACAAACAATGATCAGTTTCATGATACAAACAGAGAAATCCAACCCCCGATCAACAACACAAGTTTCATGAAATTAAGCGACAGAGAGAAATCCAACAATCAGTTTCATGATACAGAGAGAAATCCACTGATCAGTTTCATGATACGCAGAGAGAAATCCAAGATAATCAGTTTCATGATACAGAGAGAAATCCAGTGATCAGTTTCATGATACAGAGAGTTTCTTCAATCCAAGCATGATCAGTTTCATGATACCCTCAGAGAGAAATCCAATGATCAGTTTCATGATACAGAGAGAAATCCAACGATCAGTTTCATGATACAGAGAGAAATCCAGTGATCAGTTTCATGATACAGAGAGAAATCCAATGATCAGTTTCATGATACAGAGAGAAATCCAATGATCAGTTCTTCATGATACAGAGAGAAATCCAGTGATCAGTTTCATGATACAGAGAGAAATCCAATGATCAGTTTAATGATACAGAGAGAAATCCAAAGATCAGTTTCATGATACAGAGAGAAATCCAATGATCAGTTTCATGATAAAGAGAGAAATCCAACTATCAGTTTCATGATACAGAGAGAAATCCAATGATCAGTTTCATGATACAGAGAGAAATCCAATGATCAGTTTCATGATACAGAGAGAAATCCAGTGATCAGTTTCATGATACAGAGAGAAATCCAATGATCAGTTTCATGATACAGAGAGAAATCCAGTGATCAGTTTCATGATACAGAGAGAAATCCAAGGATCAGTTTCATGATACAGAGAGAAATCCAGTGATCAGTTTCATGATACAGAGAGAAATCCAATGATCAGTTTCATGATACAGAGAGAAATCCAATGATCAGTTTCATGATACAGAGAGAAATCCAGTGATCAGTTTCATGATACAGAGAGAAATCCAATGATCAGTTTCATGATACAGAGAGAAATCCAAGCCTTAAGATCTTAACATCGAAGAAGCTAATATTATATCACTGTAATCAATCAATAATTCACTGACATGATTGCAGAACTCTTCCCTTTAATAACAATAAAACAAGCAAACAAACAAACAATCAAACAATATCTCTCTAAAGCAAACGTTTCTCGACCCCCGTCTTCTCCGTCCCCCAACACCTCAACAACACAAGGCTGTCGGACCGTTTTAAATTAAGCGAGCACACAATTTGAAATAAACGGAACAAACACTGAAAGAAAGAAAGAAACAAACAAACACTCCACTGCACAAATCTGTTTATGGTTCTCCCAGATAATGATGAATGCGCATGCCCCTTGCGCATGCCAGATAACCTTTCTTCCGGTATTTTGATAGCAAACAAGCCCAACGGAACACCAAAATAAGATCCTCTTTCATTAATTTCGACAAAGTGTTTCTTCAATCGATAGCATCGGTCTAGATTTGCTGGAAAGTGCCCTCAGAGCTATTTGTTTTCTGGTGGGAAATGTATGTAGCTCGATCTAGTAAGAACACAGTAAGAAGTGCAGGTGGCGCGCGTGTGTCCTTTTTGGCAGTTCCTTTATATACCAGAGTATGCTACGTTTAACTCTTTAACCGCCAGCCATTTTTTCAGCCAAAATTTTCCATTAAAAAAACAAACATCTGCAATCTTGGAAATTCCTCTGTGATGTGCTTAAAGTAAGGCCTATCCTTACCTCCCAAAATTAAGAAAATGGGGTCTTCAGATAACAGGCCCTGATTTGATGCCTTTTAGTGACATGGGTGTTAAACCATTGTGGTGCATAAATGCGACATTGGCGGTGAAAGGGTTAAACGAATGTAATAAAGAATTTTTTTTTTTTTAAATTATTCCGCCAAAGAAGAAACGTTTTCGGGTTTTATTGCGAATATCTGTATGTATATTCCCAAACTAACAATAAACTCATTGTAAATAGATGGTTTGGGAGAAGATTGCACGACTAGTACAGATAGTTGCGAACATTAAAGTCAACTAAACTGAGAACTGATTTTCGAAACCGTCCAAAGCATTGTGGAAACTAAAAACATAGATGTTTTGTCGCATTGTGTAATTATAAATTCGTTGTTCGTGTACTTTGATATTCCCCAACTTATTTCTTATTTCTATTTTCTTATCTTTATCGTTTTCTTTTCTAGCCCTTCATGAAGTTTTATTTTCTCTTATGTTTAAATTGTTTCTGTTATC
>CM065695.1:6168880-6191380 GCA_017654935.2 Phymorhynchus buccinoides | reverse complement strand
TTAAACGCACGAGACAATTGAATAGAGAAGCCATTGAAGCCTAATACGTGGTAAGATTTAACGTGGTGACAGCCCTGACATGGCCTTAGTTGTGGACGGGGCTATCATTTTCATCTTAATCTTAAAGGAAATGAAGCCAAACTGGTAATTTAATCCAAATCAAACGGGCTTATCTAAACGCATTTTCACGACCTGCATGAAATTAATTGAGACAAGATTTTAAAAAAAAAAAAGAACAAAAAAACAACAACCTTAGACACTCCCTCATGTTTACGACTCTCGATCTTAAAGTCTGCTTTTTTATTTTATAGTTTTATGACAATAACACTAGGCTGATCCTAACCCTATACCTTTCTCCAGAATGGGAAAAAAGGTGCTTCTCAGTGAAAGGTTTGATGGGATTGTCTAAAGTGCGATTGAGCAAAAGCAAGCAACAAAAACAAAACCTAAGTTATTGATAAACAATTTTTGCCCATTTAAAAAAAAAAAAGGAGAAAAGAATTGTAGGAAACAACACTGTTTGAAAACAACACTGTTATGCACAGGCCCTTATCCTAACTGTGTCCCTAACCCCTAACGCAATTCGAGCAAAAAATTATTCTCTTGTTCTAATTGTGTCCTTAACCCACGAAAATCGAGCCAAAACATATTCTCTTGTCCTAACTGTGTCCCTAACCCCTAACGCAATTCGAGCAAAATAATATTCTCTTGTCCTAACTATGTTCTCAACCCTTAACGAGCAAAACGTATTCTCTATGTCCCAACCCCCGAACAAAAATCGAGCTATATACTTATCCTAACTGTGTCCCTAACCCCTAACAGAAATCGAGCTATATACTTATCCTAACTGTGTTGCTAACCTCTAACAAAAATCAAGACATATACTTAATCTAAATGTGTTCCTAGCCTCTAACGAAAATCGAGCAAAACATATTCTCTGTGTCCCAAACCCCTAAAGAAAATCGAGCTATATACTTAACCTAACGGTGTCCCTAACACCTAACGAAAATAGAGTACAAATAGTCTCTTGTCCTGTGTCCCAACCCCATTAAGCGAAAATCGAGCTATATACTTATCCTAACTGTGTCCCTAGCCCCTAACGAAAATCGAGTCAAAACATATTCTCTTGTCCTAACTGTGTCCCTAACCCCTAACGAAAATCGAGCTATGTACTTTTTCTAAATGTGTTCCTAGCCCCTAACGAAAATCGAGCTATGTACTTATTCTAAATGTGTTCCTAGCCCCTAACGAAAATCGAGAAAAACACATTCTCTGTGTCCCAAACCTCTAACGAAAAAAATCGAGCTATGTACATACCCTAACGGTGTCCCTAGCCCTTAACGAAACTCGAGCAAAACAAATTCTCTGTGTCCCAAACCCCTAACGAAAATCGAGCTATATACTTATCCTAACTGTGTCCCTAGCCCCTAACGAAAATCGAGCTATATACTCTATCCTAACTGTGTCCCTAGCCCCTAACGAAAATCGAGCTATATACTTATCCTAACTGTGTCCCTAACCCCTAACGAAAATCGAGCTATATACTTATCCTAACGGTGTCCCTAGCCCCTAACGAAAATCGAGCTATATACTTATCCTAACTGTGTCCCTAGCCCCTAACGAAAATCGAGCTATGTACTTATTCTAAATGTGTTCCTAGCCCCTAACGAAAATCGAGCTATATACTTATCCTAAATGTGTCCCTAACCCCTAACGAAAATCGAGCTATGTACTTATCCTAACGGTGTCCCTAGCCCCTAACGAAAATCGAGCTATATACTTATCCTAACGGTGTCCCTAGCCCCTAACGAAAATCGAGCTATATACTTATCCTAACGGTGTCCCTAGCCCCTAACGAAAATCGAGCTATATACTTATCCTAACGGTGTCCCTAGCCCCTAACGAAAATCGAGCTATATACTTATCCTAACGGTGTCCCTAACCCCTAACGAAAATCGAGCTATATACTTATCCTAACGGTGTCCCTAGCCCCTAACGAAAATCGAACAAAACATATTCTCTTGTCCCTAATAACGAAAATCGATCCAAACATATTATCTTGTCCTAACTGTGCCCCTAACCCTAAAGAAAATCGAGCTATATACTTATTATATCTGTATCTCTAACCCTTAACGAAAATCGAGCCACAACATATTCTCGTGTCCTAACTGTGTCCTTCACCCCTAAAGAAAATCGAGCAAAAGATATTCTCTGTGTTCTAACCCTCTTATAACGAAATTCGAGCTATATACTTATTCTAACGGTGTCCCAAAGCCCTAACGAAAATCGAACCAAAACAAAAATTCTCTTGTCATAACTGAGTCCCTAACCCCTAACGCAAATCGAGCAAAAACATATTCTCTTGTCCTGTGTCCCTAACCCCTAACGGAAATCGAGCTATATACTTATCCTAACTGTGTCCCTAACCAAAATCGAAAATTGAGCAAAAACATATTCTCTTGTTCTAACTGTGTCCCTAACCCCTAACAAAAATCGATACATATACTTATCCTAACTGTGTCCCTAACCCCTAACGAAAATCGAGACATATACTTATCCTAACTGTGTCCCTAGCCCCTAACGAAAATCGAGACATATACTTATCCTAACTGTGTCCCTAACCCCTAACGAAAATCGAGACATATACTTATCCTAACTGTGTCCCTAGCCCCTAACGAAAATCGAGACATATACTTATCCTAACTGTGTCCCTAACCCCTAACAAAAATCGAGACATATACTTATCCTAACTGTGTCCCTAGCCCCTAACGAAAATCGAGACATATACTTATCCTAACTGTGTCCCTAACCCCTAAGGCAAATCGAGCAAAAACAATCTTCAGAAACGTTTATATCAAGAAGAAACTGGGAAAAAGTAACCGTGGCGTTGTACACCACTATTTAGGAGCCACCTTCCGCATACATCACATCATCATCCATCATTCCAAAACTTTTTATTGACCAGCGTGGAAACTTTCCTGCAGAATCAGCGAAGGCAGAATCAGCTGAAAGGTTAGTCGGGCTCCTATGGATGTGCCCCCATCTCTATGTGTCCCAGTGTCTATGTGTTACCTTCATTGTGCCCCCGTGTCTTTGTGTCCCCACCTCTAAACGTCTCTTCGGGTTTTGGATAGGGTTAGAATTAGGAAAAGGATAAGGCTTTCGGAATAGGTGATGCAGCACAGGAAAACAAGGCTAATGTCGTAAATGATCACTTTTGGCTTATTCATATTTTCAGAAAGGCCAGAGACAACAGATTAACAGGCAAAAAAACAGAATTCATCTAGCTCTAATACTAATTGTTTATTTTTAACAATATTTCAATCAATCAAATCTCTCTCTCTTTCCCTCTCTCTCTTTCTCTCTCTTGTGTCTGCCCGACTTTAGCCTTGTTTTCCTGTGCTCAGGGTTAGGGATAGGATTAGGGTTTCGGCTTCATTCTTTGCAAAGTGTGTAGGCTGCGAAGTCATCACTCTTTGCGACATTTAGGCTTCTTGGTGCTACTACTATACGTGCATGACCTAGCTTTGGTCAAGCGAAGTGATTTTGGTAGCACAGCAAGATAAATGGAAGATTTATCACCGACACACATTAAATTCAATTTCCGGTAAGACATTTCTTTGACGCGATGTTTTCAAAACTTTACAGACTCATTTTGGGAAAAAGAACATTTTTAGCAAAGTGCCCGATCTTTCACTGTGAATTTGGAATCTCGGGTTCAAGTCTTGAGCAATGAAGAAGTTATTTTGGAAAAGCCCATTTTAGTAAAGTGCCCGAGTTTTCTCTGTGAATTTGGAATCTCGGGTTCAAGTCTTGAGCAATGAAGAAGTTCAGTTTTCCTTAAAAGTTGAATTTGTTTTAGGGGGGGGGGGGGGCATGAATTTATATTATAATTATGTATTGAAGGGTTTCCAATGAGGTTTTAAAGCGATTTACAAAAAAGAGGCTTTGCTGTTGTTGCTGTTGTCTTACCCTGGCTTAAAGACTCCAGGGATCATCCCAACAGCCGAAGCACTTGAACACTGTGGTACAAAATGCAGCAGCTAGGGATGAGCACAGTACGTGCGTGACCGTTTTTGATGACCCCTCCACGTGGGCAGCTACGCTCCGACTTCGGAGGATTTAAAACCGATGATGGTGTTACGCTAGGAGCTTGTCATAGCTATGCAGAACATAACTTTTTGATGTAGCTTTGGTGTTCTAGCTTATGTCGATTGCTCTGACACAGCCTTATGCCAAGGCGAGAGAAAGAGGCAAACTTGCATTTTAGGCACCCCCCTCTCATGTTTGTGATCCTCAATCTCAAAGTCTGCTTCTTTCTTTCTTTATACGATTCGAATCTGAATGCGATGCGATTTTGACGATGTGAGTCATGATTCACGTGAAAATCATGTATTGGGTCTGCTTGAGAATAGTGAGCGAAAATGGCAGAATTGTTTTTAGACGGAAGTATTTCACGTGAATCGTGACTCGCGTCGTGACCCAATCGCATCGCATCCCCATACGATTTTACGCGTGTGTGGCGCCGGCTTAAGTGACCTAACATGACTGACGGCATGGGGGCGTGGTCTATAGCTGTCTCCTCTTTGACTTGTGTTAAAAACAAAATTGCTTTTAAAACATATATGACAACGTTGGTTAACTCTATATTCGAACTCACGCTCACGCAAGGCATATTCCATCTTCATGCAAAGTATCGTGGAGATCCATCAAGTAGTTGTTGATAAAACCGACTTTCAGACCGACAGACAAACAGACACCCCCGAAACAATGTACCCCCTTTTCATAGGATGAGACGGGGGTATAACAACAAAAACAACAACGACAACAACAACGACAACAACAACAACAACAACCATCCCTCCCCCCAAAAAAAGTACAATAGAAATTAACGTACCCCCCCCCCCCCCCCCCACCCCCCTCCCAAAAAATATTATCAATCATAATAATAAGCAGTTCAAAATATCTAAGCAAAACCAAAACAAAAGAAAGAGGAAGAAAGATGCCCCCCCCCACACACACACACAAGAGCGCGCGCGCACGCATGCACGCACGCACACACATACACACATACACACATACACACACACACACAAGAGTGCGCGCGCACGCACGCAAGCTTACACACACACACTCATACACACACACACACACACACACACACACACACACACACACACACACACACACACACACACGCGCGCGCGCGCGCGCGCGCACACACACGCACACACACACACAGACACGCACGGCAAAACATAAAAAACCCATAATTACAGTTAATTGAGGATAATAAGAGCAATCATTTTCTTGGGTCTTTTGAGATAGAGGGAGACTAAGAGAGAGAGAGAGAGAGAGAGAGAGAGAGAGAGAGAGAGAGAGAGGAGAGAGAGAGATAGAGAGAGAGAGAGAGAGAGAGAGAGAGAGAGAGAGAGAGAGAGAGAGAGAGAGAGAGAGAGAGAGAGAGAGAGAGAGAGAGAGAGAGAGAGTAAGAGAGAGAGAGAGAGAGAGAGAGAGAGAGAGAAAAGAAAGAGAGGGAGAGAGAGAGAGAAAGGGGGGAGAGGGAGAGAGATAGAGAGAGGGAGAGAAGAGAGAGAGAGAGAGAGAGAGAGAGAGAGAGAGAGAGAGAGAAAAGAGAGACAGACAGATAGAGATAGAAGAAAGAGAGAGAGAGAGAGAGAGAGAGAGAGAGAGAGAGGAGAGAGAGAGAGAGAGAGAGAGAGAGAGAGAGAGACAGAGAAGGAGAGAGAGAAGAGAGAGAGAGAGAGAGAGAGAGAGAGAGAGAGAGAGAGAGAGAGAGAGAGAAGGAGAGAGAAAGAGAGAGAGGTGGTGGTTGTAGTGGTTGTGGTGGTTGGTCTTTACAAAATTAAAACGATCAATAAACCTGAATCAAGCCTGAATTCACTGAGGAAAAGAACCCACTCCTGTTACTCACTTTTCTGATTAAAAAACAAAAGTCTTGCAAAAATGTTTTAGAAGAATGAAATAACACAGCCCGACTTTTACAGCCTCCTAAAAGTGCTGCTGAATAAAAGAGGGAATTCCGAGATAATTATTTGAAGAGCTCAAAATATAGCTATTAAGAGGCAAAGCCTTCAAGGCTCACTCGAACAGGCACACGTGGGACATTAATATATATTATATAAAGATGTTGGGACGATCCTGGAGGTACTGCATTACCAGGAAAGTGCCGAGCTTTTAAACAGCGAAGATGATTTTTTTTAATTCTGCTAGCAATCTGAATGAAAGTTCGCGTCCTCCAGCCTGGAACAGGCACATATCTCCGGGGCATTAATAGCTATAGAAATAGTGGGACGATCCTGGAGGTACTGCAATACCAGGAAAGTCCTGAAGTAGTTTTTTTAATACGAACCACAACTGTGACAAATCGCGGTGTACTGCAGTACATAGTGGGGGGTAGGGTTAGGTTTAGGGCTAGGGTTAGGGCTAGGGTTAGTATTCCAAAAAGGTTATTAGCTAAAAAGTTTCCTAAAATACAGCTTTTTGTATGGTAAGAAAGGCAAAAACGGAAAAATAGAATTAACCGAGAAATGCAGGGGTAGGGTGGCACATCTTTACCTTTACCCCGGTCTGGAACAGACACATTTGGAACATTAGTAGATATAAAGATGGTGGGAACTATCCTGGAGGCAATGCCCGGAGGCAGTGCAACACCAGTAAAGTCCCGAATTTTTAGCAATACAGATGTGCCTTAAACTAGTTTTTGACAAGGGAAGCAACTCCATAGATGGAATACTCTCTAAACCACGAATCTAAAATGTTATCTGTTCACAGTGTTGCTTTATGTATTTAATTATTCAAATCGTTATTGTTTGAAAGCTTGCATAAACATCTATGTGTATGTAAAAGTTTGAACAATGTACGCCTTCTATTTCCCGAGAAAATGCCAACGTTAAAGTTTGGACCACGGACGCAACACACTTACGTACGCACGCGAGTGAGCCAAAAATGTATTGGTCAATGAGGCAATGACGTAGGTTTTAGTTCTAACAAATATACACACAAGTAAAAGTGGGTGATGGTTAATGACTAGGACAAAGAATGCATTGCGATCAAAAAAGAAAAAAAAAAGAAAAAAAAGGAGAAAAAGTCAGACATCGTGCATAATTGTATTGAATTATTACTGTCTTACATCTCCTGAATGTTCAGACTTTTTTGGGTCTGGAGACGGTGCTTCCTGAGAGTCCACACACTGACACAGAGACACAGACACAGAGAGAGAGACATACACAGAGACACACACAGAGACACAGATATACGCATAGACACATACATGCAGAGAGAGAGAGAGAGAGAGAGAGAGAGAGAGAGAGAGAGAGAGAGAGAGAGAGAGAGAGAGAGAGAGAGAAAACGCACGCACACGCACACGCGCGCACGCGCACGCACGCACACGCACACGCACGCACACGCACACACACACACGCGCACACACATACAGAGAGAGAGAGAGAGAGAGAGAGAGAGAGAGAGAGAGAGAGAGAGCGAGAGAGATAGAGAGAGAGAGAGAGAGAGAGAGAGAGAGAGAGAGAGAGACAGAGAGAGAGAGAACGCACGCACACGCACACGCACGCGCACGCACGCACGCACACACACGCACACGCACTTACACACACACACACCACACACACACACACACACACACACACACACAATTTTCACAATTTTCACCACCACCACCCAGATTGTAGACCTGCAAACAAAATGAAATCAGAAACGCTTACGAAAGTACACAACTTCAGGTTGCAAAGAAGTTGTGAATAAACATTCGTTGTGAGAGACCCCCCCCCCCCCCGAGGGACCCCCCCCCCCCCCCCCCCCCCCCCCCCCCGAGGGACCCCCCCCCCCCCCCCCCCCCCCCCCCCCCCTACTTTGAAAAGACAAACAACACTCGTATCAAAATCTGATTTACCCCTCTTAGTATTCATTTCATACATATAAATATTGGTCACTGTCTGTTGGCTTGTTTGCCTACATGCTCTCTTTCCAAGCAAATACTCGAAATATTGACACAATCTGTGCCCTTTCATCTGTTCCAGCCGTAGGTGAAGACGGGGTAAAAAGCCCATGGGCGGGTAAGAAGCCCATGCCAATTATCTCATGAAATGAAGCAAATTTCAGTCACATTTGCCCATGAGACGAGTAAAAAGCGCATGGGCGGGTAAGAAGCCCACCCCAATTATCTCATGAAATAAAGACAATTTCAGTCACATTTTGCCCATGAGACGAGTGTTAATGTTTAGCGTTCGTCTCACGGGCAAATGTGACTGAAATTTGCTTCATTTCATGAGATAATTGGCATGGGCTTCTTACCCGCCCATGGACTTTTGACCCCGTCTTCACCTACTATCAGAAATTGGTGAAAAGAAAACACCTTTCTGTCTAAAGCCGTGTACACACATAAGCGGATATTCCATGCGGAAACCCGTGCGCAATCCATAAATAAGTGAAGCAAAGAAAGGGAAAAGATTTGCGCACGTATCCGAATTTCCCCTACATGCGTAAACTTGTATCCTTCTTTCTTCCACTTATTTTAGAGGGTTTTCCGTACGGAACTTACGCGTCTAATGTGAACCCGGCCTAAGAGTCTCTTGCCATTTTAGACAGGCAATATTTCTGTTACTCGGATCTTTTGGAAAGTGGTGAATGGGAAAGTGTGACGAACTGGGAATGTCTGATATATGGAGACTATTATATAGTCGTGTGTCTCGTCTAAAAGAGAAGGATAGGCCCTATAATGCTTGGACGAGTTTCGACGCCAAATGTAGACAACGTAAGGGCATTGGCCATTGATCGAAGAAAAGTTTTTTGGAGTGTCTGTTCCCCCCCCCCCCCCCCCATCTATCTCTCTCTGTCTCTGTCTCTGTCTGTCTCTGTCTCTCTCTCTCTCTCTCTCTCTCTCTCTCTCTCTCTCTCTCTCTCTCTCTCTCTCTCTCTCTCTCTCTCTCTCTCTCTCTCTCTCTCTCAAATTGTGTGTGTGTGTGTGTGTGTGTGTGTGTGTTGCGTGCGTGCGCGTGTGTGTGTGCGTGCGTGTGTGCGCGTGCCCGCGTGTGTGTATGTGTATGAGTGAGTGTGTGTAATTTTTGTGTATATGTCGATGTGTATGTGTGTGGCTGTGTGGACAATTGGTATTTACAAATATTTGTCATTCGTGCATTGATCTGTTTTGTTTGTTTCTTCTAACATTTTCTTATTGTTGCTGGCGAGATGTAAACAAGCGTATATTGTGCTTATTCTTTTCCAACATTAAAAAAGATTCGTTCGTTCGTTCGTTCGTTCTCTCTCTCTCACTAAAGGGCCAGCCGCACGTCCACTAAAATCGCACGACTGTACGATGCGATTCGATCGCGTGATCTCGATGCGCCAATCGCGTTTGTTCTTGGAGACCACGGGATCGAATCGAATCGCATCGTACAGGCGAGCGATTTTAGTGGACGTGTGGCTGGCCTTTAACGGGGCGATGCTTTTTTCGGGACTAAACCATTGTCCTTGTCTCTCTTTCTCTCGAGATACGAAGATCTTCTTTCCTTGACCACACCAGTATTATCTCCCTCCCTTCCCCCCTCCACTCTAACACCCCCCCCCCCCACACACCGTCTTTTTTTCTTTGGCTTTTCCCTCCATTTTTGCAATTACTTCTCCATCCTTATTTTCTTTTTAACAATTTTTTTATTGAACAAAAGTCACTTCTGTTGACATTTCCCACAAGAATTTACTATTTCTCTCTCTGCCTCTGTCTCTCTCTCTCTCTCTCTCTCTCTCTCTCTCTCTCTCTCTCTCTCTCTCTCTCTCTCTCTCTCTCTCTCTCTCTCTCTCTCTCTCTCTCTCTCTCTCTCTCTCTCCCTCTCTCTCTCTACTCACTCTCTCCCCCTCTCTCTCTCTCTCCCCCTCTCTCTCTTTCTCCCCCCTCTCTCTCTCTCTCTCTGTCTCTCTCTCTCTCTCTCTCTCACTCACTCACTCCCCCCCTCTCTCTCTTTCTCCCCCCCCCTCTCTCTCTCTCTCTCTCTCTCTCTCTCTCTCTCTCTCACTCACTCACTCCCTCCCCCCCTCTCTCTCTCTCCCCCCTCTCTCTCTCTCTCTCTCTCTCTCTCTCTCTCTCTCTCTCTCTCTCTCTCTCTCTCTCTCTCTCTCTCTCTCTCTCTCTCTCTCTCTCTCTCTCTCTCTCTCTCTCTCTCTGAGAACATCAAACCCAAACCAAGATTCTCTTGTCTTTTCCTTCTTCCTTTTACCCAGATGAACAGTTCTTCAACACGATTGGTCAGTCTTACTATACCGGAAGCTGACGTCAGACATTCGAGCAATTTGCGCACGAGCTATCTGTGTTTTTTCTTTTCTTTTTTTCTTTTTCTTTCCATATCCGTATTGTTAAGAGTTCTGCCGAGCAGCGATACAGGTTTTAACTGGGAGCATTGTTCAGACAAGAAAGTCAGCCATTCCTAGGTAGGAAGTCAATTTGACACTTCTATGTCTCCCACTATTTTGTGTGTATGTGCCCCCGTCTCTATATGTCGCAATCTCATACAACGAGAGTGACACATACAGAGACAGGGGCACAACGAGATGGGGACGCATACAGAGACGGGGACATGTAGAGACAGTGACACAACGAGGGTGACACATACAGAGACAGGGACACAACGAGATGGGGACGCATACAGAGACGGGGACATGTAGAGACAGTGACACAACGAGGGTGACACATACAGAGACAGGGACACAACGAGATGGGGACGCATACAGAGACGGGGACATGTAGAGACAGTGACACAACGAGGGTGACACATACAGAGACAGGGACACAACGAGATGGGGACGCATACAGAGACGGGGACATATAGAGACAGTGACACAACGAGGGTGACACATATAGCGACAGGGACACAACGAGGGTGACACATATAGCGACAGGGACACAACGAGGGTGACACATATAGCGACAGGGACACAACGAGGGTGACACATATAGTGACAGGGACACAACGAGGGTGACACATATAGACAGACATAGGGACACAACGACACAACGAGGGTGACACATATAGCGACAGGGACACAACGAGGGTGACACATATAGCGACAGGGACACAACGACAGGGACACACATAACATATAGGACAGGGACACAACGAGGGTGACACATATAGCGACAGGGACACAACGAGGGTGACACATATAGACAGGGACACAACAGAGGGTGACACATATAGCGACAGGGACACAACGAGGGTGACACATATAGTGACAGGGACACAACGAGGGTGACACATATAGACAGGGACACAACGAGGGTGACACATATAGCGACAGGGACACAACGAGGGTGACACATATAGCGACAGGGACACAACGAGGGTGACACATACAGAGACGGGGACACAACGAGGGTGACACATACAGACAGGGACACAACGAGGGTGACACATATAGCGACACACAACGAGGGTGACACATATAGCGACAGGGACACAACGAGGGTGACACATATAGCGACAGGGACACAACGAGGGTGACACATATAGCGACAGGGACACAACGAGGGTGACACATATAGCGACAGGGACACAACGAGGGTGACACATATAGCGACAGGGACACAACGAGGGTGACACATATAGCGACAGGGACACAACGAGGGTGACACATATAGCAGACAAAGAGGGTGACACATATAGGACACAACGAGGGTGACACATATAGCGACAGGGACACAAAGAGGGTGACACATATAGCGACAGGGACACAAAGAGGGTGACACATATAGCGACAGGGACACAACGAGGGTGACACATACAGAGACAGGGACACAACGAGGGTGGGGACACATATTATAGAGACAGGGACACAAGGAGGGTGACACATACAGACAGGGACACAACGAGGGTGACACATATAGAGACAGGGACACAACGAGGGTGACACATATAGAGACAGGGACACAACGAGGGTGACACATATAGCGACAGGGACACAACGAGGGTGACACATATAGAGACGGGGACACAACGAGGGTGACACATATAGACAGGGACACAACGAGGGTGACACATATAGACAGGGACACAACGAGGGTGACACATATAGCGACAGGGACACAACGAGGGTGACACATATAGACAGGGACACAAAGAGGGTGACACATATAGGACAGGGACACAACGAGGGTGACACATACAGAGACGGGGACACAACGAGGGTGAGACGTGGACACAACGAGGGTGACACATACAGAGACGGGGACACAACGAGGGTGACACATACAGAGACGGGGACACAACGAGGGTGACACATACAGAGACGGGGACACAACGAGAGAGTGACACATATAGAGACGGGGACATATAGACACAACGAGGGACACAAGGTGACACATACAGACAGGGTCACACAGAGACAGGGACACAACGAGAGTGACACATACAGAGACGGGGACACAACGGGGTCACATACAGAGACGGGGACACACAGAGACAGGGACACAAGGAGGGTGACACATACAGACAGGGTCACACAGAGACAGGGACACACAGAGACAGGGGACACAAGAGTGACACACAGAGACAGGGTCACACAGAGACAGGGACACAACGAGGGTGACACACACAGACAGGGTCACACAGAGACAGGGACACAACGAGAGTGACACACACAGACAGGGTCACACAGAGACAGGGACACAACGAGGGTGACACACACAGACAGGGTCACACAGAGACAGGGACACAACGAGGGTGACACACACAGACAGGGTCACACAGAGACAGGGACACAACGAGAGTGACACACACAGACCGGGTCACACAGAGACAGGGACACAACGAGAGTGACACACACAGACAGGGTCACACAGAGACAGGGACACAACGAGAGTGACACACACAGACCGGGTCACACAGAGACAGGGACACAACGAGAGTGACACATACAGACCGGGTCACACAGAGACAGGGACACAACGAGAGTGACACACACAGACCGGGTCACACAGAGACAGGGACACAACGAGAGTGACACACACAGACCGGGTCACACAGAGACAGGGACACAACGAGAGTGACACACACAGACCGGGTCACACAGAGACAGGGACACAACGAGATAGGGACACATAGAAACCCAGGACAGATGGAGGCAGGGCACAACGGGGGCTGTAACATATTGATTATAAAAACGGTGGGACATCGATATTGATAGGCTACCCATTATTAAACTCCAAGAAACGAAACTGTGTCACCAAAGTGTGAAAGAACCATTATTTTGTGTTCGTCAGAGCCTCAACCACACGTAAATCCGCCCTTAATAAACCAAAATAGTTAGTCAGAGGATTTTGACCCGAGTTGATGATGCTAGAGGAAGGATGACTTTAGTCAGCTGTTGATGAAGCTAATTCACTGTGCACGTGGACGTGAATTCTAAGCACGTGAGTGGTTGTAAACCAAAAAAAAGAGAAACTAGATTGAAAAGTTTTCGAATGTAGCATTCGAGAATCACCCGCGGAGCCCAGCCAACATTCCCACCTGATTTTATCTTGGGAACTCCATTCTTACGACCCCCCGATTTTCAGGGTCCAGCGATCTCCTTGGTCTTGACCTTGATTGGTCAACAATATTTGGAAGGAGCATAAGCCAAACCACCTTCATACCAAGTTTCAAAATCCTATGTCGACTGGTGTGTAAGATATGGCTAAAAATAGATTTTCAGTTTTCAAGGTCATTACCTTGACTTTGACCTTGACACCAAAAGGCACATCTACAGTACCTAGCCTACATGCACATCAAGTTTCATCGTCCTATCTTTATTCCTTCATGGTGATATGCTGCTAACACACACACACACACACACACACACACACACACACACACACACACACACACACACACACACACACACACACACACACACACACACACACATACATACATACATACATACATACATACATACACAGCCACTTAAAAAACACACAACAAAAACAATATCACCTTCGCTCCGTAGACTCCGCGGGTGATAAAAAGAAATACGCACAGAAATACGAACAGGCTACCCTGCGCTAAGCTATGACCACCAGGACTAACGTCTTAGACAGTCAACACGGGTAGTAGTATGCAAATTAGACTAAACTCCCCAAAACGATTGGCTGTTTAGCCTAATAGGGCATTTGCCACGAGTGTTAATAACTAGGGTTATTAACGCCCTTGACAGTGAGAGTGAATCCCTTGTTGGTCAGTACTGAAAAGGGCATTCACTCTTTCTGCGAAAGGCGGCCATTTAGTGGCCTCAAATAGGGTTATTGGCGAGAGTTATTCCCTTGTTTGGTCAGTACTCAAGCATCCACCAAGGGCATTCACTCTGGCAAAGCATGGTTGTTGCAGCGGCCAATGGAAAGGAACAGAACAGCTGAGTAGCAGAATGAAAATCCGTTTAACGTCCTCCGTTCTGAAACAGACACATATGGGACATTAGTAGATATAAAGATGGTGGGAACGATCCTGGAGGCAATGCCCGGAGGCAATGCCCAGAGGCAGTGCAACTCCAGGAAGGACCAGAATTTTTAGCGATACAGATGTATATATAGCTGAGTAGCAGGTGAAACGGGATGGCTCATATAAGGCGGCCATCTTGCTCATTAGCATAGCAAAGCGTAGGTAGGTGAAACGGGACTAGGCGAATAAGGACGCCCCCATTCCTACTTAGACCCCATTTTGCAGTCCCCTGGTCTAGCAGGCTGGTCGCCATGGTAACCAGATGCCTTCCTTCGACCTACATTGAAAACCAGCTGCCCGTTGGTTGCTTACTCTTACCAAAGACTCTAAAAGGGTCAGACGGACTACTTAAGAGTTACGGCGAGCCGGGCTGATAGAGTTATCGTTAGTGGGGTAGTTACACCATTCACAATGGCGGCTATCCAAAGTATAACTGACTCATGAAAAGATAACTCTCTCAGGTTTGTAAAAAAGAGCTATGTAACCTAAATGTGTCACGTTTAAAAGGGACATAACCAGTGTTTCTGTCCTCACTACTCATATAGGGAAAAGGGACCGGATGTTAGTCTTTCCTTTTCAGTGTCTTTGCCCTTACTCGGTAAGTAGAGCATCAGACACAAATATCCCCCTTCTCGAGTTGAAGCATCATTTTATTTTATAGTTCTGTTGCAGGTCAACGAACTTTAATATAGTATTTTAAATTTGAGGTGAATCTTGATTATTCCAGAATCGTTGGTCCCCCCCCCCCCCCTACTCCCCCTTTGGGCTTAAAATAGTCTTTCGTGAGGAAATGGGGGGCTTTCGGCGGCTTTAACCCAGTGCAAACGTTAGGTCTTTTTACCCGGCCAGAGGCCGAGGTATTGCGATTGGTTTGTGTATGTGTCTGTGTGTCTGTGTGTGTGTCTGTGTATCGATTATCTTAAAAACTACTGTTTGGATTTTGATTAAAATTGGCAGAGGGGTAGACAGCTTGAAAAGGAAGCTTCCTTTCGTTAATCAACACCGTGCTGACCTTGACCTTGAAGTTTGACCTTGAAAACCGAAATTTCCTTCTTTGGGCTATGTAATTTCCCCCAGCTTTATTTCGTGAACTAGTGAACAGAATCGCTTCAACTTTTGTGTGGTGGTGTACCATGGTGCAAGGAAGTTTGTATAAAAGTTCAGCTGTATCTCGTCTTCTTTTTCGATCGCTCAGACAATATCCTATCAATTATGAGCGCAGATGCGTCATGCTGTCGTTATGCGCCTAACTAAGAAATAGCTAGGCCCAGCAAAGTCCGACTTCGGCTGGAGGAGGGAATCTTTTTTGAAAGTGTTTCGTGAGAAAAGGGCAGGAGAATGGACCGGGTTAAGGCAGAAAGAGAGTAAGATGACAGTAAGCAAAGGGAAAAGGCAGAGTCAAAGAGAGTGACAGATTAGAGGAAGCTACAAGCACAGAACTTCCAGAAGGAGGGGGAACTATTTATACAAAAGACCCCCCGGTATCCCCACGGGTCTTTTCTTTCTATGTTTTCTATAGGTACTTGCGCCCTCCTAGTTCCGTCGCGACTATCGCCAGTATTGGCACCTGCGATGTATTGATCCTGATCCTGATCCTGATCCTGAAGAGACGACAACGACGATGAGGGTGATCCTGTATATTCTGTGCATTTCTTCGTGAGTTAAAGAACCCACTGGCAACAAAGGAGTTGTTGGTAGTCAAAATGCATGTAAGGGTACCTTGCCCACCCCTTTATCATCCACCCTTTCATTGAATTATAAGAACCCACTGGCAACAAAGGAGTTGTTGGTAGTCAAAATGCATGTACGGGTACCTTGCCCACCCCTTTATCATCCACCCTTTCATTGAATTATAAGAACCCACTGGCAACAAAGGAGTTGTTGGTAGTCAAAATGCATGTACGGGTACCTTGCCCACCCCTTTATCATCCACCCTTTCATTGAATTATAAGAACCCAGTGGCAACAAAGGAGTTGTTGGTAGTCAAAATGCATGTAAGGGTACCTTGCCCACCCCTTTATCATCCACCCTTTCATTGAATTATAAGAACCCAGTGGCAACAAAGGAGTTGTTGGTAGTCAAAATGCATGTACGGGTACCTTACCCACCCCTTTATCATCCACCCTTTCATTGAATTATAAGAACCCAGTGGCAACAAAGGAGTTGTTGGTAGTCAAAATGCATGTAAGCGTACCTTGCCCACCCCTTTATAATCCACCCTTTCATTGAATTATAAGAACCCAGTGGCAACAAAGGAGTTGTTGGTAGTCAAAATGCATGTACGGGTACCTTACCCACCCCTTTATAATCCACCCTTTCATTGAATTATAAGAACCCAGTGGCAACCCAGTGGCAACAAAGTCATGGATCTGATCATTCTGTTGGCTAAATGTTATATATATAAATGTAAGCTAAATAAAACAATCCCATGTCTGACAGTTTTTAAAAATTGTCTGAAAAGTCGCTACTGGGTGGAATTGTATTGTCATTCAATGGAAGGGACTGGATGGAAGTACAGTTTAACGTCGCGTATCGGCTTTCGCCATGTGCGACGGGCTGAACAAACCAACCAGGATATAAACAAAAATTTATGTTCCTGAATCACTGTCTTAGCCAAAAGGCCGAGAAGCGATCAGAATTTGAACATTAAATGGAAGGGACTATGGACAAATGTACATATAATTGGAACGCTTACAAACCGCTGATTGATAGCTGCGGGTGAAGAAAGTAATGTATAACAATAATAATAATTGTCAATTGTAATTGTAGGCTTATATTGTTATAACATGCCTTCTTTTATTTGTTTGTGTGTTATTTAATGAGATGAATATGGCTTGTTTAGAGAAGGAAATTGTAAACAAATTTTGTCAGCACATAAAAAAACACAAATTTAATTGTGACTGACAGCCCGAAGATTCACACTTGGATTTAAAAAAAATATATATATATTTCTTGTTTTTCTGTCTAATAACATTATTAGTTATTTGAGGAAATGGGGAAGTGCATCGCGTGCACACACACACACACACACACACATAACAACCACGTGTACAAGACGATATGTATACTTGTATAATTCAATGAAAGGGTGGATGATAAAGGGGTGGTTAAGGTACCCGTACATGCATTTTGACTACCAACAACTCCTTTGTTGCCACTGGGTTCTTATAATTCAACGACGATGAGGGTGATCCTGTATATTCTGTGCATTTCTTCGTGAGTTAAAGAACCCACTGGCAACAAAGGAGTTGTTGGTAGTCAAAATGCATGTACGGGTACCTTGCCCACCCCTTTATCATCCACCCTTTCATTGAATTATAAGAACCCAGTGGCAACAAAGGAGTTGTTGGTAGTCAAAATGCATGTACGGGTACCTTACCCACCCCTTTATAATCCACCCTTTCATTGAATTATAAGAACCCACTGGCAACAAAGGAGTTGTTGGTAGTCAAAATGCATGTAAGGGTACCTTGCCCACCCCTTTATCATCCACCCTTTCATTGAATTATAAGAACCCACTGGCAACAAAGGAGTTGTTGGTAGTCAAAATGCATGTACGGGTACCTTACCCACCCCTTTATCATCCACCCTTTCATTGAATTATACAAGTTTACATATCGTCTTGTACACGTGGTTATTATGTGTGTGTGGGCTTGCGTGTGTGTGTGTGTGCGTGCGTGTGTGCGTGTGTGTGTGTGTGTGTGTGTGTGTGTGCACGCGATGCACTTCCCCATTTCCTCAAATAACTAATAATGTTATTAGACAGAAAAACAAGAAATATATATATATATTTTTTTAAAATCCAAGTGTGAATCTTCGGGCTGTCAGTCACAATTAAATTTGTGTTTTGCTATGTGCTGACAAATTTTGTTTACAATTTCCTTCTCTAAACAAGCCATATTCATCTCATTAAATAACACACAAACAAATGAAAGAAGGCATGTTAAAACAATATAAGCCTACAATTGCAACTGAAAATTATTATTATTGTCATACATTACTTTCTTCACCCGCAGCTATCAATCAGCGGTTTGTAAGCATTCCAATTATATGTACATTTTTCCATAGTCCCTTCCATTGAATGACAAGACAATTCCACCCAGTAGCGGCTTTTCAGACAATTTTTAAAAACTGTCAGACATGGGATTGTTTTATTTAGCTTACATTTATATATATAACATTTAGCCAACAGAATGATCAGATCCATGACTTTATCTGTTTTTTGGTTTTGTTTCCATCCTAGCAAAACTAGAGTTTCTGAGAGATTAAAATTATGTGTATGGTCACAAATGTCATGAATCCAAGAAATGAAGTTTGTCCAAAAAATCTGAGCATGGTTACAAGTCCAGAAAAGATGGACTAAAGTTTCATCTTCTATGCCACAAAAAGTACATGTTTGAGAATTTGAAATTTTACATAAGAACAGGTATCTTTCAGTGGGCAGGAGTCTATGTAATACTCTCAACTGAACCCACCGCAGTTGACAATCAGTAGTAGTTTTGAAATGTTTTATGAATATTTTTTCCCATTTCAAGACTGTCTGTGGATATCGCTGTTGCCATTTTCTTACACTGGGTGGTGTAGTATCACAGTCTGTCATACTCTGGTATATGGTTTTAGTTGGTGTAAATTTAATTAAACTCCAAACCTTAGAATATTCATTAGCTAGGTTATTACATAAGTCTAACTCTAGGGATTCTTTATGCTTAGTCACAGCTCTAACTATGCCATTGTATACAAGAAAGTTAGTTGTAACCATAGGATATTTATTCTTAAAGCTATTAAAAGTTAAAAACTTTCCCTCAGTGTCAACAAGATCTTTAAAGCAACGGGGGTTTAAGAGGAAACAACCACCACCATGATAATCATCAACAGACAGACAGACAGACACACACATATATATGCATACAAACACATACAAGCATAGACATACACACACATACACAAACACATACACACGCACATTACACACACAAACACGCACACGCACACGCACGCACACACACACACACACACACACACACACACACACACACGACAAAAAACCCATACATACATGTTAAGAAAGACGGATCGATATTCACGTCAACAAAACCAATGTCATTATCCATAGTAGAACTAATAATTACAACTATTTCTATTCGAAACTATCTTCTAATTATGTTTTTAATCAATTTGTGAGCATTCAGTACAGTCCCGCTCAATACAGTGTGTGCATGCTCGTTCATTGGTACATGCCCAGCCAACTGTGAAACAAACTAAGGCCTAATATTCCATCATTCGATCATATTCTGTGTGTGTGTGTGTGTGTGTGTGTGTGTGTGTGTGTGTGTGTGTGTGTGTGTGTGTGTGTGTGTGTGTGTGTGTGTGTGTGTGTGTGTGTGTGTGTGTGTGTGTGTATATGTATATATGTGTATGTGTATGTGCGTGTGTGTTGTGTATGTGTGTGTATGTGAGTGAGTGAGTGAGATAGATAGATAGATAGATAGAGAGAGAGAGAGAGAGAGAGAGAGAGAGAGAGAGAGAGAGAGAGCGAGAGAGAGAGAGCGTGTGTATATATGTGTGTGCATGTATGTGTGTGTGTGTGTGTGTGTGTGTGTGTGTGTGTGTGTGTGTGTGTGTGTGTGTGTGTGTGTGTGTGTGTGTGTGTGCATGTCTGTGTGTGTATGTGTGTGCGTGTGTGCTTGTTTATGCGCTTATGTGTATTCATGCATGAGCGTGCGTTTGTGTGTGAGTGTGTTTTCCATTGTTCGCTTTTATTACCTATTCGTGAATGTTTTAGTCAGCTGAAGAAAGTTTAAATCGAATGGATCCTGGTTAGACCGTTGGCTTTTTCACCACGATTTTGGACGTTCCGTGTAGTTAGCGTGATTCCGTGTACTCGTCTGCAGTTTCAAAGGAAGCTCCAACCCCAAACCTATGGAAACGTTAACACAAGTTTGCTCACATGTTTTGTAGAATAAGATGCATCATTACTATTACCACTTTCATGCAAATCAGTTAACCAAGAGCCCTGTATGAATCTGGAACCCAGTTCCTGATGATGTAACTAACTGTTGAGATCTAAATCTAAGGCTATAAAATTTGTTGTTGTTATCATTTGATTGGAGTTAATTGGTCGGACACCATGTTTCAACAATCATTCCCGTCGCTGGAATCCGGTGACAATGCTACTCTCACCACCATCCCACTACACTCCACTAGCTTTGGGTCAAACGTGTCCTCTCCCCAAGGCTGCATCACGTTGGTGTTCAGTCAGATGGAGTACCTACCCTGGGACAACCCGCACAACATCGTCAGCGCCGAAACGGAGACCGTTTCTCGGCGATTCAATCACGTGGCCTTGGCCTTCCTCTTTCTGGTTGGTCTGCCAGGCAACGTCATCAACATGGCGGTGTTCTACGCACAGGGCCTGAAAGAACAAAGGGTCAACCTGTGCCTGTTCGCTCTGTCCCTGGCTGACGGTCTGTACCTAGCCGCAGCCATGCTTTTCTACGGAGAGCCGTTGTACCTGCAGTTCAGCACGGGAGAACAGTACGGCCCTATACAGAGCTTCCTCAACAACAACCACTTCACGGTGTTGCTGGGATTCTCTTACGTGTCGCCTGTCCTGTCGGCCATCATCGCCTGTGAGAGGTGTCACTGTGTGCTGAGTCCGCTGAAGTACCAGACAGCGATGAGCACCAAGACAATGGCCACCATCGTCACTGTCCTGTCCGTCTTGGTAGTCAGTCTGTGGTTCATCGCGTCTTTGAGATACAGCATCGGCTGTATGCAAGACCCCGAATCTAACCACGTGCAGAGGATTCTCGTGAAGGGCGAGTTCTACAAAGCTCACCAAACCCTCGTCGACGTTCTCCACGGGACCGTCTTCGGCCTCGCTTTGCCCACCGTGGAAATTGTCGTGGTGTCGCTAACGACAGTCATCACGGTGGTCAAACTACGGCAGGCGGTGACGTGGCGCGCTTCTGGTAGCAGCACCTCCTGCAGCCTTTCTCCGCGAGAGATTGCCCTGACTCAGATGCTGGTGGGAAGTTCCGTGCTGTTCGTAGCGTGTCTGCTGTCCGTGGTGGTGACTCGCTTCATCTGGTTGTTCTTCCCCGAGATGAACGGCGGAGGGCGGCAGCAGAACTTCTTCCTCAGCTCCCTGTGGGTGTCTCAGGTGTTCGTGTACGTCAACGCCACCTTCAACATCGTCGTGTACTACGCTATGGGGTCACGGTACAGAGACACGTTGTGGGGCATGCTAGGGAGAAAGGCTAAGGATGACGACAACAAGCTGACAAATGATACGGGACGCTCTGAGACATCGTGAAGAATGTCCTTGTGGGTCTGTTGTGTTGAACAGGCAAGGCTGACGACTACGTACAACAGTGACAAGAGGACAATGGGATATACTCCCAGTCATCGTGAATGTCCTTGTGGGTCTGTTGTGCTGAACACGAACAGGCAAGGCTGAAGACTACGACATTGAAAAGAGAATGATAATGTCACTTCCAGTCATCATGAATGTCCGAGTGGTTAGTGTTTTCATGCAGGACTGGACGACTGCAACAATAAAGTCGAACATTAATAATTACCAGGGGCGGACCAAATGATTTGTAGGGGGGGGGGGGGGGGGGGGGGGGGCCCCCCCCCCTCCGCGGAGAATCCATGGAGTAACACTGGTCCTGGGTTAGGGTCTATGGGCCTCGTAGGGAACAAGGGGACGAAGTCCCCGGAAAATGTTACAATTTAGTGATTATCAAAGCAACAAATGAGCCATTTTCTTAATATTTATACTTGCATAGGGTACATGCTTGGGGCAAAGGGGAGGGGAGGGGGATTCCAGAAACCCTGGACCCCCCCCCCCCCTCAGATCCGCCCCTGATTACTCAGTCACCGTGAATGATCATCCGTTTGTGGAGCTTCTTCGCATCCCGTAGCACCATCCAAGTAACCATAGGAGTGTTGCATTTTGCAGGGATTCAGGTGGAGAGTAAAACGAACAACTAATTTACTA
>CM065695.1:6161380-6166380 GCA_017654935.2 Phymorhynchus buccinoides | reverse complement strand
ACGGAAGAATCCCCAGTACTGCAGATGGATTTTGTTCTCTACCCAGGTAAATTTAATGGACATTTTTGGCTGAAATATGGCGGGCGGTGAAAGGGTTAAACCAAACGAATGAGAAATCACGCATGTAGATGAGCTTATCCCGCGTGGGGAAACCGAGGGGTCTTTCGTACACATAGTTCCCTCGCTATCTGGAGGGGGGGGGTGGGGGGTGGGGGTGGGTGGGGGGGGGTGGGGGGTGGGGTGGGGGGTGGGGTGGGGTGGGGCGTCAGTTCTGTGGTTGTAATTTCAATTTATTACTCACTATCTTTGACTCTGCCTTTTCCCTTAGGGTACTGTCATCTACTATTTTGCTGCCCCCAAACCGGTCCATTTTCCTGGCGGTTTTTTTCTTTCAAGAAACTCTTACAAAGCTTTTCTCCTGCCTCCATGAAGACAGGCATGCTGGACCTATCTATTTCTCAGTTACGGCGCATGACAGCAGCATGGCGGATCTGTGCTCATAATAGGAATTGTTCGAAAATAATAATTAAGGGGAGTAATTTCATGGTGTGTGGGAGTGATCTCGCCTAATTCAGTCGGTCAAACAGGGGAAGCTACTCTACCATCAGGTAGATCCCCAGCTCTCGCCTCGTGTGTTTGAGCAGACATACTGCACTTAGAACAACACCGTGCGTCATTCTAAAATTGATGTCACTTATATTTTTTACGTCACATTTTGCACGTTTTATCAGTTTGTGGCAACCCCATAATTTTTCTAAAAACAAAATGTTGGCAAGTCGCTGACTCGAATCCTGCGGTTTCACGCTTGGACGCCATTGTTGCATTGTTGCTATGGTATTTGACCGAGTAATGGAGGTAAACAACTTTATTTTTCACGAAGTGCTCTCCCCTACTTTTTTTTTATGTCGGAAAATCGTCTATTGACAGGAAACTGCCTGAGCGAACGAAGAAGAGGAAGAAGAAGAAGAAGAAGAAGAAGAAGAAGAAGAAGAAGAAGAAGAAGAAGAAGAAGAAGAAGAAGAAGAAGAAGAAGAAGAAGAAGAAGAAGAAGAAGAAGAAGAAGAAGAAGAAGAAGAAGAAGAAGAAGAAGGAAGAAGAAGAGAAGAAGAAGAAGAAGAAGAAGAGAAGAAGAAGAAGAAGAAGGTAAAAAGAAAAAGAAAAAGAAAAAAGAAGAAAGAAGAAGAAGAAGAAGAAGAAGAAGAAGAGAAAGAAGGAGAAGAAGAGGAGAAGAGAGAAGAAGAAGAAGAAGAAGAAGAAGAAGAAGAAGAAGAAGAAGAAGAAGAAGAATGTCCTACTTCAAAGCCCCCAATCGGCAGGCGACGGTTAGATTGGTAGATTGATCTCATCAGTTTGGAAGATTAGTAAGGCTAATCAATACTAATCTTCATAATAGACTACAAGGTCTGCATGGGTTGTTTTTTTTACCTTCGTCTGGCTGTCGCGTTGTTGTTGCTGTTGTTGTTGTTGTTGTTGTGAGTATGTGTGTGTGTGGGGGTGTGTGTGGGGTGTGGGGTGGGGTGGGGGGGTGGTGGGGGGGGGGGGGTAGTGTGTGTGTGAGTGTGTGTGTGTGCATGTGTGTGTGTGTGTGTGTGTGTGTGTGTGTGTGTGTGTGTGTGTGTGTGTGTGTGCGTGCGCGTGTGCGTGTGCGTGTGCGTGTGCGTGTGCGTGTGCAACACCGGTAAGATGGATGACACGAATTCACATAGCACGCATCCTGTGCGCTATTAATGGTCTGAATGAAGACCGGTGAGCGTGGGGCAGGATAAACATCCCCAACTGGAGGAAGAAGAAGAACAACAACAACAACCAGGAACACAGCGAAACAACTTGCTGCTTCTTATGCGCCCGTGGTGCATTCCAGGCATTCATGTCAGGCTGCATTTAGGGTCATTCAGGGTTCAGTATGAGGTCAGAGCGGTTCTGTATTTCCTAGTGTAAATGCAATGAAACCGAACGCGCCGAATGCGGATTCAATCCGCATTCAGAAACCGGTTTATATGTGAACGTGCTCAACATTAGCATCATTCTTCTTGACAAGCGAGACTCAAGGGCCAGCCACACGTCCACCAAAATCGCACGACTGTACGATACGATTCGATCACGTGATCTCGACTCCGCCAATCACATTTGCGTTCTTGGAGATCACGTGATCGAATCGTATCGTACAGTCGTGTGAGTTTTGTGTGGACGCGTGGCTGACCCTTCAAAGTTTTCATCCGCACGTTGTTTTTTTTACGGAGTGATCCGAAGTCGCCGTACACTACTGTCAGAATAGTATATATGCCCTCCTCTGCTATCTGGCAGTCATGGTCGGAAACGACAGACAGGCAACAACACCTACCCCCCAACATGTGGCTTTAGGTCTGCTGACTCCCCCCCCCACACACACACACCAAAAACAGATGACAGAGCCATATAAATTGTATTTCCAGTTCATGGCAAAGAAAACTACAAATTATCCCCCACCCCATTTTCAAGGGAAAAACCAGCAACTTCTTCTTCTTCTTGGTTTAAACTTCTTTATTTCTTCCTTATAACGTAACAAAATAATCAATATGAGAATAAAGGGCAGCAACAAGCCTTCGGCTTATATCGTGCCCGTACACATTACACAATTTAAATTTATGAGACCGAACATAAACAGCACATAAACATTTTCCAAACATTTCCAATCAGCATTTAGATACACCAATATATGATTTGAGCAAGTTAGGAGTTTCAAAAAGAAGAAGAAAAGGGAAAAACATTATCACATGAACATTAATAATAATAATAATAATAATAATAATAATAATAATAATAATAATAATAATAATAATAATAATAATAGTAATAACATTGTATTGCGAAAGTTTCGTGCAAACGATTTGGTCTAAACGCAGGCGGCCATTAGAAAAGAGACGTCACACGCCTTCTCTTTGGGTGAAAGAATTTGACTTCCAGCACCTCCGCCAAGGAGGAATCGCCGATTTGACGGTTTGATTTCTAGGAAACCAGAGCAAAGTGAGTGTTGCAATCTCTGTAAAGGGTGTTTTCCTGGTGATCTGGACGTGTTTCTTACAAAAAACTCATCCGTCAGGGTTGGGCCTTTAACTACATAGCTCGACTTTGTGTGCGACAGAACAGCGGTGTGCAAAGGACAGGGATCAGGGCGTGTAATCGTGAGAGCCTGTTAGACAATAAACACGGGGAATAGTCACAGAGGCATCTCTGTGAAATTCAGGTTGCTCCCACCTGGAGAGCGCGTCGCAGCCAGAGGCGCGCCACCCATTTTCTTTTTTGCATGCGAGTTTTTGTGTGTGATTGATGAGGAAGGTGGGTGTGTACATTTTCACCAAATGACAACTTTTTCGTTGCCACTGGGTTTAACGTGTGCTAAGTGCATGGGCACACGGGGACCTCGGTTTATCGTCTCATCCGAAAGACTCCGCATTCAGACCGTAAGGCCTAGTGCAGAGTGAGAGGACAAATCCCCTGTAGTACCCAGGTTCGAACTCGGGTTTACTTGACACGAAGCGAACGCGTTACCACTGTGCCACTCTACACTCTAGTATGTAAATTAGTCCCCAAACCCCCCAAACTGATTGGCTGTTTAGCCTAATGTACATACTAATCCCCGTTTCGTCTTCCTAACACGCACTCATAGCTACAGGGTCCGGCGAAGAAGAGTAGTATCAGACAGATTAGACAGAGACGTTAATCTCCTGGCTCTGTAGTCATGAGTGAGAATCACAGACAGCCAACACGGGGAATTGTATGCAAATAATGAAACTCAACTCCCTCCATAAAGACGATTGGCTGTTTATCCTACATACTCTCCCCGTGGGGATGCCAGGGTTTTTTTCTTCGTAAAAAATAGTCCCCCCACCTTCTGGAAGTTCTGGGCTGGTAACTTCCTCTAATCCGCCCCTCTCTTTGACTCTGCCTTTTCCCTTTGCTTTCTATCATCTACTATATTTCTGACTTATTGGCCCCATTCTCTTGCCTTTTTCCCCAACACAAATTCCGAATCATTTTTCTCCTTTTGAGCTCCTCCGAAATCGGAATGTGTCGGCTGTACGCAGCGGGGAGACCAGTGAAAACTGACAACCGGACACATACGTACCTTACCCATTATGGCCTGGGAACGCACAAGAAGAAGAAGAAGAAGAAGAAAACCCTACATACTAAATCCCGTTTTGAATGCTTAAAGCGCAATCACGACTACGGCCAGGGCCTGTGGATTTTACGTTAACCTCGAATTAACGCCCGACCAAACTGCATACGATTCGATCCGCTGCGACCCGATTTTGACATTTGTGGGGCATGTTGCATGCGCAGTTCTACCGTCTAAGTAAATCTGATGAAATCCTACTAGGGGAAGACGGGGTAAAAAGCGCATGGGCGGGTAAGAAGCCCACCCCAATTATCTCATGAAATGAAGCAAGTTTCAGTCTCATTTTGCCCATGAGACGAGCGTTAATGTCTAGCATTCGTCTCATGGGCAAATTTGACAGAAATTTTCTTTATTTCATGATATAATTGGGGTGGGCTTCTTACCCGCCCATGCGCTTTTACCCCGTCTTCCCCTAGTTATGTTCACTATTATTATAATTATGTAGTCCCGTCGTACACGAATCTGATAAAATATCTGTCGTTTTGTATCCGACATTTGACTTGATTCGTGTACTGGAGTCTACTTGCTTGATTATGGTGAGCGAAAATAGTCGTGTTATTTTTTGTAGACGGAAGCATTTCACGTGAATCCCGACTCGCAGACATCGTCACAATCGGATCGTTTTGAGGTCAAATGGCACAGTATAAGCTTTAAGCTTGTTGTTGCCGTTATGCTGTCTTAACCCTTTCACCGCCAAAGTCGCATTTTAGCACCACATTGATTTAACACCTATGTCACAAAAAGGCATCAATTTGGGGTCTGTTACCCAAAGACCCTATTGTCGTAGTTTTGGGAAGTAAGGATAGACCTTGTTTTATATATGTCACAGAAGAATCTCCCAATA
>CM065695.1:6138207-6143207 GCA_017654935.2 Phymorhynchus buccinoides | reverse complement strand
AATATAGTCCCCCCAGATTTTGAAAGTTCTGTGCTGGCAACTTCCTCTAATCTGCCACTACACTGTTTGACTCTGCCTTTTCCCTTTGCTTTCTATCATCTACTATCTTTCTGACTTACTGGCCCATTCTCCTGCCTTTAAAAAAACCACAATCCAAATATTTTTTTCTCCTTTGAGCTCCTCCGAAATCAGAATGTGTCGGCTGTACGCAACAGGGAGACCAGTGAAAACTGAAAACCGGACACATATGTACCTTACCCATTATGGCCATATGGCCTGGGAACGCAGAAGAAGAAGAAGATGCACGGGGAGAATTTTATTTTTATTCATAATCGCAGCTTCCTCCGAAATCGGAATGTGTTGGCTGAATGCAGCGGGGTGTGGGTGGGTGAGGGTGTGGGGGCAGTGAAAACTGAAAACCAGACACATAAGTATCTGACCCATTATGGCCATATGGCCTGGGAACGCAAAAGAAGAAGAAGAAGAAGATAATCGCAGCCCAGCCGATATGTGAAAACCGTTGGCTGGGGACCCACTATAAAACCATGTACAATTTCCAGTCAGCATCTCCTTACTATCAATCAGTATCGCTAAAAATGCGGGGTTGTACTGCCTCCGGGCATTGCCTCCGGGGTCGTTCCCACCATCTTTATATCTACTAGTGTCCCGTATGTGTCTGCTTCAGACCGGAGGACGTTAAATGGATTGTCATCCCAGCCAGCATCGCCAAATGAATACAGTGAAGCCTATCAATAATGTTGAACTTTCAGTGCAAACCTCCGCCAAGGAACTTAACAGAATAGGGTTAGGATCAGCTTTGGGCTGTTTTTAACCCTTTCACCGCCAATGTCGCATTTGTGCACCACAATGATTTAACACCCATGTTACTAAAAGGCCTCAAACCAGGGTCTGTTATCCAAAGACCCTATTTTCTTTATTTTGGGAGGTAAAGATAGGCGTTAATTTAAATATGGCATAGAGGAATCCCCACTATTGCAGATGATGGGTTTTATTTCCCTACCCAGGTAAGATTAATGGAAAATGCGTGCTGAAAATTGACTGGCGGCGAAAGAGTTAATATAACTGAAAGAAACAGACTGTGGAACTGAGGGTGCAAGATGTCCAGTAACGTGACGGGTTGTGTCCGGCTCTTTGTGTGCTTCTTCATCCGTTTTCATGATAACAATGTCGGCTTACACTGTGCTCTATAAAGAGTTGTATTCATATATCAGGAGAAGGAGCATTGGCTTTGGACCAAACCAAGGAGATAATATAGTCTAGCTAGTAGACAGATGATTGTAACTGGCGAGGCGGAACATGAAATTCAAGAAGTTCAGAACAAAAAGGAGACACTATTCCAAAAATGTTAAAGACCACTTGCTTCGAACATTTGAGACACCGTTTTGAGTGCTTTAACTTCTATTTATACACTTTCTGATGTTGTAGTATTATAGCACAAAGTCCGAACTCTTACGCAATGTAAAAATAACCTGCACAACATTACCACTAATGAAACGGTGTCTGAAAGTTTCGAAGCAATTGGTTCTGAATTTTGTTTGAATAGTATATGTTATTGAGGCAGACCATTCAGTGACTGGAACATTAGGAACCATGGTTCTGAAAACAGGACTGAGTTAATGAAAGCTGGCATGCGGAGCAAAGAATCGGATTTATGACTTCTTCTTCTTCTTTTGCATCCCCATGCCATAGTGGGTAAGGTACGTAATGTGTCCAGTATTCAGCTTTGACTGGTCTCCCCCGCTGCGCACAGCCGAACACATTCCGATTTCGGAGGAGCTCAAAGGAGAAACATTATTTGGAAGATTTTTTTGAAAAAAAGGCAGGAGAATGGGCCAACAAGTCAGAAAGATAGTAGATGACAGAAAGCAAAGGAAAAAGGCAGAGTCAAAGAGAGGGGCAGATTAGAGGAAGTTACAAGCACAGAACTTCCCGAAGGTGGGGGAACTATTTTTTACGAAAGACCCCTCCCCCCCTCCGGTGTCCCCAAGGGGAAGAGACTCGTGGAGGGAGGGGGTTCGTCCAGCTCCCCGTATGGAGGCACGAGGCATCCACCCACTGTCCGGGGTTTTATGACAATCTACAGGAGCGGACAATGATCAGTCCAGCAAGCACGCACTCAAATAATTCTGTATTTTATGCGCAAGCTGTGCAACAAATGTCTTCTGTTTGAAGACAATACATTGATTTGATTGATTGATTGATTGATTTGATTGATTGTTTCTGTATCATAGACTCCATTCACTACCATAGCTTTCTTTCTTGTTATCTTAATTAGACAGTCGTCTGCATCATTCCACCTCCACTCATTTGAAAAAATACATATATATTTTAATGTTTTTGTAAGTATTTTTTTTAAAGCTAATCAATTGTCATTACAATATTATCACAAACAGACTTTAAAAAAATACTTGTCTCTTTGATCTATAAACTGCTGATAATGTTTGTCTGTTTGTGTGTCTGTCTGTCTGTCTGTCTGTTTGCTTAGCACGGACGCAATGATGAATGCTCTTTGAAGAACACTTTTTATGTAAAACAAAAAATCTGTGGGCCGCGAATGCCTGTCAACACGGCAAATTAGTTCGACAGTTTCGAGAAGCCACGAAGGAGTGAAACCCTAGAAGATGGAACAGTTATTAACAAGGATGGAATATGTGAGTGTTATTTGATGCTCTCTGGCGAATAACAAAAACATGGTCCAAAGACTCAAAGATATAAGGCATGCAGGATATGTTGTTGTTGTTGTCACACCCTGGCTAAAAGACTCCAGGGATCATCCTAACAGCCGGAGCACTTGCATACTATGGTACAAATGCACCAGCTAGGGATGAGAACATTACGCGTCTGACCGTTTTTGAACACCCCGCCACGTTTGCAGCCACAATCCGACTTCGGAGGAGTGCAGGATATAATATTATGGGAAAGGATGAGGAGCCAGAGGTGTAGTGTTTAGCCTTGTTCATATTATGGGAAATGATGAGGAGCCAGAGGTGTAGTGTTTAGCCTTGTTCATATTATGGACAAGGATGAGGAGCCAGAGGTGTAGTGTTTAGCCTTGTTCATATTATGGGAAATGATGAGGAGCCAGAGGTGTAGTGTTTAGCCTTGTTCATATTATGGGAAAGGATGAGGAGCCAGAGGTGTAGTGTTTAGCCTTGTTCATATTATGGACAAGGATGAGGAGCCAGAGGTGTAGTGCTTAGCCTTGTTCATATTATGGGAAAGGATGAGGAGCCAGAGGTGTAGTGTTTAGCCTTGTTCATATTATGGGAAATGATGAGGAGCCAGAGGTGTAGTGTTTAGCCTTGTTCATATTATGGGCAAGGATGAGGAGCCAGAGGTGTAGTGTTTAGCCTTGTTCATATTATGGGAAAGGATGAGGAGCCAGAGGTGTAGTGCTTAGCCTTGTTCATATTATGGGAAAGGATGAGGAGCCAGAGGTGTAGTGTTTAGCCTTGTTCATATTATGGGCAAGGATGAGGAGCCAGAGGTGTAGTGTTTAGCCTTGTTCATATTATGGGAAAGGATGAGGAGCCAGAGGTGTAGTGTTTAGCCTTGTTCATATTATGGGAAAGGATGAGGAGCCAGAGGTGTAGTGTTTAGCCTTGTTCATATTATGGGAAAGGATGAGGAGCCAGAGGTGTAGTGTTTAGCCTTGTTCATATTATGGGAAAGGATGAGGAGCCAGAGGTGTAGTGCTTAGCCTTGTTCATATTATGGGCAAGGATGAGGAGCCAGAGGTGTAGTGTTTAGCCTTGTTCATATTATGGGCAAGGATGAGGAGCCAGAGGTGTAGTGTTTAGCCTTGTTCATATTATGGGCAAGGATGAGGAGCTAGAGGTGTAGTGTTTAGCCTTGTTCATATTATGGGAAAGGATGAGGAGCCAGAGGTGTAGTGCTTAGCCTTGTTCATATTATGGGCAAGGATGAGGAGCCAGAGGTGTAGTGTTTAGCCTTGTTCATATTATGGGAAAGGATGAGGAGCCAGAGGTGTAGTGCTTAGCCTTGTTCATATTATGGGAAAGGATGAGGAGCCAGAGGTGTAGTGTTTAGCCTTGTTCATATTATGGGAAATGATGAGGAGCCAGAGGTGTAGTGTTTAGCCTTGTTCATATTATGGGCAAGGATGAGGAGCCAGAGGTGTAGTGCTTAGCCTTGTTCATATTATGGGAAAGGATGAGGAGCCAGAGGTGTAGTGTTTAGCCTTGTTCATATTATGGGAAAGGATGAGGAGCCAGAGGTGTAGTGTTTAGCCTTGTTCATATTATGGGAAAGGATGAGGAGCCAGAGGTGTAGTGTTTAGCCTTGTTCATATTATGGGAAAGGATGAGGAGCCAGAGGTGTAGTGTTTAGCCTTGTTCATATTATGGGCAAGGATGAGGAGCCAGAGGTGTAGTGTTTAGCCTTGTTCATATTATGGGAAAGGATGAGGAGTCAGAGGTGTAGTGCTTAGCCTTGTTCATATTATGGGCAAGGATGAGGAGCCAGAGGTGTAGTGTTTAGCCTTGTTCATATTATGGGCAAGGATGAGGAGCTAGAGGTGTAGTGTTTAGCCTTGTTCATATTATGGGAAAGGATGAGGAGTCAGAGGTGTAGTGCTTAGCCTTGTTCATATTATGGGAAATGATGAGGAGCCAGAGGTGTAGTGTTTAGCCTTGTTCATATTATGGGAAATGATGAGGAGCCAGAGGTGTAGTGTTTAGCCTTGTTCATATTATGGGAAAGGATGAGGAGCCAGAGGTGTAGTGTTTAGCCTTATCATTATCATTCTTGCCACATACCGTTGGTACCACAAGCAGTTAGTACCTCACATATACCATGAGTCCCACAAACCGCAATCACCGTTTAGTCCCACGTCCCCGCAGCATCGGTCACTAAAAGATCTGTGGGAATCGTGGTATGTGGGAATAGCATAGCTTGTTTTCTTCTTTATTTATACCGTTAAAGTCTCATGCGGGTTAAGGTTAGACTTGCACCCAGTT
>CM065695.1:6123207-6133207 GCA_017654935.2 Phymorhynchus buccinoides | reverse complement strand
AAAAAAGGAAAAACTAAAAACAAAAAACCCTTTCAATTAGAAGGATCGCAACAGGACGCAACGCCGTTTATGATTGTATTAATCAAACCACACCCGCTCGATATAGGAACAGGTTTATAATGATGGTCGATATTCGTTAGTTTTAAAGACACACTGACGCACCACGATTAAGTCCCTTGGTTTTTTTCTGGGTAGCTGTGACCCACATAGAAATGTCCCCTATTCAAATTGAGGCTGCTCTTTAAAATGATGTTTCGGTTTGAATTTGGAGGCATTTATATGGGAGTCAGACTTGGTCAAAATAAGATTTGTTTCCAGCTATAAGAGGGAAAACACGTGAAACCCGTCATTTTGACACGTGATCTGGTGGGTCTTTAAAGTACAAAAGACGCGCCATTGCTGACATGATATATAATAGATATTAAACTAGAAGGAAACAAAAAAAGTACACACCAAATATAAAAGCTCATAATTATCCGCTATAGGTTGATGACGTAGAGGGGATGTGAACACATTTTTTAATAAGTACAACGCGTGTACGTGATTATTCAAACACGTGAGTTTACTCAACCGATATAATGTAGGTGCAGATGACCCTACATGAGCTGCACAACAGTACATCACGCAATAAACATGAAACAAAAAGGCAGAACACAAGTACACTGAGACGGGAATATGTGACTCGGATCACCACGAAAGGGACATTAAGTCGCTGGGCTAGTTTCTCACAACCGGCTTGCAAAGACAAAAATCTCATTTTTTGTCAATTTTGTGTTATGGGTACTTTTGTGTTCTCTGACATCTTATCTTTCATATTTATAAAGGATAATCTTTAATATGGTCCCTAAATGGTCTTATAAGTGTTTGAAAATGAGTAGGTCAATGCATTTTCTTTAGGTATGCTAGACTTTAGACTGTTTTCTCAAAATGGCCGACGCTCACCCTACTAACTTTAAATGCTCATGGCTCAGGAACGGAAAAAGATGCAATAATGTTTCTTGTAAAGAGAATTGTCTGAAGTTTTCAAATGTATAATTTTCTCAGAATGGTCAGTTTGACAATTAATGTCCCTTTCGTGGTGCTGGGTCACATGTTATCAAGTCGGGGGCAGAACGATCGTGACACTTAGAGAAGTGAAGGCATATAGATGGGGGCACAATGAGAGTGACACATAGAGAAGTGAAGGCATATAGATGGGGGCACAATGAGAGTGACACATAGAGACAGGAACACACAGGAAAACTTTCATACAACGTTCTATCCATCTCTTAAATTCATGATTCATTTGACTCTCTCTCTCTCTCTCTCTCTCCCTCTCTCTCTCTCTCTCTCTCTCTCTCTCTCTCTCCCTCTCTCTCTCTCTCTCTCTCCCCTCTCTCTCTCTCTCCCTCTCTCTCTCCTCCCTCATCTCTCTCTCTCTCTCTCTCTCTCTCTTCTCTCTCTCTCTCTCTCCCTCTCTCTCCCTCTCTCTCTCCCTCTCTCTCTCTCTCTCTCTCTCTCTCTCTCTCTCTCTCTCTCTCTGTGTCACTGCTGTTCAGGGAGGGACGTTTAGTTTACCTATATTTTCAGAAGTTTTTTCAAGCCAACTGAAGATTAGGGGAAAACGGGGTAAAAAGCGCATGGGCGGGTAAGAAGCCCACCCCAATTATCTCATGAAATAAAGACAATTTCAGTCAAATTTGCCCATGAGACGAAATGCTAGACATTAACGCTCGTCTCATGGGCAACATGAGACTGAAATTTGCTTCATTTCATGAGATAATTGGGGTGGGCTTCTTACCCGCCCATGCGCTTTTTACCCCGTCTTCCCCTACCACAAGTAAACCTTTCACAAATAACAGTCAAGAATATGTTGTGGTATGTTTGTCAATAACTTATATTACTTTGCCATTGCTAGATTTTAACTCATGGGCAGTTTTATTTATGTTAGCGATATTAAGTGTATTATTTAAGAACATTTTCTACTAAATATGTTGCATGATACTGCACAACAAAAAATTGTTTTTACCGTAAATCTGATGGAAGAAGTAGATCACAAATACTATAAAGAACATACAGCCCAAATATTTTTATATGGACATGCTTGGTGCAGTTTTTATTTAAGATTTCTTGAATGGAAAATGGTGCTTTACGTCCTCTCGGTCTGGAACAGACATATGTGGGACATTTGTAAATACAAAGATGGTGGGAACAATACTGGAGGCAATGCCCGGAGGCAGTGCAACTCCAGTAAAGTCCCGATTTTTTTAACAATACAGATAGGTGTAGCGGTAACCACGCCTCGGTTAAACCTCGTCGGCTATGGTACCGCCACGGTATGCTAGTAAGTATATTTAAGATTTCTTGATTCAGTGTTTTAGCTAAATAGCTTGATTGTGGTTTTTTTTGAATGGCTGTGGTGTGTTAATGTTATTTATTATCTATTATTTCTAATCATGCTATTTTCTTGTGAACATTGTGTCTGTGTACTTGAACGGATAATCCAAAATTACTCGTTTTACACTTTTACACCTCATATCCCATTCTGTCTGCCTGCACGACTAGGTGTCTGTCTGTCTGACTGACTGACTGAGACTATTTATGTGTTGCGCGTGTATGTATATGTGCTCTCTCTCTCTCTCTCTCTCTCTCTCTCTCTCTCTCTCTCTCTCTCTCTCTCTCTCTCTCCTCTCTCTCTCTCTCTCTCTCGGTTGTTAGCATTTCGATTACATAGAAATACAATTCTTACCTTTCTCCAAATGCATTGGGTGAAGTGGAACAAGCATCCACGAAGCCTGCTGTGAGGAAACGATATCCGGCAAGCTTGAAGCACAGCTGACTCAAAGTCTGTTTGAATCACTGGTGGGCTGAATGGCAATCCGCTGGCATGACACAGACGACTCACAATATCAAAGAGTCTGAGAGATGTTTCTTGCGCTTTGTTTGGTAACAGAGCAAACACAAGTGGAAACATCTGTCCCAAATAAAGAGCGTGGATCGTGTAGAGCTGGGTAAACAGACTTGGAGAAACTGAAAATGTTCCGTCCATGAATATTTCACAGCTGGAAGAAAGAAGCTCCAGATTTTTGCCTGTTGAAAAAAACAGAATTTTGTCATCCATTCCTTCATCTGATAACAAGAACGGCTCGTGATCGATTGTCTCTGTCCATTCACCGGTCAGTGCAATGCTTCAGAAGTTGAGTAGGAATCAACTTTGTCCTTTCTCTGTACAGAATAGTTTTGACACTGTCGTAGGTTGGAGCAGCAACATCCTGAGGTTCCTCTTCAAATGCTTGATTATACAGGCGTTTTATCGGCTGGTGTTGGTGGTTCTTATCCTTCACTTTCGTTTTGAGTTCAGCTTCGTCGTTCTCTCCACCTTTTCTTTGTGTTCTTCGTGATTGTGATTTTCGTTTGGCTGATGAAGGAGCTGTTCAGTGTTGGCATTCGTTAGCGCTGTTGCTTTGCAACCTGTCCTATATTCTGTACACCTCCAGAAGACTTTGTCATCCACTTCGCGATTGACTGTGTATAAAAACAGTCTGTATCTTCATATGTTGCATCTCCCAGGTACATAGAACAGAAACTGATTTCAAAACAGAAATCGAAAAGGATGAAATACGTATAGTGAACCCAGGTAAAGAGAACTCACCTTCAGTCTACAAAAAAAACAACAAACCCCGCAGTCTTCGCCAAAACAGATCGTGCAGTAAAAACAACTCACACTCTATTTTCGGAATGAACCAAGATCTTTGTGTTAACAGCTCACACTCGTACAAACCCTGTCTGATTAGACCGAGCGGTACAGGTGCCTAGATGACCCAAACCGGATTTAGATGGAACGTTAATGAGAGACTTAGTGCGATTTTTCTCACACCAGAGGGCATGACGCTCGTGTGGGGCTAATCCTCTCTATATTATTAGTTGGGGATAAAGAAAGAGAGAGAGAGAGAGACAGTGAGTGGTCCTACCATCACTCTCTCTCTCACTACGCCCAAGTAAGAAAATCGCGTGATAAGCCCCTAGTGCATTGACTGCCCTCTGGCGTGAAAAATATCGCCATAGGTTGACCATTAGACGCATTGGGAATAGTTCCGGCGGGATTAGACCCAGTGGCATTAGATCCACTGGGCCACCCTTCGCTATACTGTGATAGCAAGCAATTTGTTGTTGTTGTTGTTGTTGATCTGGTCGTATGCAAAAAAGTAGCATCGTGTAAATACTTCGCTCGCTACTATGAGACTTAGCATTTGCGGCATTTGCGACATTGAGCGAATTTTTTTTAATTTAACTTTTTTTCCGTAATGTCATGAAATATGAACGATTTGAGTACGGAAGTGTTTCAAATACGGAAAAAGTGAAATTGCGTTCATCCTTAATGTCGCAAATGCTAACTCATAGTAGCGAGCGAAGAATTTACACGATGCTACTTTTTTGCATACGACATACCTCACTAGAACACATGCACCTGGATATATCCTTTCAAACCAAACGGTCATGGCACCAGACCAGGTCCAAGGGGAGAGAGCTTGTACTCTCCAAGCAAAGGGCTGCAACTCATTATCCAAACTTTCCAGTTTTGAACAGGATAAAAAGAAGATCTTCCCCTTGTAACAGAAAGTTGATGGGGTTTTTTAATTTTATAGTTTAAGCCACTGCTATGTAACCTATGTCTTTGTTATTCTTTTTCTGTTTTTTTGTTTTGTTTTGAAAAATAGTAGGTAGTTTGTATGGGATACTTTTAGTTTGAATTTTATTTCTTAGATTATTGTCTTTTTGTTGTGAATTTTATTTCCTAGATCATTAAGTCTTTTTGTTGTTATTCATATTTGAATGTATGTTTTCTTATTTTCTTTTTTGACTCACCAGTGTCTGCCATTGTGTTTGTTGTTATCTATGTATTAGCTTAAAAGCCCCCCCTGGGGCCAAAGCTCAAATAAAACTGTTCCAAACTGGTCATTGCATTACATGACGTAACGGTCAATACAAGAGCGAATTACTACTACTCTCTATTCAAACGTGTCGAACATAGCCTGTGTACTAACATGTGACCCAGCACCACGAAAGGGACATTAAGTCGATGGGCTAGTTTCTAACAACAGGCTTGGGAAGTACAACATCTCATTTTTGATCAATTCTGAGTTATGGGTAATTTCTTGTTCTTTAACATCTTACCTTTCATAATTATGTATAGGGGAAGACGGGGTAAAAAGCGCATGGGCGGGTAAGAATCCCACCCCAATTATCTCATGAAATGAAGCAAATTTCAGTCTCATTTTGCCCATGAGACGAGCGTTAATGTATAGCATTCGTCTCATGGGCAAATTTGACTGATTTTTTCTTTATTTCATGAGATAATTGGGGTGGGCTTCTTACCCGCTCATGCGCTTTTTACCCCGTCTTCCCCTAAAGGGGCAATCTTGAATACGGTCTTTAAATGGTCTTTTAAGTGCTTTAAAACGAGTAGGTCGATGCATTTTCTTCAGCTAGGCTAGACTTTAGACTGTAGTTTTCTCAAAATGGTCGACCTTCACCCTACTAACTTTAAATGCTCATAACTCTGGAATGGAAAAAGATACAAGAATGGTTCTCGTATCATTAGAAAGAGAATTGTCCGAAGTTTTCAAATGTATAATTCTCTCAGAATGGCCAGTTTGACACTCAGTGTCCCTTTCGTTAGTAACGGTCGCAACAGAGTGCGTAACGGTCGTAAGAACAGAGGCTTAAAAGGCCCGCTACACGGCAACTAATATCGTACGACTGTACGATGCGATCCGATCACGTGGTCTCGAAGCGGGAATCAAATTTGTTCTTCGAGAGACCACGTGATCGAATCGTATCGTACAGCTATACGATAATCTTAGTTGACGTGTGGCAGGCCCTTACGGTTTATAGAATGAGTTGTTGTCGTACCCTGGCTTAAAGACTTCAGGGATCATCATAACAGCCGAAACACTTGAACGCTATGGTAACAAATGCACCAGCTAGGGATGAGAACATTACGTGTGTCGCCGTGTTTTAAAAAAAATCAACCTGCCACGTGGGCAGCCACACTCCGACTTGGGAGGATTCATAGAGTGAGTGAATGAGTTTGTGAGCGAGTGCCTTGCTCATAAGCAAAATGATGTTATTGATGATCCCAAAACTTCAATGTTAATTACTCTGGAATGCAGACTGTTTATTTTCTTTAACCCTTTCACCGCCAGCCATATTTCAGCCAAAAATGTCCATTAAATTTACCTGGATAAGGAACACAATTCATCTGCAGTATTGGGGATTCCTCTGTGACATATATAAAATAAGGTCAATCCTTACTTCCCAAAACTTACACAACAGGGTCTTTGGATAATAGACCCCAATTTGATGCCTTTTAGTGACATGGGTGTCAAATCAACTGTGGTGCTAAAATGCGACTTTGGCGCTGAAAGGGTTACAGACCCACTGACCCGGCTGGATTAAGTCCCTTGTTTTTTTCTGGGTCGGTGTGGCCCACATACAGACTTTCTTCATATACGATCGAGGCTGCTCTTTAAAGTGACGTCTCGTTTTCCTGCATGAGGAAATTTGTATGGGAGCCACACTTGGTCAAAATAAGATTTTTTTTTACCAGCGAGAGAGGGAAACCCGTGATTTTCACTCACGGACCTGGTGGGTTTTTAAGGGCAGCCAAGAGGGACGTATTTCAAGGCAATACTGTGACCCAGCACCACGAAAGGGACATTAAGTGTCAAACTGACCAATCTGAGAAAATTATACGTGTGAAAACTTCAGACAATTCTCTTTCTAATGATACAAGAACCATTCTTGTATCTTTTTTTTTCACCGTTCCAGAGTTATGAGCATTTTTAAAGTTAGTAGGGTGAGCGATAAGCTCACATTCTGGGACTCTCTTCTGAGGCATATAAGTCCGTAAGGCGAGAGCCTGTGGCTTTGTCTAGGGATGCACTGGCCTCGCCTGTCCTTTTTGGGGGCTGTTGGATGCGTTCTGGTTTCTGAGTGGGTGTCTTTTGCCGGTGGGCTCTGCAGTCATGAAAAAATGGACTGGTACACCCATGGGGACATTTCGCAAGGACTCCTTTGTATCGTATCCGATGGTCACCAAGCCGGGAGTAGCTATGTGCCTTGTATACTTAATGGAATGTCCCGTGTGTGCCTGCTCCCCAGTAACACAACACAGACTTCCCAGGCTGGGGCAGGGCTGCTCTCGCGTTGATAGGACAGGCGTGGCTGGTGCATCTCTGGGTCCCATCAGCACCTTCGGGTGTTTCTATTTCACTATTATTGTATTTTTTCCCCGTTCCAGAGTTATGAGCATTTTTAAAGTTAGTAGGGTGAGCGTCAGCCATTTTGAGAAAAGTCTAAAGTCTAGCTTATAGCTGAAGAAAATGCTTTGACCTACTCGTTTTATAGCACTTTTAAGACCATTTAGATACCATATTGAAAGATTATCCTTTAAAAATATGAAAGATAAGATGTTAGAGACACACGAAAATACCCATAACTCAAAATTGACAAAATTGTGATTTTTGACGTTGTGTGAGAAACTATCCCAGCGACTTAATGTCCCTTTCGTGGTGCTGGGTCACAATGTTGCTCTTTCCTATTTCAAAATAAAAAAGATATTCTCTTATCTCAAGCAGTGAAGGGGTTAAATTAATGGGCAGGGCGAATTACCCCGTGGGGATACCGGGGGGGTCTTTTGTACAAATAGTTCCCCCACCTTCTGGAAGTTCTGTGCTTGTAACTTCCTTTAATCTGCCACTCTCTTTGACTCTGTCTTTTACTTTTGCTTACTGTTATACCTCCCTTAAAAGACCTTCAAAAATAATCCAAAATGAGGTCTTATAAGGGAGGGGTCTTTAAGGGAGGGGTCTTATAAGGGAGGGGTCTTATAAGGGAGGGGTCTTTAAGGGAGGTAATTTTTAATACTTACACTTATAAGAAAGGTAATTTTAATACTTACACAGAAGGGAAATGTCTCAGAGAAGTAGGTCTTATGTGTGGGAGGGAGTCTATATAATGGGATGTCTTATAAGGGAGGTTCCACTGTACTATCTTTCTGCCTTTCCGATCCATTCTCCTGCCTTTAAAAATTTTTATTTTTTATTTTTTTTACCATTTTTAACCAAGAAACACTTTCAAAACACATTTCCTCCAGCCGAAGTCGGACATGCTGGGCCTAATTCTTTCTTTATTAGGTGCATAACGGCGGCAGCATGACGCATCTGCGCTCATAATTGACAGGAAACTGTCTGAGCAATCAAAGAAGAAGAAGAAGAAGAGGAAGAAAAAGAAGAAGAAGAAGAAGAAGAAGAAGAAGAGGAAGAAGAAATAGAAGAAAAGAAGGAAGAAGAAGAAGAAGAAGAAGAAAGAAGAAGAAGAAGAAGAAGAAGAAGAAGAAAAAGAGAAGAAGAAATAAGAAGAAGAAGAAGAAGAGATAGAAGAAGAAGAAGAAGAAGAAAGAGAAGAGGAAGAAGAAGAAGAAAAAGAAAGAAGAAAAGAAGAAGAAGAAACGAAGAAGAAGAAGAAGAAGAAGAAGAGAGAAGAAGAAGAAGAAGAAGAAGAGAAGAGAGAAGAAATAAGAAGAAGAAGAAGAAGAAGAAGAAGAAGAAGAAGAAGAAGAAGAGAAGAAAAGAAGAAGAAGAAGAAGAGAAGAACAAGAAGAAGAAGAAGAAGAAGAGAAGAAGAAGAAGAGGAGAAGAAGAAGAAGAAGAAGAAGAGAAGAAGAAGAAGAGGGTAAGAAGAAGAAGAAGAAGAAGAAGAAGAAGAAGAAGAAGAAGAAAGAAGAAGAAGAAGAAGAAGAAGAAGAATGACCTATTCTTACGTAAACTATTAACCAACGAACAAAAAATCGCAACACAGGCAACCAGTTCAGTTAAATCATAAACTTCATCATTTTTAGAACAAAACTGGAAAACGCAAAACAAGGACACACACACAACATACCCCCCCCCCCCCCCCCCCCCAGCAACATTCCTGAAAATCCAGTTGAATGAAAATAACACATGTTTACAGTCAAAATTCACTACCTGAACGAATGATTTTTATCACAAAAAGTATCTGTTTTGTGAAAGACATGAATGAATGTTTATAACAGACAACTGAGACGAACTTGAAAGCAGTACTCAAAGCGAATAGAATACATTTTCAAGTCACAAAACTAATGCAGCCTTACATGCTTTCGTTTGTCTGTTTGTTTTTTGTCACATCAAAAGTATTATGATATGTTTATTTACAGTAGGCCTACTATTCCAAGCATGTTTCTTACGTGATCGCTCGCGCGCGTGCACACACACACACACACCACACGCGCGCGCGCGCGCGCTGCAGCGCGGACCTACACACACACACACACACACGGCACTACACACGTGCATTCAGAGACAACAGACACACTGGGGGGGGGAGACACATGAACCACACAACATACACACAAGAGCGGATCGTTGTAGATCGTGCACACACCACACACACACACCACACACACACACACACACAACGCACGCACGCACACACACATACATGACATCCAGAGACATCAGACAGACTCTGTGAACACATGAACCACAAACACACCACACACACACACAAACACACACACACACACAAGACACACACACACACACACACACTTATAATCATGATTATATAGAAATGTAGCCAACCACGGAAAACATACAACTGCTATACTATATTCTATACTATGATATACATTATTATTCGATGCAAAATGAATATTCTCATGTATGTTATAGAACACAGAAACACCCGAAGGTGCTGATGGAACCCAGAAATGCACTGGCCCCACCTGCCCTACCAAACACAAGAGCAAGACCTAGACCCGCCTCTTTGTTTTGTTTGTTTTACGTCCTCCCGGCCTACGCCAAGTGGTGAATGCTGAAAATAATTTTTATAGTGCATCCCTGGGACCCCCGGCACATACTTTTAGAGGGTCCTTTAGAATTTTAGTGCTTCATAGACCCCTAAATGGGGGTCCGCTGGGAGCCCCTGGCTCTTCTCA
>CM065695.1:6114758-6122707 GCA_017654935.2 Phymorhynchus buccinoides | reverse complement strand
AGAGGAGATTTGTTCTGCGTCAGAGCCAAAACCTACTTTACTGTGGTGATCCCAAACTTTGTGGACTGGTACGGGTTTAAGGTAAAAAGAGTTGGGGAAAGAGGGTGTGTGTGTGTGTGTGTGGGGGGGTGGGGTGGGGGGGGGTGGGGGGGTGGGGGGGTGGGGGGGTGACGGGCAGGGGTAGTGGAGGAGAGAGGAGGGAAAGGAGTGGGGGTAGAGGGGGTGTGGGGGGGGGGAGGAGAAGGAAGGAGAATGGGGAAAAGAAAGTGTCTAGAAGGGTATTTTTATTACCAGCCGCGAACGAAGAGAGCGAAGCTGGTAATGTGTTCAGTGGATTCTGTTCTTATCTATCTATCTATCTATCTATCTATCTATCTATCTATCTATCTATCTACCTATCTATCTATCTATCTATCTATCTATGTATCTATGTATCTATCTATCTATCTATCTATCTATCTATTTTTGTCTATCTATCTATCTTTCTCTATATCTATCTACCTACCTATCTATCTATCTATCTATCTATCTATCTATCTATCTATCTATCGGGATACCTACCTATCTATCTATCTATCAATCTATCAATCTATCAATCTATCTATCTATCTATCTATCTATCTATCTATCTATCTATCTATCTATCAATCAATCAATCAATCAATCAATCAATCAATCAATCAATCAATCAATCAATCAATCTATCTATCTAACTATCTATCTATCTATCTATCTATCTATCTATGTGAACACGATAACGTTTGAACGGAGGAACATAGGACACTCATATTTTGCATGCTGATAGGTACTAACGAATATCTAGGCCACGTTTGAAAATGAAGGTCATAGGTCAGAGGTCAAAGTCACTGGGGCCGAAAACGCTGCCGAACACGTGACACGATACATAGGACGCTCAACGTTTTGCATGGGGATAGGTACTAAAGATATCTAGGCCAAGTTCAAAAATGAAGGTCATAGGTCAAAGGTCAAGGTCACTGGATCCGAAAACGCTGCCGCGCGGCTGGTGATCTAGCGTCTTAACGCTCTAGTTGCGTTGTACGTCTAACCCGGTTAGTTTGTAGGTGGGTGGACGGGAGATTCGCATCCGCGCGTGGGAGGAAAAAAAGAAAAAGAAAAAAAAAGGAAAGACAGAAAGAAAGAAAGGAGTTATATGGCCGTATCTCACGCTGTCCACGTTAGTCGATAGAAACATGCTGTGTGAGAGCTTCATTCTGTGGAACTTTAAAAAAAATTAAATTCCCGCCCCCCCCCCCCCCCCAAACTATTTCAAATAACAATAACCCTTGAAAAACTCCAGGGAGACGCAAAGAACAATAACTCTAACTCTGGAGATCGATTTCATCCGATTATGGTTCGACTGTATTGAACCTGTACCGAACAGTTGAATGGAGAAACTCTAGGGAGACGCAAAGAACAATAACTCTAACTCTGGAGATCGATTTGATGCGATTATAGTTCGACTGTATCGAACCTGTACCGAACATTCGAATGGGGAAACTCTAGGGAGACGCAAAGAACAATAACTCTAACTCTGTAGATCGATTTGATGCGATTATAGTTCGACTGTATCGAACCTGTACCGAACATTCGAATGGGGAAACTCTAGGGAGACGCAAGGAACAATAACTCTAGATATCCCGTTTTATCCTATGGCTTGCACCCACGTGTCGTCATATCCGGCCACAAGGAGCGTGCCATATTATGGGAGACCGCCATCTTAGTCAGTAACTTTGTTTGACAAATGCCAGATCGATGCTGTGTACACACAAATCTGACTAAGATGGCGACACTTCCGTTGGAAGGGTCGAGATGCGCACGCAGGTGGGGGGGAGCCATTGATGATATTGAACGTGTACTGAACATTTTTAGTTCCCTCGACTAGCTGGAACCCGTCTGGGGAATGAATGTCTTGAAGTCTCTTTTCCAAACGAGTTATGGGCTGGCCTCTTCCTGTATAACGACTAAACGGTTAAACCAGTCGCGACCATGATCGGACAGACTGGAGAGACAGACACAGCGAGAAAGAGGCAGAAGAGGACAAAGACGAACACGTGACGTCAATCCTGTCCACCATATTGGACTGATGTCTGGGCGTTTGTGCAATGGATGTTCAGAGGTGTCCACGCGGAAAGTATCGTGTTGGCCTGTTTTTGCCTCTCCGGGCAAATGTTAAGAATAGCTCCCTCCTCTGCCCCTTCCATTCATTTCAGACGGTTTCAGGTTAGGGTTTGGGTTAGGGATAGGTTTGGTTTAAGCAAATGTTTTATTAACGTACTTTTGCAGCAATAAATTATATATATATATATATATATATATATATATATATATATACAAGATTACAACAAGCCGAGGCTTATAAAAGTACTCAGCACATATAGACAGTGCTAGCAACAGGCTGCATCACATTTTACAATCGATGGAAGTCAGTCACACTTTGTAATAGGTTTAGGGTAAGTTAGGTGTCAATCTCATAACATACCATAATTGCTTTAATATTTTTTTTAAACTTTTTTTGTATTAAACGTTTTTATTCGTTTTTTTCATTTAAATATACATAACCAAAGAAAAACAAATATATAACATACATACATACCCACATACATATATACACAATACACACATACATAAACAAACATATATATCAGACTAAGAAAAAAAATGAAATCAACACCCAAATCGAAAAGGAAATACTTTAAGAAACGCGGGTATTAATATAAACTATGATGCCAGTACAAAAACAAAAAACAAAAAAGTAGATTACAAAATCACAGAAAAACAACAACCCAACAACAAGTCCTTTGGAAAAAACAACAACAACAAAAACCAACCCAGCTTTAATATTTGTTTGTGGATTAGACGGTTTCGGGTTAGGGTTAGGGTTTGGGATAGGGTTAGGGATATATTTAGTATCAGTGCAGTGTCAAATACACAGAAAAATAAAAGTTGATGACGAAGCTGACTGTAAGCCTATCCCTAACCCTATCCCAAACCCTATCCCAAACCCTAACCTGAAACCGTCTGAAATGAATGGAAAGGGCAGAGGAGGGAGTTATTCTTAACATTTGTCCCTCTCCGCCTTCGTCTGGAGGTTGAGAGGAATACTGTCTTCGTTTGCGTCTGTTTGAGTATTAATTTTGTCTGTCTGAGAAATATCTTGTGAACCATTCACTGCACGCAAATACTTTTTTGGTACACGTTTATTTTGTTGTGGGTATGATATCACCCGAAACTTATATGTATCGGAAAATGGCTTACTGATCGGTGAAATCGATGTTTCGGTTGTAATTTATCCGTGGGGTTTATGTTTCAACTTGACAAAACAAAGAAACACAAACAGGGAGAAAGGTGGCAGAGTGGTTAAGACGTTCGCCTGCCAAATGTAATGCGTGACTGCAACGTGAGTGACCCGGGTTCGAATCCCGGCCTCCTCGCCCTTTCTGTCTAATTTGACATGGAAATCGAACTGAACGTCCAGTCCTTCGGATGGGGACTTTAAAGCTAGTCTGACCCGTGCGCTTTACGCTAGTAAAAATCCCACGGCAGTTGAAAGTCGGTAAGAGCAGGGAGAAATCCCGCTGCCTGGTATGGCCAAATTGATAGCTAGGTTTTCCAAGTCTGCCCCCCCCCCTCCTCCTCACCCTGTGCCCCGCCCAAACAAAAAAAGGGGTAGGGCTGCACTTGCGGCGACGCGTTCTCCAGGGGAGAGCAGCCCGAATTTCACAGAGATAAGTCTCTGTGACTAGAATATACCAAATACCAAAATACTAAAAAAAAAAAAAGTCGACGGATTTTACAAACATTTTCTGGACTGGTATTAGACTCAATGCTACCACGCTACACCCCCACCCAAAAAATCAATTGAGTGTTTCAGTAAATTCGTATACTACACTCAGAAATATGTAAACGGGTTTTAATGACATTTGTCTAAAATGTGCCACAGCACCACTAAACGGACATTAAGTGTCAAACTGACCATTCTGAGATACGTATGCATTTGAAAACTTCAGAACATTTTCTCTCTAATGAAACAAGAACCATTCTTGTATCTGTTTCCGTTCCACAGTTATGAGCATTTAAAGTTAGTAGGGTGAGCGTCGGCCATTTTGAGAAAACAGTCTAAAGTCTAGCTTAGCTGAAGAAAATACATTGACCTACTCGTTTTGAAGCACTTATAAGACCATTTAGAGACCATATTAAAGGTTATCCTTTATTGTAGCTATGACAGATAAGATGTTGGAGAACACAATAACACCCATAACACAAAATGTGAGATTTTTATCTTTGCAAGCCAGTTGTGAGAAACTAGCCCAGCGAATTAATGTCCCTTTTGAGGTGCCGGGTCACCAATACTAAGCCATCCTCATCCCTACCTCAATATCTCAAATTCCATTGAATGTTGGAGTTGATTATGTACTCTAATTCAGATACACCGGGATGGGGCGGTAGAGGGTGGATGCCTCGTGCCTCCATACGGGGAGCTGCACGAACCCCGCCCCCTCCACGAGTATCTCCCCGTGGCGACACCGGGGGGGTCTTCGTAAATATAGTCCCCCCAGATTTTGAAAGTTCTGTGCTGGTAACTTCCTCTGATCTGCCACTACTCTTTTGACTCTGCCTTTTCCCTTTGCTTTCTATCATCTACTATCTTTCTGACTTACTGGCCCATTCTCCTGCCTTTAAAAAAACACCCATCCAAATATTTTTTTCTCCTTTCAGCTCCTCCGAAATCACAATGTGTCGGCTGTACGCAACAGGGAGACCAGTGAAAACTGAAAACCGGACACATATGTACCTTACTCATCATGGCCATATGGCCTGGGAACGCAGAAGAAGAAGACGATGCACGGGGAGCATTTTATTTTTTATTCATAATCGCAGCTTCCTCCGAAATCGGAATGTGTTGGCTGAATGCAGCGGGTTGTGGGTGGGTGAGGGTGTGGGGGCAGTGAAAACTGAAAACCAGACACATAAGTATCTCACCCATTATGGCCATATGGCCTGGGAACGCAGAAGAAGAAGAAGAAGAAGAAGATAATCGCAGCCCAGCCGATATGTGAAACCCGTTGGCTGGGGACCCTCTATAAAACCATGTACAATTTCCAGTCAGCACCCCCTTACAATCAATCAGTATCGCTAAAAATGCGGGGTTGTACTGCCTCCGGGGTCGTTCCCACCATCTTTATATCTACTAGTGTCCCGTATGTGTCTGCTTCAGACCGGAGGACGTTAAATGGATTGTCATCCCAGTCAGCATCGCCAAATGAATACAGTGAAGCCTATCAATAATGTTGAACTTTCAGTGCAAACCTCCGCCAAGGTACTTAGCAGAATAGGGTTAGGATCAGCTTTGGGCTGTTTTTAACCGTTTCACCGCCAATGTCGCATCTTAGCACCACAATGATTTAACACCCATGCCATGAAAAGGCCTCAAACAACAACAACAACAACATACAGTATTTATACGGCGCTGAATCTTGATAGAAATCAAATCAAAGCGCACACACACGTTAGCATTCAAAGCGCATTCAAACACAAACGCAATACAACGCGAACACACACAAATAACATAAATGGAATATAGCAGAAACAGACCTAATGGCAAGAGAGAGAAGATAAAGAGAGAGGAGCTTTAATGACGGGGGAACAGGTGGGTTTTGAGGTTAGCTTTGAAAGCAGAGAGAGTCGGTCGCTGACGGAGGGAGAGCGGAAGTTTGTTCCAGGAGGTCGGTCCTGAGAACCAGGGTCTGTTATCCAAAGAGCCTTTTTTCTTTATTTTGGGAGGTAAAGATAGGCGTTAATTTAAATATGGCATAGAGGAATCCCCACTATTGCAGATGATGGGTTTTTTTTCCCTACCCAGGTAAGATTAATGGAACATGCGTGCTGAAAATTGACTGGCGGCGAAAGAGTTAATATAACTGAAAGAAACAGACTGTGGGACTGAGGGTGCAAGATGTCCAGTAACGTGACGGGTTGTGTCCGGCTCTTTGTGTGCTTTTCCATCCGTCAATTCCATGATAACAATGTCGGTTTACACTGTGCTCTATAAAGAGTTGTATTCATATATCAGGAGAAGGAGCATTGGCTTTGGACCAAACCAAGGAGATAATATAGTCTAGCTAGTAGACAGATGATTGTAACTGGCGAGGCGGAACATGACATTCAAGAAGTTCAGAACAAAAAGGAGACACTATTCCAAAAATGTTAAAGACCACTTGCTTCGAACATTTGAGACACCGTTTTGAGTGCTTTAACTTCTATTTATACACTTTCTGATGTTGTAGTATTATAGCACAAAGTCCGAACTCTTACGCAATGTAAAAATAACCTGCACAACATTACCACTAATGAAACGGTGTCTGAAAGTTTCGAAGCAATTGGTTCTGAATTTTGTTTGAATAGTATATGTTATTGAGGCAGACCATTCAGTGACTGGAACATTAGGAACCATGGTTCTGAAAACAGGACTGAGTTAATGAAAGCTGGCATGCGGAGCAAAGAATCGGATTTATGACTTCTTCTTCTTCTTTTGCATCCCCATGCCATAGTGGGTAAGGTACGTAATGTGTCCAGTATTCAGCTTTGACTGGTCTCCCCCGCTGCGCACAGCCGACGCATTCCGATTTCGGAGGAGCTCAAAGGAGAAACATTATTTAGAAGATTATTTTGAAAAAAAGGCAGGAGAATGGGCCAACAAGTCAGAAAGATAGTAGATGACAGAAAGCAAAGGAAAAAGGCAGAGTCAAAGAGAGTGGCAGATTAGAGGAAGTTACAAGCACAGAACTTCCCGAAGGTGGGGGAACTATTTTTTACGAAAGACCCCTCCCCCCCTCCGGTGTCCCCAAGGGGAAGAGACTCGTGGAGGGAGGGGGTTCGTGCAGCTCCCCGTATGGAGGCACGAGGCATCCACCCACTGTCCGGGGTTTTATGACAATCTACAGGAGCGGACAATGATCAGTCCAGCAAGCACGCACTCAAATAATTCTGTATTTTATGCGCAAGCTGTGCAACAAATGTCTTCTGTTTGAAGACAATACATTGATTTGATTGATTGATTGATTGATTGATTGATTGTTTCTGTATCATAGACTCCATTCACTACCATAGCTTTCTTTCTTGTTATCTTAAAAAGACAGTCGTCTGCATCATTCCACCTCCACTCATTTGAAAAAATACATATATATTTTAATGTTTTTGTAAGTATTTTTTTTAAAGCTAATCAATTGTCATTACAATATTATCACAAACAGACTTTAAAAAAATACTTGTCTCTTTGATCTATAAACTGCTGATAATGTTTGTCTGTTTGTGTGTCTGTCTGTCTGTCTGTCTGTTTGTTTAGCACGGACGCAATGATGAATGCTCTTTGAAGAACACTTTTTATGTAAAACAAAAAATCTGTGGGCCGCGAATGCCTGTCAACACGGCAAATTAGTTCGACAGTTTCGAGAAGCCACGAAGGAGTGAAACCCTAGAAGGTGGAACAGTTATTAACAAGGATAGAATATGTGAGTGTTATTTGATGCTCTCTGGCGAATAACAAAAACATGGTCCAAAGACTCAAAGATATAAGGCATGCAGGATATGTTGTTGTTGTTGTCACACCCTGGCTAAAAGTCTCCAGGGATCATCCTAACAGCCGGAGCACTTGCATACTATGGTACAAATGCACCAGCTAGGGATGAGAACATTACGCGTCTGACCGTTTTTGAACACCCCGCCACGTTTGCAGCCACAATCCGACTTCGGAGGAGTGCAGGATATAATATTATGGGAAAGGATGAGGAGCCAGAGGTGTAGGGCTTAGCCTTGTTCATATTATGGGCAAGGATGAGGAGCCAGAGGTGTAGTGCTTAGCCTTGTTCATGGTTCAATGTAACATACGGACGCATTATCATTCTTGCCACATACCGTTGGTACCACAAGCA
>CM065695.1:6102258-6109758 GCA_017654935.2 Phymorhynchus buccinoides | reverse complement strand
CACACACACACACACACACACACACACACACACACACACACACACACACACACCTCACGGAGGTACATACTCAGAGAGTTTGAAAAAAAAGGAAAAACTAAAAACAACAAAACCGTTCAATTAGAAGGATAACAACAGGACGCAACGCCGTTTATGATTGTATTAATCGAACCACACCCGCTCGATATAGGAACAGGTTTATAATGATGGTCGATATTCGTTAGTTTTAAAGACACACTGACGCACCACGATTAAGTCCCTTGGGTTTTTTCTGGGTAGCTGTGACCCACATAGAAATGTCCCCTTTTCAAATTGAGGCTGCTCTTTAGAATGATTTTTCGGTTTGAATTAGGGGACATTTGTATGGGAGTGAGACCTGGTCAAAATAAGATTTGTTTCCAGCTATAAGAGGGAAAACACGTGAAACCCGTCATTTTGACACGTGATCTGGTGGGTCTTTAAAGTACAAAAGACGCGCCATTGCTGACATGATATATAATAGATATTAAACTAGAAGGAAACAAAAAAAGTACGCACCAAATATAAAAGCTCATAATTATCCGTTATAGGTTAATGACGTAGAGGGGATGTGAACACATTTTTTAATAATTACAACGCGTGTACGTGATTATTCAAACACGTGAGTTTACTCAACCGATAGAATGTAGGTGCAGATGACCCTACATGAGTTGCACAACAGTACATCACGCAATAAACATGAAACAAAAAGGCAGAACACAAGTACACTGAGACGGGAATATGTGACTCGGTTCACCACGAAAGGGACATTAAGTCGCCGGGGATAGTTTCTCACAACCGGCTTGCAAAGACAAAAATTCTCATTTTTTGTTAATTTTGAGTTATGGGTACTTTTGTGTTCTCCGACATCTTATCTTTCATAATTATAAAGGACAATCTTTAATATGGTCCCTAAATGGTCTTATAAGTGTTTGAAAATGGGTAGACCAATTCGTTTTCTTTAGGTATGCTAGACTTTAGACTGTTTTCTCAAAATGGCCGACGCTCACCCTACTAACTTTAAATGCTCATGGCTCAGGAATGGGAAAAGATGCAATAATGTTTCTTGTATCATTATAAAGAGAATTGTCTGAAGTTTTCAAATGTATAATGTTCTCAGAATGGTCAGTTTGACAACTAATGTCCCTTTCGTGGTGCTGGGTCACATGTTATCAAGTCGGGGACAGAACGATCGTGACAGTTAGAGAAGTGAAGGCATATAGATGGGGGCACAATGAGAGTGACACAGAGAGAAGGGGAAACACATAGAGACGGGGACACAATTATGATTGACACATAGAGACAGGAACACACAGGAAAACTTTCATACAACGTTCTATCCATCTCTTAAATTCATGATTCATTTTACTCTCTCTCTCTCTCTCTCTCTCTATCTCTCTCTCTCTCTCTCTCTCTCTCTCTCTCTCTCTCTCTCTCTCCTCTCTCTCTCTCTCTCTCTCTCTCTCTCCTCTCTCTCTCTCTCTCTCTCTCTCTCTCTCCTCTCTCTCTCTCTCTCTCTCTCTCTCTCTCTCTCTCTCTCTCTCTCTCTCTCCCTCTCTCTCTCCCTCTCTCTCTCTCTCTCTCTCTCTCTCTCTCTCTCTCTCTCTCTCTCTCTCTCTGTGTCACTGCTGTTCAGGGAGGGACGTTTAGTTTACCTATATTTTCAGAAGTTTTTTCAAGCCAACTGAAGATTAGGGGAAGACGGGGTAAAAAGCGCATGGGCGGGTAAGAAGCCCACCCCAATTATCTCATGAAATAAAGACAATTTCAGTCAAATTTGCCCATGAGACGAATGCTAGACATTAACGCTCGTCTCATGGGCAACATGAGACTGAAATTTGCTTCATTTCATGAGATAATTGGGGTGGGCTTCTTACCCGCCCATGCGCTTCTTACCCCGTCTTCCCCTACCACAAGTAACCTTTCACAAATAACAGTCAAGAATATGTTGTGGTATGTTTGTCAATAACTTATATTACTTTGCCATTGCTAGATTTTAACTCATGGGCAGTTTTATTTATGTTAGCGATATTAAGTGTATTATTTAAGAACATTTTCTACTAAATATGTTGCATGATACTGCACAACAAAAAATTGTTTTTACCGTAAATCTGATGGAAGAAGTAGATCACAAATACTATAAAGAACATACAGCCCAAATATTTTTATATGGACATGCTTGGTGCAGTTTTTATTTAAGATTTCTTGAATGGAAAATGGTGCTTTACGTCCTCTCGGTCTGGAACAGACATATATGGGACATTTGTAGATACAAAGATGGTGGGAACGATACTGGAGGCAATGCCCGGAGGCAGTGCAACTCCAGTAAAGTCCCGATTTTTTAACAATACAGATAGGTGTAGCGGTAACCACGCCTCGGTTAAACCTCGTCGGCTATGGTACCGCCACGGTATGCTAGTAAGTATATTTAAGATTTCTTGATTCAGTGTTTTAGCTAAATAGCTTGATTGTGGGTTTTTTTGAATGGCTGTGGTGTGTGAATTTTATTTATTATCTATTATTTCTAATCATGCTATTTTCTTGTGAACATTGTGTCTGTGTACTTGAACGGATAATCCAAAATTACTCGTTTTACACCTCATATCCCATTCTGTCTGCCTGCACGACTAGGTGTCTGTCTGTCTGACTGACTGACTGAGACTATTTATGTGTTGCGCGTGTATGTATATGTGCTCTCTCTCTCTCTCTCTCTCTCTCTCTCTCTCTCTCTCTCTCTCTCTCTCTCTCTCTCTCTCTCTCTCTCTCTCTCTCTCTCGGTTGTTAGCATTTCGATTACATAGAAATACAATTCTTACCTTTCTCCAAATGCATTGGGTGAAGTGGAACAAGCATCCACGAAGCCTGCTGTGAGGAAACGATATCCGGCAAGCTTGAAGCACAGCTGACTCAAAGTCTGTTTGAATCACTGGTGGGCTGAATGGCAATCCCCTGGCATGACACAGACGACTCACAATATCAAAGAGTCTGAGAGATGTTTCTTGCGCTTTGTTTGGTAACAGAGCAAACACAAGTGGAAACATCTGTCCCAAATAAAGAACGTGGATCGTGTACAGCTGGGTAAACAGACTTGGAGAAACTGAAAATGTTCTGTCCATGAATATTTCACAGCTGGAAGAAAGAAGCTCCAGATTTTTGCCTGTTGAAAAAAACAGAATTTTGTCATCCATTCCTTCATCTGATAACAAGAACGGCTCGTGATCGATTGTCTCTGTCCATTCACCGGTCAGTGCAATGCTTCAGAAGTTGAGTAGGAATCAACTTTGTCCTTTCTCTGTACAGAATAGTTTTGACACTGTCGTAGGTTGGAGCAGCAACATCCTGAGGTTCCTTTTCAAACGCTTTATTATACAGGCGTTTTATCGGCTGGTGTTGGTGGTTCTTATCCTTCACTTTCGTTTTGAGTTCAGCCAGCTTCGTCGTTCTCTCCACCTTTTCTTTGTGTTCTTCGTGATTGTGATGTTCGTTTGGCTGATGAAGGAGCTGTTCAGTGTTGGCATTCGTTAGCGCTGTTGCTTTGCAACCTGTCCTATATTCTGTACACCTCCAGAAGACTTTGTCATCCACTTCGCGATTGACTGTGTATAAAAACAGTCTGTATCTTCATATGTTGCATCTCCCAGGTACATAGAACAGAAACTGATTTCAAAACAGAAATCGAAAAGGATGAAATACGTATAGTGAACCCAGGTAAAGAGAACTCACCTTCAGTCTACAAACAAAACAACCAACCCCGCAGTCTTCGCCAAAACAGATCGTCCAGTAAAAACAACTCACACTCTATTTTCGAAATGAACCAAGATCTTTGTGTTAACGGCTCACACTCGTACAAACCCTGTCTGATTAGACCGAGCCTAGATGACCCAGACCGGATTTAGATGGAACGTTAATGAGAGACTTAGTGCGATTTTTCTCACACCAGAGGGCATGACGCTCGCGTGGGGCTAATCCTCTCTATATTATTAGTTGGGGATAAAGAAAGAGAGAGAGAGAGAGAGAGAGAGAGAGAGAGACAGTGAGTGGTCCTACCATCACTCTCTCTCTCACTACGCCCAAGTAAGAACATCGCGTGATAAGCCCCTAGTGCATTGACTGCCCTCTGGCGTGAAAAATATCGCCATAGGTTGACCATTAGACGCATTGGGAATAGTTCCGGCGGGATTAGACCCAGTGGCATTATATCCACTGGGCCACCCCCGTACCTTATAATGTGATAGCAAGCAATTTTGTTGTTGTTGTTGTTGATCTGGTCGTATGCAAAAAAGTAGCATCGTGTAAATACTTCGCTCGCTACTATGAGACTTAGCATTTGCGGCATTTGCGACATTGAGCGAATTTTTTTAAATTTAACTTTTTCCCCGTAATGTCATGAAATATGAACGATTTGAGTACGGAAGTGTTTCAAATACGGAAAAAGTGAAATTGCGTTCATCCTTAATGTCGCAAATGCTAACTCATAGTAGCGAGCGAAGAATTTACACGATGCTACTTTTTTGCATACGACATACCTCACTAGAACACATGCACCTGGATATATATCCTTTCAAACCAAACGGTCATGGCACCAGACTAGGTCAAAGGGGAGAGAGCTTGTACTCTCCAAGTAAAGGGCTGCAACTCATTATCCAAACTTTCCAGTTTTGAACAGGATAAAAAGAAGTTCGATGACAGAAGAGAAAGCGGTCAGTACATTACATGACGTAACGGTCAATACAAGAGCGAATTACTACTACTCTCTATTCAAACGTGTCGAACATAGCCTGTGTACTAACATGTGACCCAGCACCACGAAAGGGCTTTCACTCATTAAGTCGATGGGCTATTTTCTAACAACAGGCTTGGGAAGTACAACATCTCATTTTTGATCAATTCTGAGTTATGGGTAATTTCTTGTTCTTTAACATCTTACCTTTCATAATTATGTATAGGGGAAGACGGGGTAAAAAGCGCATGGGCGGGTAAGAAGCCCACCCCAATTATCTCATGAAATGAAGCAAATTTCAGTCTCATTTTGCCCATGAGACGAGCGTTAATGTCTAGCATTCGTCTCATGGGCAAATTTGACTGATTTTTTCTTTATTTCATGAGATAATTGGGGTGGGCTTCTTACCCGCTCATGCGCTTTTTACCCCGTCTTCCCATAAAGGGCAATCTTGAATACGGTCTTTAAATGGTCTTTTAAGTGCTTTGTAACGAGTAGGTCGATGCATTTTCTTCAGCTAGGCTAGACTTTAGACTGTAGGCCTATTTTCTCAAAATGGTCGACCTTCACCCTACTAACTTTAAACGCTCATAACTCTGGAACGGAAAAAGATACAAGAATGGTTCTCGTATCATTAGAAAGAGAATTGTCCGAAGTTTTCAAATGTATAATTCTCTCAGAATGGCCAGTTTGACACTCAGTGTCCCTTTCGTTAGTAACGGTCGCAACAGAGTGCGTAACGGTCGTAAGAACAGAGGCTTAAAAGGCCCGCTACACGGCAACTAATATCGTACGACTGTACGATGCGATCCGATCACGTGGTCTCGAAGCGGGAATCAAATTTGTTCTTCGAGACCACGTGATCGAATCGTATCGTACAGCTATACGATAATCTTAGTTGACGTGTGGCAGGCCCTTACGGTTTATAGAATGAGTTGTTGTCGTACCCTGGCTTAAAGACTTCAGGGATCATCATAACAGCCGAAACACTTGAACGCTATGGTACAAATGCACCAGCTAGGGATGAGAACATTACGTGTGTCGCCGTGTTTTTAAAAAAATCAACCTGCCACGTGGGCAGCCACACTCCGACTTGGGAGGATTCATAGAGTGAGTGAATGAGTTTGTGAGCGAGTGCCTTGCTCATAAGCAAAATGATGTTATTGATGATCCCAAAACTTCAATGTTAATTACTCTGGAATGCAGACTTTTTATTTTCTTTAACCCTTTCACCGCCAGCCATATTTCAGCCAAAAATGTCCATTAAATTTACCTGGATAAGGAACACAATTCATCTGCAGTATTGTGGATTCCTCTGTGACATATATAAAATAAGGTCAAATCCTTACTTCCCAAAACTTACACAACAGGGTCTTTGGATAATAGACCCCAATGTGATGCCTTTTAGTGACATGGGTGTCAAATCACTGTGGTGCTAAAATGCGACTTTGGCGCTGAAAGGGTTACAGACCCACTGACCCGGCTGGATTAAGTCCCTTTTTTTCTGGGTCGGTGTGGCCCACATACAGACTTTCTTCATATACGATCGAGGCTGCTCTGTAAAGTGACGTCTCGTTTTCCTGTATGAGGAAATTTGTATGGGAGCCACATTTGGTCAAAATAAGATTTTTTTTACCAGCGAGAGAGGGAAACCCGTGAAACCCGTGATTTTCACTCACGGATCTGGTGGGTCTTTAAGGGCAGCCAAGAGGGACGTATTTCAAGGCAATACTGTGACCCAGCACCACGAAAGGGACATTAAGTGTCAAACTGACCAATCTGAGAAAATTATACGTGTGAAAACTTCAGACAATTCTCTTTCTAATGATACAAGAACTATTCTTGTATTTATTTCACCGTTCCAGAGTTATGAGCATTTTTAAAGTTAGTAGGGTGAGCGATAAGCTCACATTCTGGGACTCTCTTCGAAGGCATATAAGTCCGTAAGGCGAGAGCCTGTGGCTTTGTCTAGGGATGCACTGGCCTCGCCTGTCCTTTTTGGGGGCTGTTGGATGCGTTCTGGTTTCTGAGTGGGTGTCTTTTGCCGGTGGGCTCTGCAGTCATGAAAAATGGACTGGTACACCCATGGGGACATTTCGCAAGGACTCCTTTGTATCGTATCCGATGGTCACCAAGCCGGGAGTAGCTATGTGCCTTGTATACTTAATGGAATGTCTCGTGTGTGCCTGCTCCCCAGTAACACAACACGGACTTCCAAGGCTGGGGCAGGGCTGCTCTCGCGTTGATAGGACGGGCGTGGCAGGTGCATCTCTGGGTCCCATCAGCACCTTCGGGTGTTTCTATTTCACTATTATTGTATTTTTTCCCCGTTCCAGAGTCATGAGCATTTTTAAAGTTAGTAGGGTGAGCGTCAGCCATTTTGAGAAAAGTCTAAAGTCTAGCTTATAGCTGAAGAAAATGCTTTGACCTACTCGTTTTATAGCACTTTTAAGACCATTTAGATACCATATTGAAGATTATCCTTTAAAAATATGAAAGATAAGATGTTAGAGAACACGAAAATACCCATAACTCAAAATTGACAAAATTGTGATTTTTGACGTTGTGAGAAACTATCCCAGCGACTTAATGTCCCTTTCGTGGTGCTGGGTCACAATGTTGCTCTTTCCTATTTCAAAATAAAAAAGATATTCTCTTATCTCAAGCAGTGAAGGGGTTAAATTAATGGGCAGGGCGAATTACCCCGTGGGGATACCGGGGGGTCTTTTGTACAAATAGTTCCACCTTCTGGAAGTTCTGTG
>CM065695.1:6084758-6097258 GCA_017654935.2 Phymorhynchus buccinoides | reverse complement strand
GGGGCAGCGCGATCATAGAGGGGCCGCGTAGAAATCTTCAGACGCGCTACTGTCCGGTTCCTCGTCCTCGTCCTCGTCCTCGTCGTCCTCGTCCTCGTCCTCGTCGTCGTCCCTTTGCTGTCGTTTTTCTGCCCGCTTCCGTCGCCGCTCCTTCCGTTGCTCGTGTTTTATTTGCCTTTTCTGCGTGGAAGCACCATCATTAATATGGACAGTAGGTGAAGACGGGGTAAAAAGGCCATGGGCGGGTAAGAAGCCCATGCCAATGATATAACAAGTGCAACGCCGAGCGGCTGCAAAGTCCCCTCGCAGCATCGCCGAGCTACTCGGAAATCGGAATGTGTCGGCTGTACACATACATAAAAACGCATCAAAACAGCACGTAACTACATAAGAACGCATCAGAACAGCACGTAACTGAATAGTTTTATATATAGCCTTGGGGTTCGGACCCGTGATTTGAGCGCCCGCGATCATGCGCACACGAGCGCACAGATAAATTCATGACAATTGTGTTATAGACCATTCATCAAGAAATGTTGTGAAAGAAACTGCAAAACTTCGCGATATATTAGCGATTATGTGTTTCGGGGTTTGAACCCCGTAACTGGCGCGACCTTGACCTTAATGTAAAACTAAATACATCAGTGGATGGCTGGCATCTTGGCAAACTAGTATACCAAATTTGATGATGATAGACTGAATAGTTTTTGAGATAAACGGACGAATAGTCGGACGGACGGAGGCACGCCGGACGGACGGACGGACGGACGGACGGACGGACGGACGGACGGACCAGACATAAACAATAGCTCCCCGAACGTTCGGCTCGGGGACTAATAAAGACAATTTCAGTCACATTTTGCCCATGAGACGAATGCTGAACATTAACACTCGTCTCATGGGTAAAATGTGACGGAAATTTGCTTCATTTCATGAGATAATGAGCGACTTAGCGGGCTCTTTTGCCCACCAGGTGTGATAGCGCTCGAGTGGGGCTAATCCTCTCTATATTCTTAGTTGGGGATAAAGAAAGAGAGAGAGAGAGGGAGGAGTCCGACCCTCTCTCTCTCTCTCTCTCTCTCTCTCTCTCTCACTACGCCCAACTAAGAAAATCGCGTGATAAATCCCTAGTGGATTGACTGCCCCCTGGCGGTCAAATAATCGCCATAAGTCGACCATTGGCATGGGCTTCTTACCCGCCCATGGGCTTTTTACCCCGTCTTACCCTACAGTCGAATCTCAGTATGCGAGAGAGAGAGAGAGAGAGAGAGAGAGAGAGAGAGAGAGAGAGAGAGAGAGAGAGAGAGAGAGAGAGAGAGAGAGAGAGAGAGAGAGAGACGGACATCAACTCTATGGGAGAGAATTCCAAACAGCAGACCACAGACTCTTCGCATCTGGCTAAAAAGCGCACGAGCTTTGACTAGGTAGTTAACAGTGCATTTTTGAATAACACAGCCCCCCCCCCCCCCCCCCCCCCCCCCCCCCCCCCCACAGACCCTTAGGGGTAAGCCTGCTCCATGTTTCGGGGAGAACAGATTTGGAGGTTTGACTGAATACTACAGCCATTTGCCCTCCCCCCCCCCCCCCCCCCTCGGACACTTACTTCTCCCCCCCCCCCCCCCCGATCATTTCTCATCCCGGTCCATTTTCCTCCCGGACACATGCCCCCCCTGCCCCCCCTCCCCCGGGAGACACTTGTCCCCCTATTCGGACATCCCCGCCCCCCGCCCTGTTATTTTTACGACCTCTGTTCCCCAACTCTATGGGAGAGAATTCCAAGCAGCAGGGGCACTGAAGTATAAATCGTACTCACAATTTTGCTCTTAGCTTTCCTATCTCTCCACTTCTTTTTCCAGCGGAAGCCCGACTTGGCCTTGTTCATGTTGGGACCCACGTCGCTTCGGACCCCCACCACTGCGCCCGAAGCCCCACCCTGCGCCTTCCGCCGCTGGTCCCGGGCCATTTGAGAGCGTGCGACTACCCCCTCCTCCCCCATGCATTCCAGGCTGTCTTTCGGGTTGCCCAGTAAAGACCTGAAAGCCGTGGACGTTATGAACATTAACTCATTCTTCTTCTTCTTCGTTCGCTCAGACAGTTTCCTGTCACATGAGCGGAGATGCGTCATGCTGCCGTTATGCGCCTAACTAGGAAATAGTTAGGCCCAGCATGTCCGACTTCGGCTGGAGGAAATGTTTTGTAAGAATTTATTTTAAAAAAGAAACAAAGGCAGGAGAATGGACCAGTGAGATAGAAAGATAGGCAGATGACAGTAAGGGAAGGGAGAAGGCAAGAGTCAAAGAGAATGACAGAATTAGAGGAAGCTACAAGCACACAACTTCCGGGAGGTGGGGGAACTATTTGTACAAAAGATCCCCCCCGGTATCCCCACGGGGACATTAACTCATTCAAGTCGTTCCACCCACATTGTGGCCGGAATTAATGTAACGCTGTCAAATTTGATGGATTTGTTTCAAGGGAAGTTAATCTGTGTGAACATTTGGTCATTTGTAAACTCGCTTCACTCCCTTAGACCACGCTTCTGCCTCTTATTAATGCGCTTGTAGTGGTTTGAAGTGAGGAACCTAATTGCTGTAGAGAGTTTGTTCTATATAACGTCTATATATTATTAAACAAAAGTCTGATCTACCACATCCCTATGTCTAAGCCTGTAGAGTAAAATCCTGTCATCTTCTTTCATTTCTCTATTTAAATAATGTTTGTTTTCTTTGTGTGTATGGCTGGAGTGATTTGTGAGGTTTTTTTGGTAATAATTCAAAATTAATTGCGATGCGAATGTGTTAATTATACATTTTGTGCATAATGTGCCGGTGTAGAGTGGCACAGAGGTAAACACGTTCACTTTGTGCCAAGTAAACCCGAGTTCGAACCTCGGTACAGGGGGATTTTCCCTCTCACTTTGCACTAGACCTTACGGTCTGAACGTGGAGTCTTTCGAATTAGACGATAAATCGAGGTCCCGCGTGCCCATGCACTTAGCACACGTTAATCCCAGTGGCAACGAAAAAGTTGTCATTTGGTCAAAATTTACCCCCCCCCCCTCCTTTCCTTCCTCAGCAGTCACAAAAATCGCATACAAAATTTTGTGTGTGTGTTCGTTCTTTAATTTAACGTCTATCCACCTTACAGTGATCTTAGACAAACATTGTGTGTGTGTGTGTGTGTGTGTGTGTGTGTGTGTGTGAGTGTGAGTGTGAGTGTGTGTGTGTGTGTGTGAGTGTGAGTGTGAGTGTGTGGATGTGTGTGTGTCCTTCTGTTTGTTCGCCCCTGTGACTCACGAACCAGTGTACAGAATCGCTTCAAATTTTCCGTGATAATGCATTATGGTGTCGGGAGGATCCCATACAACATTCGTAACCGTGGTGACCTTGATCGCAGAGTTTGACATTGAAAACCGGTCAGAAGTAGGAGTAGTAGCTAAAGGGTAGTAGCTAGGGAATGACTGGCTGGGTGCATACGATAAGCGCGCAATACCCTATTGCTAATAAGCGCGTTGCATACGATAAGCGCCCATGACAGTGTCCAATAAGCGCGCGTGGCAGTGTCTAATAAGCGCGCATGTCAGTGTCTTAAAAGCGCCCATGATAAGTGTGTTTGTTTGACTAAAAAACTTTGTTTTTCGTGTTCAGTTGTCGTTCCAACACACTTATGGGCGCTTTCAGGACACTGACATGCGTCCTATGCTTATCGTATGCACCCGTTTGACTAGAAAACTTTGTTTTTCGTGTTCAGTTGTCGTTCCAAGTTTTCATAGGTTACACACACACAACATAAAAATATATGGTCTTATTTACACAACCGCTTAACAGACATGACATCGCGCGCTTATCGGACATGTCACTCCGCGCTTATCGGACAAGACTGTGCGCGCTTATAGGATACGATAACGCGCGCATATGGGACGGCGCTGCACTGGTTTTTACCGGTTTCATCATAAATCTGAGTGAAGAGGGGGGGGGGGGGGGGGGGGAAAGAGAGAAAGAGAGAGAGAGTGTGAGTGTGAAAGATAAAGAGAGAGAGAGTATGTGTGTGTGTGTGTGCATGTGTGATCGCGTGCGAAGCATAGCGAGCAGGACGGCTAGTATAATAATTATTATATTATAGCAAAGGGTTACTTACGCCAGGTCGTGTGTGTGTGCATGTGTGATCGCGTGCGAAGCATAGCGAGCAGGACGGCTAGTATAATAATTATTATATTATAGCAAAGGGTTACTTACGCCAGGCCGTGTGTGTGTGCATGTGTGATCGCGTGCGAAGCATAGCGAGCAGGACGGCTAGTATAATAATTATATTATAGCAAAGGGTTACTTACGCCAGACCAGGAATACCCAGGAGAAAGGCTCTGAAATTGTTGGAGTGCCTCTGCCTTGAAACAACGAAAAACACCAATCAATCAATCAATCAAGCAAGCAAGTAAGCTAGCAATCAAGCAATCAATAAGTTGGTCGGTTGGTCAGTCAGTCGGTCAGCCCATCAATTCATAGGTTCACACCCATCCATTCCGTCCATCCTTTCATATAGAGGGAGGGAGGGTGGTTTGTTAACCTATGTGTTTTTTTTAGGCTGTCTTGACGACTTGGCGGAGCTTCCTTTGGCGGATCCAGCCATTCATCCATGCATCCATCTATCTCTAACTTAAAAGACCATCCAACCAACCAAGAAACAAACCAACTAACCAAATTACCCATGCCCACACACACGCACGCGCGCGCGCATACACACACAGTGATGCACCAAGAAACGTAAAGTGATAGGACAAACTGTCCTGAGACGCGATAAATCAATAGGACAATGTCCTGGCTCTTGAAGGAATCAATAGGACAATGTCCTGGCTCTTGAAGGAATCAATAGGACAATGTCCTGGCTCTTGAAGGAATCAATAGGACAATGTCCTGGCTCTTGAAGGAATCAATAGGACAATGTCCTGGCTCTTGAAGGAATCAATAGGACAATGTCCTGGCTCTTGAAGAATCAATAGGACAATGTCCTGGCTAGAAGACAATGTCCTGGCTCTTGAAGGAATCAATAAGACAAAGCGTGCCAGTGTTAAACATTTAATCAAACATTTGTCCTGACAGGAAAGAACACCATAGGACATTTTTAATTTTAATAGGTCAGTGTCCTATGACTGGGGCCTCAGGACATCACTCCGTCACACACACACACACACACATGCATGCGCGCGCGCACACACACACAAACACAAACACACACACACTCACACACACACACACACACACAACACACACACCACAACACACACACACAACACAAAACACACACACACACACACACACACACACACACACACACACAACACACTTTGTCTGAATCACTTTTAGTGGAAGGACGTTAAACTGAAGAACAACAACACACAAACACACACACACAATACCCTCCCCCCCCCCCCCCCCCCCACACATCTACACCTACACACACACACACACACACCAAACACACACACACAAACATACACACAACACAACACAATACCCTCTACCCCTACCCCTACACCTACCCCTACACACACACACACCTACACCCCCACACAACACAAACCCCCCCCCACAACACTCTCCCCCCCCCCCCAATCACACGCACGCAACGGCCCCACCATACCCCCCCCCCCCACCCCCACGGAGTTAAAGACCCCCCACGTCACGTGTCACATTCCCTCTTATGCTAGGAAGATTTCTTAAAGACCCCCCCCCCCCCCCCCCGTCACGTGTCACATTCCCTCTTATGCTAGGAAGATTTTTTAAAGACCCCCCACGTCACGTGTCACATTCCCTCTTATGCTAGGAAGATTTTTTAAAGACCCCCCACGTTACGTGTCACATTCCCTCTTATGCTAGGAATATTTCTTAAAGACCCCCCACGTCACGCGTCACATTCCATCTTATGCTAGGAAGATTTCTTAAAGACCCTCCACGTCACGTGTCACATTCCCTCTTATTGCTAGGAAGATTTCTTAAGATTTCTTACCAGCTATAAAGCCGGCGACAGACTATGCGACTGCCTCATATGACTCGATCAGGTCGTGACGTAGATCAAATTTTGTTTCCCGCACAGAAGAGGTCACAAGCCATCTGACTCGATCAGACTCGATAAGTGAAATTTAGAACCCGCCCTATTCGGCCCTGTGACCTGACTGGGCCCGACTGATCGAGAAGGATGGTATGCAAATGAGGTGAAACGTCACGACCTGATCGAGTCACATGAGGCAGTCACATAGTCTGTCGCCGGCTTAAGAGGGAAAACACGTGAAAATAGTGATTTTGACACGCGACGTGCTGGGTCTTTAAACCGTTCTGTCGGAGGACCATTTACCAAATTAAGCAGAGGACGATGAGCACGGCTACCAACAGAATGAAACCCACGAAGGATGCCACCAATGCCCACGTGGCCATGGGTATTGCAGCTGCAGCACCAAGGAAACACACACACCGCACAAACAACCAGCAACAACAAGAGTCAAAGCCTTCAAGGCTCACTCGCTTTTGAGTTTTTGGAGATACATCTTAATGCCAGATTTTGTACTTTCATTTTCAACTCCATACCAAAAGTAGACAGAAAACCCACACACTTCGATTTGCATATTCTGTAAAACATGTATATATATATATAAATTTAAAAAAACCGACACACCCAACAACAAGAGTCAAAGCCTTCAAGGCTCACTCGTGTTGAGGCTCACTCACTTTTGAGTTTTGGGAGGTACATCTAAATGCCAGATTGCATACTTTCATTTTGAACTGCATATCAAAAGTAGAAAAAACCACACACTTGGTTTAAATGATTTTTTTTATTGACAAGCAAAACATATACACCCAATAAAATGAACAAGAATGACGGCAGCAACAAGCAACCACACACTTCAATTTGCATATTCTGTAAAACATGTATATATAATAAAACGACACACCCAACAACAACAACAACAAGAGTCAAAGCCTTCAAGGCTCACTCGCTTTTGAGTTTTGGGAGATGGATCTAGGTGCCAGATTGCATGCTTTCACTTCAACTCCATACCAAAAGTAGAAAACCCCCTCACTTCGATTTGCATATTCTGAAGCAACAGGTCACGGGTATTCAAACTCAAGAATATCACAGTTACACTAATATTAAATGAAGCGACACGTTTTTCAATCAATCGAGATAGCTGCCATTTTTTCTAATGATTGCTTGTTGTCTGCCCTTGAGGTGTGCGTCGTCTTGGCGGGCAATGATTGGTTGTTTTATGTGTTATGATACTATCATTGATACATTTAAAAAAAATAGAACGGTGTTCTATTTACGAAATAGTGGTCAAACTAGCGCTGTGATATTAACCCTTTTTGTCGCCAGCCATTTGTCAGCCCAAAACATTAAGCTTAGCTAGGTAGAGAAACAAATGTATAGGGGAAGACGGGGTAAAAAGCGCATGGGCGGGTAAGAAGCCCACCCCAATTATCTCATGAAATGAAGCAAATTTCAGTCTCATTTTGCCCATGAGACGAGCGTTAATGTCTAGCATTCGTCTCATGGACAAATTTGACTGAAATTTTCTTTATTTCATGAGATAATTGGGGTGGGCTTCTTACCCGCCCATGCGCTTTTTACCCCGTCTTCCCCTATGTAATATTGGGATTTTTTTTTCTTCTTCTTCTTCTTCTTCTTCTTCTTCTTCGCCTCAGGCAGCCAACTTCATCAGGTTGAAGATTTTGCTGCACTTTAGGGGGTAGTAAGAACTTAGAAGACAAGAAATTAGAAAGCTGAGGAGATAGAAGTAGCCTAATGGAAGGGAAAGTAAACATAAAATAAACCTAGTGTGGATCTGATTTTAAAACATTTTTCTGTGACATGTATAACATTAGGCCTATCCTTACCTCCCAAAATTAAGAAAATAGGGTCTTCAGATAACATGCCCTGATTTGATGACTTTTAGTGATGTAGGTGTTAAACTATTGTGGTGCATACATGAGACATTGGCGGCGAAAGGATTAAACTATTTCGATGATACTATCATTAACATTGCGTTGTGAAGGAGAAAGAGCGAAATAATAATATGTGAACGTGTACGAAAGCCTTCAACACTCTATTAACCCTTTCACCGCCAATGTCGCATTTTAGCACCACAATGGTTTAACACCCATGTCACTAATATGCATCAAATCAGGGCCTGTTATCCAAAGACCCTATTTTCTTAATTTTGGGAGGTAAGGATAGGCCTAATGTTATGCATGTCACAGAGGAATTCGCAATATTGCAGATATTTTATTTTCTCTACCCAGTTAATTTCAATGGTATGCTTTGGCTGAAAAATGGCTGGCGGCGAAAGGGTTAATGGCATTATGGCAACGTACAAGATTAAGACTTATTTATTATTATAATTTACGTTGTTTTTGTGTGTTTCAAATTGTATTATGTTTTCAACATTGCACTGCATAATAATCTTACTTTTGGGCTGTGCATCCACGCACAGGAAAACGACGATCAAGACAATGTGGAAACTGATCTGATTGATTTCCGACCTGCAACATGCGAAAATCATCATCATCATCATCATCATCATCGTCTGTCTGATTGTTCCGACCTGCAACACGTCGTCATCATCATCATCGTCGTTGTCGTCGTCATCATCGTCGTCGTCGTCGTCATCATCATCGTCGTCGTCGTCATCATCATCATCATCGTCGTCGTTGTCATCATCATCATCATGGTTGTCGTCGTCGTCAATATCATCATCATCACCACCATCATCGTCGTCGTCGTCGTCGTCATCATCATCAGCATCGTCGTCATCATCATCATGGTTGTCGTCATCGTCAATATCATCATCATCATCATCACCATTATCATCATCATCATCCTCGTCGTCATCATCATGATCGTCGTCGTCGTCGTTGTCGTCATCATCATCATCATCATCGTCGTCGTCGTCGCCGTCATCATCATTGTGTTCATCACAAAAAACCCCACGTCTTTTGGTCGGTGATGTCCGTCGTCTCTATCGTCCTCATCACCATCAACATCATCACCATCATCATCATCAGCAGCAGCAGCAGTAGCAGCAGCAGTAGCAGCAGCAGAGTCGTCGTCGTCGTCATCATCATCATCATCATCATCATGTTCGTCGTCGTCGTCGTCATCATTATCATCATCGTCAATTCATGTTCGTCGTCGTCGTCGTCATCATTATCATCATCATCAATCATGTTCGTCGTCGTCATTCATCGTCAAGTCATGTTCGTCGTCGTCGTCGTCATCATCATATCATCATCGTCAATTCATCATCGTCAATTCATGTTCGTCGTCGTCGTCATTATCATTATCATCGTCAAGTCATGTTCGTCGTCGTCGTCGTCGTCATTATCATCATCGTCAATTCATGTTCGTCGTCGTCGTCGTCGTCATCATTATCATCATCGTCAATTCATGTTCGTCGTCGTCGTCGTCGTCATCATTATCATCATCGTCGTCGTCGTCGTCGTCATCATTATCATCATCGTTCGTCGTCGTCGTCGTCATCATTATCATCATCGTCAATTCATGTTCGTCGTCGTCGTCGTCATCATTATCATCATCGTCAATTTTATGTTCGTCGTCACCAGAACCTTCGTTGCCAAATGTCACACACACACACACACACACACACACACGCACGCACGCACGCACGCACGCATTTTCCTGAGTGAAAGTGACAAATGAAAGGACAAAGAAGAAGAGAAGAAGAAGAAGAAGAAGAAGACAGTGTGTCTTTATTTATATTTACCCTCTGCCTCAAAACAGACCGTGCCCTTGGTGGAAAATCAGTTCACCAGAACCTCCTCTCCCCTCCACCACCTCCACACACACACACACACACACACACACACACACACACACACACACACGCCCCCACAGGACACAAAACACACACACACACCACACACACACACACACACACACACACACACACACACACACACACACACACACACACACACAGAAGTCACACACACACAAACACACCACACACACACACACACACACACACACACACGCACACACACACACACACACACACACACACACACACACACACACACACACACACACACACACACACACACACACACACACACACACACACACACACACACACACACACACACACACACACACACACACACACACACACACACACACACACACACACACACACACACCACACACACACACACACACCACACACACACACACACACACACACACACACACACACACACACACACACACACACACACACACACACACACACCACACACACACACACACACACACACACACACACACCCACTCACACACACACACACACACACACACACACACACACACACACACACACACACACACACACACACACACACACACACACACACACACACACACACACACACACACACACACACACACACACACACACCAAAGCAACTACCAACCCAGCCAAACTCTAAAAAAGGGATCTGGCATCCATATAATGTATCCAAGTTCTTACGTTTCAACGACAATTAGCATCAATACTAATCGTACAAGTTGTAAAGACACGTTGTTTCTACCCAGCATGACCTAGTCTTGCGACGGGTATTGTTTTAAGTCTGTCTGTCTGTCTGTCTGTGTCTGTCTGTATGTATGTATGGTTGTATCCTTCCTTCTTTCTTCTCCCTTAACCCTTTCGCCGCCAGCCAAAAAATACCATAAAGCTTAACTGGGTACAGAAAAAAACCCAATCTGCAATATTGTTAATTCTTCTCTAACATATATAACATTGGGCCTATCCTTACCTCCCAAAATTAAGAAAATAGGGTCTTTGGATAACACTAACAGGCCCCGATTGCATGCCTTTTAGTGACATGCGTGTTAAAGCATGGTGGTGCTAAAATGCGACATTGGCGGTGAAAGGGTTAACTCCGCGAGGAGTCATCGGGGCGCCACAGTGATGGTTGGGGTGTTGTTGTTGAAGGGAGGTGGGTGTTAGTGTGTTGTGTTATGATTATATGCAATGCATTCACTAATATGTATTCATTTTCATAGAGATGTACGGTGAGGATGCGTGGGCCAGTTTGTTAGAAATGTCTGTACGAATGGTGAGTGAAAAGCGCATTGAGTTGCTTTGCAAGATTATGCGCTATATAAGCATTATTAATTATTAATTATTATTTTACTGCACTACATAGCGGGGGGGGGGGGGGGGGGGAGATCCCTATTAGATAATGGCCTTTATCATGACTGCAATTAATTATTGAACAAAGATAATTAGCTGAAAATGTTCATAAAATACAGCTTCATGTTTGGTAAGAAAGGCAAAAACGGAAAAATGGAATTAACAGAGAAATGTAGGGGTGGGTGGGGGGTGGCACATCTTGACCTTTACCCAGTTACTGTACAGTTCGGCCATGACCTTTTGAACTTAGTTTATACTTCACAACAAAGCGCTAATCTTGCATGAACAAACAAATAAAAATATAAAAATAAAGGAAGACATATGAATGAAAGTCCGTGACATTCTGGCAGCCAGTTTAAGCGAGCTGTAATTATTTATTAATTCAAAAATTATAATGAAAAGTTCCATATTCGTAAGAATGGATCCATAAGAATAAGTGCGAATAATTGTAGTGTGCATAATACTGGAACCCCCTCCTCCCTTTCTTTCCTATCTCTCACTTATTCCGGAAAACTGCATGCGCGCACAACACACACACACACACACACACACACACACACACACACACACACACACACACACACACACACACACACACACACACACACACACACACACACACACACACACACACACACACACACACACACACACACACACACACACACACACACACACAAACACACACACACAAACACACACACACACACACACTGACAGACAGACAGATAGAGAGACGAACAGACCCTCGTTCCCATCCCAATCTAACCACCACCCCACCCCACCCCGTTCTGTTAGAAGTGAGGATTTATGACAAAGCTAAAACACAATGAGTAGCAATGTTGTTGCTTAGCTTTCATTTCCAGAGATTCCAGGAGTATCATTATAAGAACTGGGTCGAATTTCTCTAGATATCGTTCGCCGCGCGAATAACGCTTACGCCAAACGGGGCCTAAGAAACACCCTGAGCGCTTGCTAAAGTCAGATCACTCTTTAAGCTTACTCTTCATTTTTGGGAGAGAGAAAACGGTTGCTATCATAAGGAGAGAAAATGGTCAGTTTGTACAAAGTTTTCGATGTCACCCACGTCTATTTGTGTGCAGAACATTAAATTTGCACTATATTATTATGCCATCTAACATGATGAAAATTAAGAAAGAGCACTCCAAAACACTTGCGCTTGTTTAATTTGCTAAAATCATCCCGTATTTTTCCACGATAGACTAAAGAATATTTTGCTGTGGCAAGCTTGTAGTTTTGGTCTTCCATTTTTAAAGTTGAAGTCTCGTCACGCGAG
>CM065695.1:6064758-6079758 GCA_017654935.2 Phymorhynchus buccinoides | reverse complement strand
TGTGACTGTGTGAGGGAGAGATGAGAGATGGGAGAGATGTTTGAGTGTGTTGTGTGCGCGTGTGCGTGTGTGTGTGTGTGTGTGTGTGCGTGATGTGTGTGTGTGTGTGGCGTATGGTGTGTGCGTGTGCTTGATTGGGTGCGTGCGAGAGCGTGTGTGTGTGCGGGTGTGTGTGTTGGTGTGCGTGTGTGTGTGGGTGTGTGAGGAGAGCGAGAGTGAGTGTGACTGTTGTGTGTGTGTATGTGTGTGCGTGTGTCCGTGTGTGTGTCCACGACGACGTGCGTGATGAGGTAGACAGTGTGTGTGTGTGTGTGTGTGTGTCGTGTGTGTGTGGTGTGTGTGTGAGACGAGAAGAGAGAGGTTCAGATGCGAGAGAGAGAGGTAGTACAGACATGACAGACAGAATACAGAGGTTGATTAACCAAACTTTCTTTCAATGTCTCCCTGCTTTCAGTTCTTTATTGATTCCCCCATAACCCCGCCATTCCCCAAAGTCATTAAAGTCTCCGAAGACCACTCGCCCTCTCAGTGCCTGGAAATGTGTTTTCGTAGAATCCAGTCCTATATAAAAACAACAACAAACGGGTGTACATTGGGATGGGCGATGGGGGTCATAAAGTCGTTTCTCTGCTCATGTCTGTCTGTCTGTCAATGTAATTATTTGTTTTGTCTCACCTTTGGTTCTGACCCACGCACTGCTAGGTGATTGGTATCGTAATCAACTTTGGTTGAGGGGAGTAGTAGTCCTTTTGACTAAGGTTCCTTGAGAAGAGAGTCATTCACCCATTGTTCAATTTTATTGCAGTCATAACCAGTCCACTCTCAAAAAACATTGCTTGCATCGTTAGCCTGTTGAATTCTTGAAGGTTAATTCACCTCTTTTGGCTGAGTTCCACTGGCTTCCTGTCAAATTCCGCTGGCAGTTCAAGATGGCTACTCTCGCTTTTCGTCACTTTGACAAAACTCTTCCTCAGTACCTCTCTTCTTCTCTCTGCACCTACCAAAGCTCTCGTACTCTTCGTTCTTCTTCCCAGAAACTTCTTAAAGTTCCTAAGCGGTCCTTGAAATTTTCGGGTGAGAGGGCGTTTAGTTTTGTTACACCAAACGTTTGGAATTTTCTCCCTGACCATACCCGTAACCAGTTCCACTCTTCCTTCCTTCAAGTCCCAACTAAAGACCCACTTCTTCAGGAAAGCTTTCTCTCTTCAAAGTCTATGATCCTTTCCCCACTCTTGTTTTCCAGCTCATTGACGTTGAGTAATGAGGTTAACGCGCGCACTGTGTGTGTATGGGGTGGGTTGGGGAGTAAGGGGGGCAGGGGTGGGGATGGGTGGGGTGGGTGGGGGGGGGTGGGGGGGAGTGGGGGGATGGATGGGGTGGTGGTGTTAAAGGGAGGTGGGTGTTGTGTGTGTTGTGTTATGATTATATGCAATGCATTCTCTAATATGTATTCATTTTCATAGAGATGTATGGTGAGGATGCGTGAACCAGTCTGTTAAGAAATGTTTGTACGAATGGTGAGTGAAAAGCGCATTGAGTTGCTTTGCAAGATTATGCGCTATATAAGCATTATTAATTATTTATTTATTATTATTTGTCGCAACAGGTGAGCACCAATTATTTAGTCAAAGGAGTCACAGCGAGGAGGAACGGGAAAAACGACACGCAGAGACTTGGACGAACGTTGGAATTCACCATCACATTTTAAATGGCACGAGCGAGACAAGATTATAGGCCCCTACTCACTCACACAACCTCAGCGAATCCTACCGCCATCAGCCAAAATATACAATGAGAAAGACGATGGGGACAATTTGGAACCAACAGTATTGTAATAGTAGCAGCAGCAGCGGCCAAGGGAAGGCAGTACAGACGTTAACTACTGCTACAGCAATATAGATGAACAATTAAGGGTAAAAACAACAACAGCAGCAGCAGCAACAACAACAACAAATAAAAACAACAACAAAAACAGCAGCAGCAGCAACGACAGCAGCAGAAAAAACAACAACAACAACAACAACAACAACAACAACAAAACAACACACAAAGGCGCACAACAACAACAACAACAGCAGCTACAGCACAACAACAACAACACACAACAACAAACAACAACAACAACAACAACAACAACAACAAAGATGCAGCAGCAGCAACAACAACAACAACAATAACAACACCAGCGGAACGACAACAACAACAACAGCTGCAGCAGAAGCAACAAGAACAATAACAGCAGCAGCAGCAGAAACACAACAAACAACAGCAACAACAACAACAACAACAACAACAACAGCAGCCAGCAGCAGCGCAAAACAACAACAACAACAACAACAAACAACAACAACAACAACAACAAACAACAACAACAAACAACAGCACAGCAGCAGCAGCAGCAGCAGCAGCAGCACAACAACAACAGCAGCAGCAGCAGCAACAACACAGCAACAACAACAACACAACAACAACAACAACAACAACAACAACAACAACCAGCAACAAGCAACAACAAACACACCAACAACAACAACAACAACAACAACAACAACACAAACAACAACAACAAGCAACAACAACAACAACAACAACAACAACAACAACAACAACAACAACAACAGCAGCAGTAGCAGCAGCAGGAAAGGTAGACGTTCCAAAAGTGTCAAAAGAGGGAAGAAGTGTGGACATTTCAAAGAGGTCTGTCTATAACTCTCATAGAGTTTCATAATCATGAACTCAAATATGATTAGATTGATACTTGGCAGGGCGCACGATATAAAAGACAGAATTGAATGATATCGACAGCCAGCTAATATCGAAAGACGAGTAACGGTAAAAACAAGAACAACAACAAAAACCAAAAACCCGAATTAAACGAAAACTCATAAAAAATATATGATATTCATGAATATTCATGAATTCATGACTATATTGACAGCAACGTGCCATCATTTGATACACAGACTTTCAGGAAAAACCAACAAAAAACCAACCAACAAACAAACAAAAAACAAAACGTCAAGCAGTACAAGAAAAAAGAAATAAAAGTATGAAGAAACAAGAGAACGAGTACACTTGCTAAAATAGAGAAAGAGGGACCGGAAGGATAGTTCTAAAGAACGCAACATATTTTTGAATCGTTGAAAACAAAAAGACGTTTACATGCATAAGAGATGTCGGAGGAAGGAAGAGCTGCTCTGGTTCCAATGCACGTGGCGGTTTGGCTGATCACCTGTCTTCAGCTACACCAGGTCTTTGGTAAGAACCGTTGTTGTTGTTGTTGTTGTTGCTGTTGTTGTTGTGTGTGTTGTTGTTGTGTGTGTGTGTTTGTGTTGTTGTGCGTGCGTGCGTGTGTGTATGTGAGTGTGTGTGTGTGTGTGTGTCTCTGTGTGTGTGTGTGTGTGTGTGTGTGTGTGTGTGTGTGTGTGGGTGAGAGAGAGAGAGAGAGAGACGAGAGAGAGAGAGAGAGAGATGAGAGATAGAGGAGAGAGAGAGAGAGAGAGAAGTATGTGTGTGTGTGTGTGAGAGAGTGAAAGTTAGAGAGAGAGAGAGAGAGAGCAGATAGAGAGAGAGTGTGTGCGCGCAAGCGTGCACCGTGTGTGTGTGTGTGTGTGTGTGTGTGTGTGTGTGTGAGAGAGAGAGAGAGAGAGAGAGAGAGAGAGAGAGAGAGACAGAGAGAGAGAGAGAGAGTATGTATGTGTATGAGAGAGAAAGAGAGTGATGAGAGAGTGTGTGTGTGTGCGTGTGCGCAAGCGTGCAGTGTGTGTGTGTGTGTGTGTGTGTGTGTGTGTGTGTGTGTGTGTGTGTGTGTGTGTGTGGTGTGTGAAGTCAAGTGAAGTCAAAATGATTTTTATTGAGCAGAAAGAAATAAGCTTTGACAGCTTTTTTTTTACATTCTGTGCTCAACCTAAACTAGAAGAAGAATAAAAAGAGAAACAAAAAAACGTCAAAAAACTAAGAAAAAAGCATGCAAAAACATGAAAATCAACAAAGGAGAACAAATTCCACTACTAACAATAAACGTAAAACAATAAAAGCATGAACATAAAAAAATTGGGTGGGTGGCGGTGGGGGTGGCGGGTGGATGGTGGGTGGTGGGGGGGGGGGGGGGGGGGGGGGGTGGGGGGGGGCGGTGTAATGATATAGTAAGAACTTGCTTTTGAAACCTCTTTCCTTAATCAACATCCTGTTTGTGACATGCATGTCAATACAATATATAGTGCGTGCGTGCATGTATGTGTGTATGTGTGTGTGCAGCGTACGTGTGTGGTCAGTGTATAGGTCCGTGCGACGAGGGTCAAGGGGTGTGTCCGGAGGGCTGCCAGCCAGGCTGGACAGGACCGGCGTGTCTGACCAGTAGGTACACTGGTCATCTTCTTCTTCTTCTTCTTCTGTTTCTTCTTCTTCTTCTTCTTCTTCTTGTTCTGTTCTTTTCTTCTTCTTCTTCTTCTTCTTCTTCTTCTTCTTCTTCTTCTTCTTCTTCTTCTTCTTCTTCTTCTTCTTCTTCTTCTGCGTTCCCAGGCCATAAGGCCACAATGGTTACGAATGTGTCAGTTTTCCAGTTTTCACTGGTCTCCCCGCTGCTCACAGCCAACACATTCTGATTTCGGAGGAGCTCAAAAGGAGAAACATTATTTTGGAAGATATGTTTTTGAAAAAAATGGCAGGAGGATGGACCAATAAGTCATAAAGATTAGTAGATGACAGTAAGCGAAGGGAACAGGCAGAGTCAAAGAGAGTGGCAGACTAGAGGGAGTTACAAGCACAGAACTTCAAGAAGGTGGCGGAACTACCCTTACGAAACAGACAGACGGAGTGGAGTTTTATTATTGACAAAAAGACCACCTCTGAGAAATCGTCTTTATTCTAAATACGAAACACTGAACCATGCAACAGATGACGTCCATGACTAAAACGAATTAACACCTACACACTAAAACGATCCTTCTTAAAGACGCATTGACCCACCACCCTTGGTTATTTCTGGGTAGCTGTGACCCACATACAAATGCCCCACCCCCCCGACTTCAAATTGAGGCTGCTCTTTAAAAGGATGTTTGGTTTCGAATTTGGGGGCATTTGTATGGGAGTCAAACCAGGTCAAAACAAGATTTCTTACCAGCTAATAAGAGGGAAAACACGTGAAACACGTCATTTTGACACGTGATCTGGTGGGTGTTTAAACCCTGCAAGGAAAACCCCCAAACCCAAACAGAAGGAATAGTTATATTAACCCCCCACAGGGCCTTGCAATAAGATTGTGGTGCTTAATTTAATGTTTGGTTGAGGTCGCTTACTTTCACCGCAAAGAGGTTTCTAAGGTGATTCGACAGGTGACGTGCGTGTTGGTCAGCTTCCTGTCACGTGGAGTGTTGGGAAAAGTCAGCAGTGGACGGATGCATGCTCTGACTATAATAATAGTAAAAAGACTTGTTTAAAGGTGGACCCTGACGGATGAGGTTTTTTTGCAAGAAACACGTCGAGATCACCATGAAAACACCATTTACAAAGATCGCAACACTCACTTTGCTCTGGTTTCCTAGAAATCAAACCGTCCAAACGGCGATTCCTTCTTGGCGGAGATGCCAGAGAGAGAAGCCATTTTGGATGGGGTGGGTGGAGGCCAAACCCATTGCGTTTGAAGCTTTTTCTTTTTTGTAGTGCAGTAAAACATATGAAGCTATTTCCTTTGCTGTGAGCGAAACTCATTTAGATAAACTGAATAAAAAATAAAAAAATAAAATAAAAAGGCTTGTATTGCGAAAATGTCGTGCCAACAATTTGGTCTAAACCCAGGCCGCCATTACAAAAGAGACGGCACACGCCTTCTCTTTCAGTGAACGAATTTGACTTCCAGCATTTCCGCCAAGGAGGAATCGCCGATTTGACGGTTTGATTTCTGGGAAACCAGAGCAAAATGAGTGTTGCGATCTCTGTAAATGGTGTTATCATGGTGATCTCGACGTGTTTCTTGCAAAACCTCATCCGTCAGGGTCCGCCTTTAAAACGTGTTTTTGTTTGTTTCAAACCCTTTTAATGAATGAATGAATCAAACATAAGCCAACATGTACATGCATTTTACATTAATAGCATATATCCATTCCTTTGTTCTTAACTTGATAAAGACAGACAGATGAGCAATACATAAATTAAGCAGTAAATAAATCATTCGATAGAGACACAGACAAAAATAGACAAATAAACAAAACAAACAAACAACAAACAAACAAACAGCAAACAAACAACAACAAACAAACAAACAAACAAACAACAAACAAACAAACAAACAAACAAACAAACAAACAAACAACACAAACAAACAACAAACAAACAAACAAACAACAAACAAACAAACAAACAAACAAACAACAAACAAACAAACAACAAACAACAAACAAACAAAAACAAAACAAAACAAACAAACAACAAACAAACAACAAACAAACAAAAAACAAAAACGAACAACAAACAAACAAACAACAAACAAACAAACAACAAACAAACAAACAAACAAACAAAACAACAAACAAACAAACAAAAACAAACAAACAACAAACAACAAACAACGAACAAACAAACAAACAACAAACAAACAAACCAGCGCGGATTCGCAATCGTTTGTGGCGTGCGACAATTGAAAACGAAACATCATTTTAAAGAGCAGCCTCGATTTGAAGTGCAGCCTCGATTTGAAGTGCAGCCTCGATTTGAAGTGCGACAATTTTGTAGCCTCGATTTGAAGTGCGACAATTTTGGACCGACCGACAGACCGACCGACAGACAGACAGACAGACAGACCGACAAAGTGAGTCATAGGTTTGTGGCTTGTGCCACAAACAAAAACTTAAAAACAAAAATTAAAATACAAAAATAAGAGGTATTGGAGTTATAATGAGGAGCGTTATAAAGACGTGAATATGTTATGTATATGTACGTGTTTCTAAATTAAAGCAGTCATTGCTTGGTTTTTGTTTTCTTTCCATTTTTGTTTGTGGCACAAGCCACAAACCTATAACTCACTTTGTCTGTCTGTCTGTCGGTCTGTCGGTCTGTCGGTCTGTCGGTCGGTCCAAAATTGTCGCACTTCAAAGTGAGGCTGCACTTCAAATTGAGGCTGCTCTTTAAAATGATGTTTCGTTTTCAATTGTCGCACGCCACAAACGATTGCGAATCCGCGCTTGTTTTCTTTTGGTCTGATCCTCTTCACAGAAAGAAAAGGTGGGAGAATGCTTTTAACAAAAAGTTCGCCTGTCTGCCAATTTAATGCGTGAGTGACCCAGGTTCGAATCCCGGCCTCGCCCTGTCTTTCTAGTTCACGACAGGAAAACCCCCGAACTGAATGTCAAAGTCCTTCAGATTGGCACTGAAAGCAAGTCTGTCCGGTACGCTTCACGCATAAAAACCCCCCCCCCCCCCCCCCCCCCCACCCCCCCCCCCCCCCCCCCCCCCCCCCCCCCCCCCCCACCCCCCCCCACCCCCCCCACCCCCCCCCCCCCCCCCCCCCCCCCCACCCACCCCCCACCCCCCCCCACCCCCTACCCCCCCCCCCCCCCCCCCCACGGCAGGTAAGATTCGGTAAGAGCAGGGGGGAATCCCGCTGCCTGGTACATGGTATGAATCAAATTGAGTTTTCTTAGCTAGAATTTTGTTATCTCCTCTCTTGGCCTCACTATTCCATTCCTTTCGTAGCTAGGTTTCCAGAGGTGTAGAGTGGCACAGTGGTAGCGCGTTCGCCTCGTGTCAAGTAAATCCGAGTTCGAACCTGGGTACAGGGGATTTTTCCTCTCACTTTGCACTAGGCCTTACGGTCTGAATGTGGAGTCTTTCGGGTGAGACGATAAACCGAGGTCCCGTGTGCCCATGCATTTAGCACACATTAACCCCCATGGCAACGAAAAAGTTGTCATTTGGTCAAAATGTACCCCCCCCCCCCCCCCCATTTCCTTCCTCAGCAGTCACACAAAAAATCGCATGCAAAAAAAAGAAGAAAAAAAAGAGTAGCGCGCCTCTGGCTGCGACGCGCTCTCCAGGTGGGAGCAACCCGAATTTCACAGAGATGCCTCTGTGACTATAAAGTACCTAATGCCAAATCTCCTCCTCGTCCCTAAGAAAGGAAATGGGTGGCGCTGCGGTGGTGGAGGAGGCGCGCTCTCCGGGTGGGTGGGGAGCAACCCGAAATTTCACAGAGTATCTGTGACTAGTAATAATGACCTAAACACCGAAATACCAACTCGTTGAACGAACGTGAAATCACAGTGAGCGTCTTCTTTCCAGAGTGCAGCGGAGCAGAAGGGTGCCAGAACCCCTGTGGGTGCCAGAGCCCCTGCCAGTGTGACCGCCTGCTGCTCGCCTGCAACCAGAGTCTGTGCCAGAACGGTGCCAGAAAGGCTCGCTCCGTCAGCGTGGATGCTGCCGCTTTCAACAGCGGTGAGCTCTCAGCAACGAAGAGGGCTTTTTCTTTCTTCTTCTTCTTTCTTCTATGTTTCTTTAAGACTTTCTGTCTATCTACTGCTCTGCCTGCAAACCAGAGTCTGTGCCAGACCGGTGCCAGAAAGGCTCGCTCTGTCAGCGTGGATGCTGCCGCTTTCAACAACGGTGAGCTCGGAGCAACGAAGAGGGCTTTTTCTTTCTTCTTCTTTTTTCTTCTATGTTTCTTTAAGACTTTCTGTCTGTCTACTGCTCTGCCTGCAAACCACAGTCTGTGCCAGACTGGTGCCAGAAAGGCTCGCTCCGTCAGCGTGGATGCTGCCGCTTTCAACAACGGTGAGCTCGGAGCAACGAAGAGGGCTTTTTCTTTTTTTTTCTTTTTCTTCTTCTTTCTTCTCCTTTTTCTTTTAGATTGTAGTGATGTGTGATATGACAATTTGGTATGTCGTGGTTTAGTTGGATGAGGTGCATCATTATGTGAACCGCACCATTGTACGTGGATTAGCTGAGGTTTGATAGGACGATGTTTGTTGTAGCGATTATTTTGTGTTGTGCTTTGTTTCATTGATTGATGTACGTCATCACAGCTGTTCTTGCCGCAACCCTTCAATGTGACTGGATATTGATCTATATTTTCTGTTTTTTCGTTTGTTTGTTTTTGTTTTTGTATGTTGTTGTTGTCGTCAAAGGTTTGTTTGTCCGTTTATTGTTTGTTCTTTTTTACTTTTTACTTTTTCATTGTTTATATATAAACAAAATTCCATGTACCCCCAAGGGGCTTTTTTGGAAATAAAAACCTTGAAACCTTGAGCCAATTCCTTCCGACCTGGTTTGAAGCGTTTCTTCATCCGACCCAACATTTGAATTTGTGATTTCTACTCACTGCTGTCAAAAGAAAGGGAAACTGTGGGAAAGGTCACAACCATTTTCATCCGACTTGGTTGGAGAGTCACAGTGTGAGGCGGCTTTTAGAAATCCTACGCCAAGGTTCCAGAATTGGCGCAGGATTGCTCTTGTGATGGTAAGGCAGGTTAGGCTTTAGTGCGTCTTTGGCTTCCCACAGCTGTTCCCGGAGGAACGTTTAGCTTCAGGACTATTTTCAAGCCAACTTCACACGAGATCCTTTTCATAAACAACAGTCAAGAATAATGTTAGGCCTATGGTACGTAACAAAATGAGTTATATTCAGGATCCTGTGTCAGATTGTCACTCACGAGCATTTTTATTTATGTTTGCGAGAAAAAAAAGTGTATTATTTAAGAACATTTGTTTACTAAATAAGTTGCACGGTGCTGTTGAACAAAAATATTCTTTTACCATAAATCTGACGGAAGAAATATATTAAAAATATTACGAAGAACATACAGCCAAAATGTTTTCAAGAAGAAATGCTTGGTTGTAGTTTTTATCTAAGATTTGTAGATTCAGTCATTTAACTAAACAGCTCAAATTTGACTGCAACGGAACAACTGTGTTCCCTAAGCACCCTCAGGTTTTTCTCTTTCTTTTTATCTGTCTTTCTTCTTTCTGTCTGTCTTTCTTTCTTGTCATTCTTTCTTTCTTTCTTCCGTCCTTCCTTCCTTTTCCTGTCTTTCTTTCTTGTCTTTCTTCCTTCCTTCTTTCTTTCTGTCATTCTTTCTTTCTTTCTTCCTTCCTTCTTTCTTTCTGTCGGTTGCTTTCTTTCTTCTTCTTCCTTTCTTTCCTTCCTTCCTTTCTTTCTTTCCTTCCTTCCTTTCTTTTTCTTTCCTTCTTTCTTGTCCTTTCTTCTTTCTTCCTTCCTTTTCTTCTTCTTCCTTTCTTCTTGCTTCTTTTCTTCCTTCTTTTTCCTTCTTTCTTTCTTTCTTTCTTTCCTTCCTTTTCCTTCCTTCTTTTCTTTCCTTTCCTTCTTCTTTCTTTCCTTTCTTTCTTTCAATTTCTTTCTTTCTTTCTTCCTTTCTTTCCTTCTTCCTCTTTCTTTCCTTCTTCTTTCTTTCTTTCTTTCTTTCTTTCTTTCTTTCTTTCTTTCTTTTTCTTTCCTTCCTTTCCTTTCTTCTTTCCTTCCTTCCTTCTTTCTTTCTGTCGGTCTTTCTTTCTTTTCCTTTCCTTTTTTTTTTTTTTTTTTTTTTTTCTTTCTTCCTTCCTTTTTCCTTCCTTTCTTTCCTTCCTTCCTTCCTTCCTTCCTTTGTCCTTCCTTCCTTCTTCTTTCTCCTCTTTCCTTTCATCTTTCCTTCTTTCTTCTCTTTCTTTCTTCTCTTCCTTCTTTTTTCTTTCTTTCTTTCTTTTCTTTCCTTCTTCCTTTCTCCTTCCTTCTTTCTTTTCTTCCTTCTTTCTTCTTTCCTTCCTTCCTTCTTTCCTTCCTTCCTTCTTTCCTTTCTTCTCTCGGTCTTCTCTTTCTTTCTTCCTTTCTTTCTTTCTCCTTTTCTACCTTCCTTTCCTTTCTTTCTTTCTGTCGGTCTTTCTTTCTTTCTTTCCTTTCTTTCCTTCCTTCCTTCCTTCTTTCTTCTTCCTTTCTTTCTTCCTGTCCTTCTTTCTTTTCTTTCCCTCCTTTCTTTCTTCCTTCTTACTTCTTCTTCACTTCTTCTTTTTCTTTCTTTCTGTCGGGCTCTTTCTTTCTTTCTTTCTTTCTTCTTCTTTTTCCTTTCTTCTTCTTTCCTTCCTTCCTTCTTTCTTTCTGTTTCGGGTCTTTCTTTCTTTCTTCTTTCTTTCTCTTCCTTCCTTCCTTCCTTCCTTCTTTCTTTCTGTCGGTCTTTCTTTTTCTTTCCTTTTCTCTCTTCCTTCCTTCCTTCCTTCCTTCCTTCTTTCTTTCTGTCTTTCTTTCTTTCTTTCTTCCTTTCTTTTCCTTCCTTCTTTCTTCCTTCTTTCTTTCTTCTGTTCGTCTTTCTTTCTTTCTTCCTTTCTCTTCCCCTTTCCTTCTTCTTTCCTTCTTTCTTTTTCTTTCTTTCTTCTTTCTTTGTCTTTCTTTCTTCTTTCCTTTCTTCTTTCCTCGCTTCCTTCTTCCTTTCTTTCCTTTCCTTCTTTCTTTTCTCTCTTTCCTTCGGTCGTACTTCTTTCTTTCTTCCTTTCAACACTTTCCTTTCTTCCCCTCTTCTTCTTTCTTTCTTTTTTTTTCTTTTTCTTTCTTTCTTTCTTTTCTTTTCTTTCTTTCTTCGGTCTTTCCTTCCTTCCTTTCTTCTTTCTTTCTTCGTCTTTCTTTTCTTTCTTCTTCTTCTTCCTTCCTTCCTTTCCTTCCTTCTCCTTTCTTTTTTTCTTCCTTCCTTCTTTTCTTCTTTTCTTTCTTCCTTTCTTTTCTTTCTTCCTTCCTTTCTTTCTTCTTTCTTTCTTTCTTCTTTCTTTCTTCCTTCCTTTCTTTCTTCTTTCCTTTCTTTCTTCTTTCTTTCTTTTTGTTCTTGTCGTGTGTGCGTGCGTCCGCCTGCCCGCCCGTGCGCGGTCTTGATCTCAACTGAACTTTGTACCCGCTCGGGGACAGCATTGTTCTTCTTCTTCTCTTTCTTGTTCTTCTTCCTTCTCTTCTTTATTATTTTCGAGTGTGTGTGTGTGTGCGCGCGCGTGCGTGCGCATGTGTGTGTATGTATATGTGTGCGTGTGTGTGTGCGCGCATGTGTGGTGTGAGCGCGCGCGTGTGTGTGTGTGTGTGTGTGTGTGTGTGTGTGTGTGTGTGTGTGTGTGTGTGTGTGTGTGTGTGACTGTGCGTATATGCATGTGTGTTCGCCCGCATGCGTCTGCGCGTACGCACATCAATTTGTCCACAGATTCTGTTGCCATGGGGATGACCACCACCATCGTCTCCCTCGTTCTGGTTGCAGCGGCCATTGCCCTTTGCGTCATCATGAGGTCAGCAACACCTGTAAATAAGCCCAACAGTCAGATGGTATCATCTAATTCCATTCGAGTCCAATAATTGATTCCTTCATTGTATAATGAAAACGCGTAATGATGCTATACATGATATATTTTTGGCTTCGGACTTTGAGCTCAAGAAATAACCTTTTTTTTTTAAATCACAAAGTTTATAAACAACACAGGGAGAAAAGTGGCAGAGTGGTTAATATGTTCACCTGCCAAATGTAATGCGCGTGACTGCAGCGTGAGTGTCCCGGGTTCGAATCCCGGCCTCCTCGCCCTTTCTTTCTAGTTTGACAGGAAAATCGAACTGAACGTCAAGTCCTTTCGGATGGGGACTTAAAGCTAGTCTGACCCGTGCGCTTTACGCACGTAAAAATCCCACGGCAGTTGAAAGTCGGTAAGAGCAGGGAGAAATCCCGCTGCCTGGTATGGCCAAATTGATAGCTATGTTTTTCCAAGTGTGCCCCCCCCCCCCCCCCCCTCCTCGCCCTGTGCCCCCCCCCCCCCAATTTTTTTTTTTTTTTTTTAAATGTGTTGGCGCTGCACTTGCGGCGATGCGTTCTCCGGGGGAGAGCAGCCCGAATTTTTACAGAGATAAGTTTCTGTGACTAGAATATACCAACTACCAATACCAAAATACCCAATAAAAATGGTAACTTTCAGCAGTGAAAACGGCGTCTGAAATGTATTGTGTCATTGAAAATATTGGACATAAACCTAGAAAGTAGGAGTTGCAAGTGATGCAATGCCAGGATAAAGTCTGCCAATGTTCAGTCTCAATAAGAGGGAACGGGACATTTTCAGTTGTAATAGGACTAGGCTACACGCACCAGCATATTTCACTAAAAATGATAATCTTCTTGTCTCGTATTTTTGGAATTGAGAATGTTTTTAAAAAGTTTTTTTACAACACGGAAAGTCAAAGGCAATCCCTCTTCTTTATTGTGACTATAATTTCAATACATTGTGGTCTCTCCTTTGGTTTAAATGATTTGTTATTGACAAGCAAAACATATACACCCAATAAAATGAACATGAATGACGGCAGCAACAAGCTTAAAGCTTATAGTGTGTCTACTCAAAATAAGTCACAGACATGGCGGCTGGCAATCACAGACTGAAAAATCACACATTTGAGAAAAAGAAAAAAAAGGTTAATTTTGAACATTATGGTCTCTCCTTTGCTGTACATACGGGAACTCAAGGCATTTAATTTCTCTGAAATCTTTGTAGCTATTCGTGGTCTTGGGTATGCTGAATGTTATTGTATATATCTGTAGTTTTTGAATGTTTCTTACTCCAGTCTGCATTATGTGACTGAATAGCAGAGTCCGCATATTTTATTTTTTTCTTCAGAATTTGATCTGGTGAATAGCTTGACGAATCAGAAACCATTACGTTTTAGGACACAAACCCAATATATATCTGTCAAATTTGGTGTTTGTGGCTGTTTTTATACAGTAAAGTCCAGGTAGTAAGTGTGGTGTATTGTAAAGAGGGGGGCACAGCTGTTTCGTGAGGAACATTTAGTTTATCTATCTTTTCAGAAGTTGTTTCAAGCCAACTTTAGTTTACCATAAGTTGCTTTTCATAAATTACAATCACGAATATGTTGTAGTATGTGACTAAATTACTTATATTCAGTGGACATTGCTAGATGTTCACTCATGGGCAATTTTATTTATGTTTGTGTATTATTCAAGAACATTTTCTACTAAATATGTTGTATGATACTGCTCAACAAAATAAGTTTTTACCATAAATCCGATGGAAGAAATATATTACAAATACAATGAAGAACACACAGCCCAAATATTTTTACAAGCAAAAGCTTGGTGCAGTTTTTATCTAAGATTTCTAAATTCAGTCTTTTAACTAAATAGCTTGATTTTGTATGGGGTGGAACAGCTGCGGGGGTATTTAAGAATTCATACATATTTTCAGTTTATTAAACTGTCTATTATTAATGTGAAGACGGGGGTGATTTCCCTTGCCGATACTGCACACTTTTAAAAAAATTATAAATTTGGACAAAATCTGGCCAGTGGATACATAGATAGAGTTGCATTGATGTTTGCCAAGATCTTAACATGTTTTGATAATAAGGTTTGCTCAGAACTTCCACCAGAGCAAATCACAATCGAATCTACTGGGCTGCATTTTTATGGGCTACACACTAACAAATTAATATGCTTTATGTTTTTGCACGTTACCTAGCGGTGGTGACGTCATTTCGTCAAATTGCACATGTTTATTGCGATCAAACCACTCTTCAAACGATATAATATTTAAATAGCACAGATTGTCTCCTTTGTACCAAATAAAAATAACAAGAACTCTTGTGTTAGTTAACAACGAATCAACTGACTCAGTCACCCAATGTCACTTTGTCACTAATTTCGGCTCACCCAGTGCCTTGCATCACGCCAGTACTTTCTCCTGCCCTCAAACTGTTGGTGATAACGATACGCGTTGGCTAGAGGAATGCTTAAACGTTTAATGTTTTTAAATATAAACTATTTGAATGCGCGTGTCTGCATTTGACTGCTCAATAATGACATGGCTTCTTGTATCTACCTTCATTTTTCAATTTGCTTTCAATATGGCTGCCTAAGCAAGCCAAGGAGAGCAATTTCGTAATCTTAAGGCTCATAATCGTAATTCGTAATCTTAAGGCTCATAATCGTAATTCGTAATCTTAAGGCTCATAATCGTAATTCGTAATCTTAAGGCTCATAATCGTAATTCGTA
>CM065695.1:6052258-6057258 GCA_017654935.2 Phymorhynchus buccinoides | reverse complement strand
CCTTTAACGTGTACAGAGGACACTGCAAACTCATTGACTTGCCATGGGGAAATAGTACTATTTTGTGAATATTGTTAACGTGAACAGAAATCTTAAAGACCCCCCACGTCACGTGTCACATTCCCTCTTACGCTAGGAAGATTTCTTAAGATTTCTTACCAGCTATAAGAGGGAACACACGTGAAAACCGTGAATTTGACACGTGACGTGGGGGGGCTTTAAGAGAAGGAGAGGAGGGGTTGGGCCGGGTGAAGGAGCGAAACTTAATTAAGGGCCAGCCACACGTCAGCTAAAATCGCACGACTGTACGATACGATTCGATCATGTGATCTCGAAGCGCGAATCACATTTTGAGGGGTAGTTGCCTAAGCGTGTTGTCGCCCTTCTTTTTTCCTTTTGTGACGACACTTTAAAGACCACCCACGTCACGTCACGTGCCACATTCCCTCTTAGGCTAGGAAGATTTCTTCAGATTTCTTACCAGCTATAAGAGGGAAAACACGTGAAAGCCGTGATTTCGACACGTGACGTGGTGGGTCTTTAAAGCCGTGTACACACATAAGCGGATACTCCATGCGGAAACCCGTGCGCAATCCATAAATAAGTGAAACAAAGAAGGGAACAGATTTGCGCACGTGTCCGAATTTTCTCTATTTTATGCGTAAACTTTTATCCTTCTTTCTTCCACTTATTTAGGGTTTTACGTACGGAACTTACGCGTCTAATGTGAACCCGGCCTAAGGCAATGACCCCTCGGTTATGTTCTTGGAGACCACGTGATCGAATCGTATCGTACAGTCGTGGGATTTTAGTGGACGTGTAGCTGGCCCTTTACTTGCTAGTTCGTTGTTTTCCCGTTAAAAACAAGCGCGAAATCGCAATAGTTTGTGGCACGCGGTCTATTTTTACCACTCCAATCATGAGTCACCTCCCCTGGCTTTTCAATAATTTTAATCTGTAAACCAGAATGTTATCTCTGCACCATTTCGTAACTTTTTATATCTTTTGGAAAACATTTAAAACTATGTATCCTACTTATACTCATCAAAAGAAGCACCGCATACTTGTCGTGTCTGTTGTAGTGTCTGTATTACGTATGTTTATTATTTTGTACGCTTTTAAAATACATCATTTTAAAGAGCGGCCTCAATTTGAAGTGTAGCCTCGATTTGAAGTGCGACAATTTTGTCAAAATGTGCGACAATTTTGGAGCGACCGACCGACCGACAGACAGACAGACAGACAGACAGACCGACCGACAAAGTGAGTTATAGGTTTGTGGCTTGAGCCACAAACAAAAAACAACCCAAAAAGCGTTCGCTATCGTTCACCCGCTTCTAGTTACAAAAATATTTCGTAGTGATTACTACAGGAATAATAATTGTTATCACAAATATTTGGTATCTCCAGCATTGCTGGATTTTGTTTACAACCACAATGTTTTCTAGGACATAAAAAGCTGTTTGGACGTAGGCGTCCATAACTGTTTCTCCTTGAAATAAATTGGATTGATTAGCAGATTTCGTCGAATTCCCAATTTTGTTGGGATGATTTGACAAAGGTTTTGTTGTTGTTGAAAATTCCAACCCCTTTTATGAACAGTTTGATATTTACACGTAAAACATTTGCCTTAATTTTTTTTTTTTTAAATGATGAGCTGTTTTAAAGCAAAAAAAATATCATTCAATAATGTTCAACATAGCATGCAACACGCTGCTGTTATTGCACTGTCCGTTTAACCCTTTCACCGCCAATGTCGCATTTTTGCACCAAAATGATCTAACACCCATGTCATTAAACCCCTTGAAATCAGGGTCTATTATTCAATGACATTGTGTTCCTAAATATGGGTAGTAGGGAATTGACCCTATTCTGAATGTGTCACACAAATCCCACACTGTTGCTGACGAAATCTTTTCTGTAGCCAAGTAAGTTTAGGTGACATTTTGGGCTCAAAGGTGGCTGGCTGTGAAAGGATTAATAATGAGATTTGCTGTCAACTTTCCACTTGACTGCGTTCGGATTCTTATTTTCCCCTTCTTTTTATTTATAGCTAAGATCTGTTCAGTTTTATATAAATAAAATTGAATTGAATGTATCCCTCGGCTATTGCTTAACACTTCAAATATGACAAATATGACAAATTTCAACAGTCAGTTGGAAACAGTTTCAGGGAAGCTAAGTTTATAACGGTTTCCCTCTCTTAGCACACACACATACACATACACACACACGCGCGCGCGCTATACACACACACACACACACACACACACACACACACACACACACACACACACACACACACACACACACACACACACACACATACATACACACACACGCACGCACGCACCCCCCACCCCCCAAATTGAGGCTGCTCTTTAAAATTATATTTCGGTTTGAATTTGGGGGCATTTGTATGGGAGTCAAACCTGGTCAAAACAAGATTTCTTACCAGCTATAAGAGGGAAAACATTGTGAAACCCGTGATTTTGACACGTGATCTGGTGGGTCTTTAAAACAACAGCAACAATTTTAAAAAAATCCCTCTTTGCTGCTTTCAACTCGGAGCTAGAGAGAGCGTGGATACTATTGGCTGAGACGATGAGTTCATGGCTAAGGAGTACCCTAGCTGAAAGCCTTCCGACACCGGGTGCTGTCAGATTATACCTAAATGTGACCCAGCACCACGAAAGGAACATTAAGTCGCTGGGCTAGTTTCTCACAACAGGGTTTGCAAAGTAATCAAAATCTCATTGTTTTGGTCAATTTTGAGTTATGGCTATTCTCTTGTTCTCTAACATCTTATCTTTCATATTGTCAAGGATAATCTTTAATGTAGTCTCTAAATCGTCTTATAAGTGTCTTAATTAATTAACTTAATAATTATATAATTATATATGATCCCTTTCACCGCCAATGTCGCATTTCAGCACCACAATGGTTTAACACCCATGTCACTAAAAGGCATCAAATCAGGGCCTGTTATCCAAAGACCCTATTTTCTAAAAATTGTGAGGTAAGGATAGGCCTATTGTTAAACATGTCACAGAGGAATTCTCAGTAGTGTAGTTAATTTGTTCTCTCTACCCAGTTAAGTTTAATTGTATTTTGGGGCTGGAAAATGGCTGGCGGCGATAGGGCTTTAGATCTCTGGGCTAGTTATTTATTTATTTATTAAGACAACTTTTATAGTTTCTCACAACAGGCTTGCAAAGTAAAAAACAAATCTCATTTGTTTTGTCAATTTTGAGTTATGGCTATTCTCTTGTTCTCTAACATCTTATCTTTCATATTTGTCAAGGATAATCTTTAATGTGGTTTCTAAATCGTCCTATGACTGTCTTAAAACGAGTAGGTCAATGCATTTTTTTCAGCTAGTTCTAGACTGTGTTTTCTCAAAATGGCCGACGCTCATCCTACTAACTTTAAATGCTCGTAACTCGGGAACGGAAGCAAAATATACTGGAATGGTTCTTGTGTTATTAGAAAGAGAATTGTCTGAAGCTTTCAAATGTGTTATTTTCTCAGAATGGTCAGTTTGACACTTAATGTCCCTTTCGTGGTGCTTGGTCACAAATAGACATATAATACTAAATTACAACGTTACTTAAAACAGTTATTGAAGATAACCCGGGGCAGTGGATGGATGCCTCGTGCCTCCATACAGGGAGTTGGACGACGGACCCCACCCCCTCGACGAGTCTTCTCCTCGTGGGGATACCACCGGGGGCCTTTTGTTCAAAATAGTTCCCCCGCCTTCTGAATGTTCTGTGCTTGTAACTCCCTCTTATCTGTCACTCTCTTTGAATCTGCATTCCCCCCTTTGCTTTCAGTCATCTACTATCTTTTTGACTTATGGGCCCGTTCTCCTTCCTTTGGAAAACAATTCTTTCCAAATGTTCTCCTTTGAGCTCCTCCGAAATCAGAATGTGTCGGCTGAAAGCAGCGGGAAGACCAGTAAGCACTGAAAAAGAAACGGACACACACGTACCTTACCCATTATGACCTTATGGCCTGGGAACGCAGAAGAAGAAGACGAAGACGAAAACCCTCTCTCTTTGCAGGTTTCAGCTGGGAGCCAGAGACAGCCTAGACACCATTGGTTGGGAAGATGAGTTCATGGCCAAGGAACGGTCAGAGATGTTCCGACACTGGAGCCCACCTAGAATATAATTATAAACATATTAAAATTCCAAGACTTTAAAAAAACTGTCTCTTTTGCAGGTTTCAGCTGGGAGCCAGAGACAGCCTAGACACCATTGGTTAGGACGGTGAGTTCATGGCCAAGCAACAATCAGACACGTTCCGACACTGGAGCCCACCTGGAATATAGAAATATACATTAACTTCCAAGACTTAACAAACCCTGTCTCTTTAACAGGTTTCAGCTCGGAGCCAGAGACAGCCTAGACACCATTGGTTAGGACGATGAGTTCATGGCCAAGAAACAATCAGACACGTTCCCACACTGGAGCCCTCCTGGAATATAGAAATATATTAACTTCCAAGACTTAAAAAAACCTCTCTTTTGCAGGTTTCAGCTCGGAGCCAGAGACAGCCTAGACATCATTGGTTAGGACGATGAGTTCATGGCCAAGGAACAATCAGACACGTTCCGATACTGGAACCCACCTGGAATATAGAAATATTTGTGTTTCTTGCATCCACACAAAACCTTTTTTGCAACAAATCAAGACCACACCATTAATTGAGTGAAAATGGGCTACTTTATTTAAAAGTGCCAATATCCTATTACCAAACCTAAGTAGCAATATTACCTTGCATAAAACTAGTTAAGCAATATTAACGATAAAATGCAGCTCCACTTACATCACATTTGCAAACATTTTCATGTACCAATAATTTGCATACAACAATAACAAACATGTTTCCCTAACAGCACTTTATACAAAGTACATACAAGCTCAACAATGATATGAACCATTTCTGAAGTCAATATCAAACCACTTTACAGAACAACAGAATATAAAAACTGT
>CM065695.1:6039758-6047258 GCA_017654935.2 Phymorhynchus buccinoides | reverse complement strand
TGGCTCAGGGGTTCGTCAAGGAGGATAAGAGAGCATCCATCATCCTGCCCCCTACCTCCTTCCCCCAGGGGAGGAGGGGGAGCTTCATGCCTAGTATGCCTAACATGAAGGGGGTGGGGGCACTTTTTCGCCGCGGGAGCATGTTACCGAAAGCGGGGATGGGTAAGTGTTTTGTTGGTACTTTTTTTAAATTTTTTAAATTTTTTAATTATTTTCTAGTCACAGAAACTAGTCTCTGCGAAATTCGGGTTGCTCCCACTACCAGGAGAGCGCGTCGCTCTAGTACAGCACCACCCATGTTATTGCCATGCTACGCGAGTTCGTGTCATCCATCCCACCCGGGCACAACACGGCCTACTTCTGCCGAATAGTGGAATGGGCTTGAACGTGTGCAGCAACATCTTGTGCGTGCGTTCGCACCTGGGTTTAAGGTCTCATCCGAAGGGCCAGGAAAATAGGAGTGAAGTGTCTTTCCCAAGGACGGCAACACCCGCGGAGGACGGAGCGGGGTTCGAACCCGCGCACTCGCAAACCCGTTGGATTACGAGCGGCGACTCTAACCAACTACCCCACGGCGCCTCGTTTGTGGGTGGGGTTGGGGTTGGGGGGAGGGAATGGTATGTATGCTTACGTGGGTGTGAGCGTGCGCGCGTGTAGCTACTAGAAGAGATACACTTGAAATGGAATCCTGCTTCCATAACACATTAAAAAAACACCCAACAACAACTGCAAAATAAAAAACACAAACAAACCCGAATTTGTAAATTGTCAAGCGTATGGACATAATATCTTCCACCTGTCTCTCTCCTGTCTGTCTGTCTGTCTGTCTGAGTGCATATATGTCCCCTTCTGTCTGTCTGTCTGTCTGTCTGTCTCCTTATGTTTGTCTGTCTGTTAGCTAGCTTGTATTGTCCAACTAGGTTGCATTTGGGGGTAGAATGCTCTGCTTTTGTACAATGATACCTTAATATGTACAGATTCTAAAAGCTGGTAGAAGCAAGCTTTATGAGGTCTGGTTTACAAATAATCGTGTTTATAAAACAAAACCACACCACATGTTGGCGTCACGTAAACTATTGAGGAGTCTTATTAGCCAAGCACGAAACAGGGCACTGGCCTCATTGTCTTTGGAATTTCCTGCCTACGTGACCTCCATGCCTGGCTTAAGTTTCACTTCTTGCCTGCAGAGAGCATACAGCTATCCAATTTTGCTTGCTTGTTCGTGTTGTTGTGTGGCTTTTTACTGGTGATAGCAAACAAAGTCCCCTTTTTGTGTTTGTAACCCTTTCACCGCCAGCCATATTTCAGTCAACAATTTCCATTAACCCTTTCACCGCCAGCCATCTTTGAGCCAAAAACTTCAATTAAACTCACTTGGATACAAAAAAAGATTTTGTCTGCAATGTTGTGGGATTTCTATGTGACACATTTAGAATGGGGTCAATCCTCACTGCCTAAATTTAGGAACACAATGTCATTGAATAACAGACCCTGATTTCAAGGGTTTTAATGACATGGGTGTTAAAATCATTGTGGTGCAAACATGCGACATTGGCGGTGAAAGGGTTAAATGTACCTGGGTAGGGAACAAAATCCATCTGAAGTATTGGGGATTCTTCTGTGACATATATAACATAAGGTCTATCCTTACTTCCCCAAAACTAAGACAATAAGGTCGTTGGATAATAGACTCCAATCTGATGCCTTTTAGTGACATAGGTGTTAAATTACTGTGGTTCTAAAATGCGACTTTGGCGGTGAAAGGGTTAAACAGAACGACAAAGTTCGTGTGATTGATAGAATTGATTGGCACTATGCTATGTGTTGATGACATTGTGCCTGTTGTGTGCTCAGGAAGGGTGTGCCTGCTGACTGCAAGTTAGCCCAATGCATGGAACAAAAAGACTCTTAGTACTTCATCGTCTTCTTCTTCTTCTTCGTTCGCTCAGACAGTTTCCTTGTCACATGAGCGTAGATGCGTCATGCTGCCGTTATGCGCCTAACTAAGAAATAGTTAGGCCCAGCATGTCCGACTTTCCGGCTGAAGAAATCTTTGTAAGAATTTATCGAAAAAAGGCAGGAGAATGGACCAGTAAGATAGAATGATAGCAGATGACAGTAAGCAAAGGGAAAAGGCAGAGTCAAAGAGAGTGGCAGATTAGAGAAAGTTACAAGCACAGAACTTCTAGAAGGTGGGGGGAACTATTTGTACGAAAGAACCCCCCGGTATCCCCCACAGGGGGACTTCATCATCTGATCTGTCAAGCAAAAGGAGTGCATGTGTATTCGCGCTATCCGTGCTTTCCCTGAACGTGTTCTGTATTCAGACTTGTGATCAGTTGCATTTATCTTTTTGAGTAGATTTATTGCCTGTCAGTCGTTTCCGACCATGACTGCCATACAGCAGAGGGGACAGTTGCTATTCGAACCGGGCTGGGCTAGAATCTGTTTAGAATGGAGATGCCTTGCCCGGGATGCTTCCCCACTCTCTCAGCCAAAGGGATGTGAGGACAGCTGGATTTGGGGACCCCCCCCCCCCCCCCCCCCCCCCCCCCCCGTCATTCTAACCCCAAAAGGCCAACCAATCTCATTGGCTGCAGCGCTAGATCCAGTGAAAACTCCCATTAGTTTGACAGTCATTTGTCGTGGACCACAAAAGACCACGCTGTACCTTGATTTTTGTGACCCCGCACCACGAAAGGGACATTAAGTGTCAAACTGACCATTCTGAGAAAATTATACAATTGACAACTTCAGACAATTTTCGTTCTATCGATGCAATAACCAGACTTGTATCTTTTTCCGTGCCAGAGTTATGAGCATCTAAAGTTAGTAGGTTGAGCGTTAATCATTTTGAGAAAACAGTCTAAAGTTTAGCCTAGCTGTAGAAAATGCATTGACCTACTCATTTTAAAACACTTATAAAACCATTTAGGGACCATAGTAAAGAATATCCTTTATAAATATGAAAACATAAGATGTTAGGGAACACAAAAATACCTATAACTCAAAATTGACACAAAATGAGATTTTTGACTTTGCAAACTGCGACTTAATGTCCCTTTCGTGGTGCTGGGTCACATTTCAGTTCTGTAGAAAACCATCAATTGTACAGCTCTCAATGTACTACTGGCCCCGATTACTAACAGGCTAATATCAACCAGTGATGAAAGCCGTTGAAAGTGCCACCACGAGAAGTGTATAATCCCATTTTTGTGGGACACTCAAAGTCTACGACTTGTGACTCGTGCCTCTTGTTTCAGGCCCTGCGGGTCCTTCCTCCGGCTTAGCACGGAGGCCCATGCCGGTGCCCCTTCAAGCCTTGGAAGAGCTGCCAGAACAGCCACCGCCAGTCAGCAGCAGTTCCCAGCAGATACCCGGTGCCCATTCCGTGTCAGGCTCCTCCGTCTCTGCCTCAACCAGCAGCTCCCTCAAGACACCAGGCTCCGCTACCGACCCCTCCCCCATCCCTTCCCCACAACCCAACATGCAGAGCAGCGCCTACGAGATTGGCCCTAAGGGTTTCAACAACAGCGCCCCCTCCTCTCGTTCTACATCAGCTTCCTCAGTGTCCACAAACAGTCCGCCTCTGGACGGACAAAACGTGGTCAGCGTGGCGAAAGAAGCCATCATCAGCGATTCTTCTTCGGGTTCCGGATCTGCAAGTCCTCCGGTGAAGAGCGCTTCCAGCAAGACCTCCTCGCCTACCGGCTCCATCATCTCGTTGGAGTCGCAAAAGCAAATTCGTAAGATGAAGGCGAAAAGCAGTGACAGTTCCTCGTGGGACCAGCAAAGCACGGTAATTGTTCAGGAATCAGATACGTCTCTACCCGATGTCGTATACTCCGAGGTGAAGTGTATACTGGAAAACAAGTGACACGGCGATTGGGCTGACTTCATGCAGCGTAACGATGGTTGTTGAAATGGATTTGTCTTTGGAAGATATCCCTGATTCCCCGTGAAGACCGTATTGCTAACTGTGGAGGCAATGAGACTTAATGCCGTAAGTCTCCACAGACTTCCACCATCTCTGGTGGTTGGTGGGGGTTAGGGGAAAGGAACCTAGACGGGTAGCTATGGTTTCGTTCTGTTTCATGTTCTGGCAGAACAGTGGCGTTGCTGCTATGCCGCTCATTCCTAGTCCCAACTCACAGCTACACCCCTGTTTTCCATGTCGCAGACCCCCAGACCAGCACTCCACAGAAAGCAAATATATATTAAGTCGTCAAGAGGCAGCCATCAAAGGAGACACTGCACTGCTGCTAAGTCACTTCGGTGGAGTTCATTGGAGCCTGTTCTGAGCTAACATGCGAAGGATGCCACATGCTACCGTACCCCACTCCCCCTACTGACAATAAAAATGTCTTAGTCACAGAGCTATTGTGAGTGAGGTCCTCTTCCGAGAGCGCTCCCACGTCCATCCAACGACAGCTCCCATGAACATACTGATCCCCATCACACCAAGGACATAGTCTGGATTGGGAATCGAAACTGAAGACATAACCAGTGGAATCTGAGTACATAAGATTAAAAAACAACCACAACAACAATAACAACAAACTTTTAGCCTTATGCAATATGGTAGTGTATAAAATGAACCATCACGAACCAGTGAAAAGCATCAACTTAACACACGCCTAACATTGTCAAAGAATCATAAAACGGCGAAATGTTAAAGACGTTGACGTACAGAATATTAAGCAATACATGGACATAAGCTATTTTGGAATAGAGCGTAACAGTTTCAGAGGATTGAAAACTGTAGCGATCTTGATATCATTGTAAGACGGGGGCACGTTTTCAGGAACAACCTGGAAGATCATTCTGAAATCTAGTGCTGTTTTCAAATGATGACAATTGACAAAGTAATGACTGTGATTGTCCAGACGCATGTGAGTACATAGCAGATTTATTCAGATTATAAACTGAATTAACGATACAATGCAAAGAACAAGTTATCTTTTCGATATTGCTTGAAGGAAGATACAGTTTTGAAAGAATCGTATGTATGTTGAATGGTGACCCAGATAAATGCATGTTAGAAATAAGTAGCGGGTGAGTCTGTGGGTTTATACACTTTTCTTTCAAAGTTTTGATTTTATCCACGCAGCATATTTATGATGAAACAAAAATAAAACCTTTCATATCGCATTTATGGGTCACGGTTAAAGTTTGTTCGGGAGACTATTTCAACGGTGCGTCTAAACACAGAATGGTGCCGAATAATGCCTTATGGTGAATGCAAAATGGTCAAGACACCGAGTGGTAAAGCCGAATGGTGAAAGCATACGGCCGGGTTCACATTAGACGCGTAAGTTCCGTACGGAAAACCCTAAATAAGTGGAAGAAAGAAGGATACAAGTTTACGCATTTAGGGGAAATTCGGACACGTGCGCAACTCGTTCCCCTTCTTTGTTTCACTTATTTATGGATTGCGCACGGGTTTCCGCATGGAATATCCGCTTATGTGTGTACACGGCCTTACGTAGATTACCAAGGTAATTTATTTTAAAACGACACTAATTACACGTAACAACACACTTCCGATTGTTTCCATCATGTTGTCTTGACAGTTATCAGTCAAATCGTCTATTTGCCCAACACGCGAGTTGACTTGCAACCGTGGTCACCATTCGGCCCAACCATTCGATGTTTTGATAATTCGGTATTTTCAGCATTGGACTACTGTAATTCGATGTATGCTGGGCTTCCAGCAGAACAGATTTCGCGCTTACAGAGAGTGCAGAACAGTGCTGCTCGGCTTGTGCTTGGCAAAAGAAAGCGTGATCACATCACACCCCTTTTGGCTGAGCTCCACTGGCTTCCTGTCAAATTCCGCTGGCAGTTCAAGATGGCTACTCTCGCTTTTCGTCACTTTGACAAAACTCTTCCTCAGTACCTCTCTTCTTCTCTCTGCACCTACCAAAGCTCTCGCACTCTTCGTTCTTCTTCGCAGAAACTTCTTAAAGTTCCTAAGCGGTCCTTGAAATCTTCGGGTGAGAGGGCGTTTAGTTTTGTTGCACCAAACGTTTGGAATTCTCTCCCTGACCATACCCGTAACCAGTCCACTCTTCCTTCCTTCAAGTCCCAACTAAAGACCCACTTCTTCAGGAAAGCTTTCTCTCTGCAAAGTCTATGATCCTTGCCCCACTCTTGTTTTCCAGCTCATTGAAGACGTTGAGTATGAGGTTAACGCGTGCGCGTGTGTGTGTATGGGGTGGGGGTGGGGAGTAGGGGGGCAGGGGTGGGGATGGGTGGGGGGGGGGGGGAGTGGGGGGGGGTGGTTGGGGTGGTGGTGTTGAAGGGAGGTGGGTGTTAGTGTGTTGTGTTATGATTATATGCAATGCATTCTCTAATATGTATTCATTTTCATAGAGATGTACGGTGAGGATGCGTGGGCCAGTTTGTTAGAAATGTGTGTACGAATGGTGAGTGAAAATCGCATTGAGTTGCTTTGCAAGATTATGCGCTATATAAGCATTATTAATTATTATTATTATTAAGTTATAAGTCATAAGTTTCTTTATTGTCCATTGGCATTATGTACAACCCACATGGAAACGTGACTTCCACCATGTAGAATAAGATGAGATATATATCAAAATCAAAATATGAAATAAAAATATGAAACATAAATTTACATTAAGACAAAATAAGTCACTCTCACACGACACCCACTCATTCATCCTCTCTCCGTTATCTTGCTCACTCATCATGCAACCCACCACCACCTCCGCCTTCATTTTCAACCCTGATCTTTTTTCCTTCCTTTCCTCCTTTTTTCCCTTGAATTCGGCACCATGTCAATGCATTTAGTCTTGACATGTCTTGTGGAATTCGGTACAATGTCTTCATTATTCGGGTCCAGCTATTCGGTGTGTTGACCAAGATCGGTGTTCACCGTTCGGCAACCATTCGGTGTTTAGACGCACCCCTGTGTCAAACTTTGACATAGTCGTATTTAATACGAATAAAATGGCAATTGGGAATGTAACGGAGAGGAAAGGTAGTGAAGGCCAGTGAATGTGTTATTGGATGATAAAGTGTTTTATGATGGCTTATTGATGCAATTTCGTACCCGAGTTCATTTTTTTTTTAAATTATGTTTTATGATATTAACATATTTTGTTTTGGCGACAATAATAATATATAATTATATTATGTGTGCGCCTGTATCGATTGCGACGATGATGAATTAAATTTGCACTAAAAAAAGACACACACCTTTAGCTTGAGATGTTGATTTTGATGAATGTGAAAGTAATGCAAGGAGATCCTTTGATTAATATTCTAGCTGATAGTTCCAATACACTTGTAATTAACACAACTAGAAATTCTTTCTTTTTTTTTCTTTCTTTTTTTTATTTTGGGGGTGGGGTGGTATCTTGCATTGCACACGCACACGCACACAGTTCGAGCCTGGGTACAGGGGATTTGCCCTCTCACATTGCACTAGGTCTCACGGTCTGAACGTGAAGTCTTTCGGATGAGACGATAAAC
>CM065695.1:6027258-6029758 GCA_017654935.2 Phymorhynchus buccinoides | reverse complement strand
AGAAGAAGAAGAAGAAGAAGAAGAAGAAGAAGAAGAAGAAGAAGAAGAAGATTAATAAGAACAAGAAACACGACAGTAAAAAAACCTAAAAGATGAAGAAGGGTAAGAAGATGAAGAAGATGAAGAAAGAAAAATAGAACAAAGAGAAGGAAACAAAGAAGAACAAGAAGACAACAACAACAACATTATTATTATTATCAACAACAACGTTGCAATGCCACCACCATCATCATCATCATCATCATCATCATCAGCAGCAGCAGCAGCAGCAGCAGCAGCAGCAGCAGCAGCAGCAGCAGCAGCAGCAGCAGCAGCAGCAGCAGCAGCAGCAGCAGCAGCAGCAACAACAACAAAGGATAACGAAAACTGAAAACATGTCTCTTTGTTTTGTAGATTATAGGAATTAACTTCGATCCCAATCCCTCCCCTCCCCTTCCTCCCCCTCCCCCCTCCTCCCCCCCTCCCCCCTCTTCGCTCTAGAAGTTCCAGGGAACGCAATATCACACGCGAGAAACTCTGTGAGCATTCGCTATTTTGCCTTTTGCTCTACAAAAACAGTGGAACCTCCCTTATTATAAGACCTTACAAAAATCCATCCCAAACGAGGTCTTATAAGGGAGGGGGTCTTAGAAGGGAGGTAATATTAATACTTACAAAGACGGCCAATGTCTCAGAGAAGTGGGTCTTATATGGGAGGGAGTCTTATAGTGGGAGGTCTTATAAGGGAGGATCCACTGTATCAGTAACGGAATTAAATCTGATCAGCGTTTTTATTTATTTATTAAAAAAAACATCCCTTTTTTTAATTTGGGTATACCTTGCTTTTCACACTTTTACAAGTTAGAGTAAAATCGTATTATCTTGTCTATTCCGGTAGGGAGAATAAACAAACAAACATACATGTCGTTTGCAGATGAAGGCAGGAGGATATGGCGCGCCAAAGATACAAAACTCTATCTAGCTGTTCGATAGAGTTTCGAAACTGTATCTATCAGTTCGATAGAGTTTGAAAACCCTATCTAGCTGTTCGATAGAGTTTTAAAACTCTGTCGAACAGCTAGATAGGGTTTCCACAAAATAACCCTATCGAGATATAGTTTTTCTATCGCGATTTCTGATTGGTACATGGCTTCAGCGACAAGTTTGTGGCCTTGGCAGGGCAGTGACCCGTGAATTTGAATAAGACAGTAGGCCTAGGCCCTACACAGTCAAAGACACTAGTCCTATCTACCAATGAAATGCTTCGTTTAAAAAAGTATCCAAATGGCGCGTTCGATAGAGTTTTACGACGAGAAACTCTATCTAGCTGCTCGACAGAGTTTTGAAACTTTATCTAACTGCTAGGTATAGTTTAGAAACTGTATCTAACAGTTCGATAGGGTTTTTAAACTCTGTCGAACTGCTAGATAGAGTTTTGGTCATTCGGCGCGCCATAGAAGGAATAGATAGCAACGCATGCTAGAAAAAAGATGGCAGGACCATACAGACTGTACTCCCAGATACTTATGAAAGACAAGGGAGATCATAATCTTCTTCTTCTTCTCCGTTCCCAGGCCATATGGCCATAATGGGCAAGGTACATATGTGTCCGGTTTTCAGTTTACACTGGTCTCCCCGCTGTGTACAGTCTACGCATTCCGATTTCGGAGGAGCTCAAGAGAATTTTTTTTGGGGGTTTTGTGTGTGAAAAAAGGCAGGTCCAATAAGTCAGAAAGACAGTAGATGACAGAAAGCAAAGGAAAAAGGCAGAGTCAAAGAGAGTGGCAGATTAGAGGAAGTTACAAGCACAGAACTTCCAGAAGGTGGTGGGGGAACTATTTTTTACGAAAGACCCCCCCCCCCCCCCCCGGTATCCCCACGGGGACAGATATTAATCGAATGTTGGGTCACGTTAGTTTGTGTGTGTGTGTGTGTGTGTGTGTGTGTGTGTGAAAACATTCCTTTATAGTAAAGGTAAAGATGTGCCAACCCCCCCAACCCCCCCCACCCTGCATTTCTCGGTTAATTCCATTTTTCCGTTTTTGTCTTTCTTACCAAACATGAAGCTGTATTTTATTAACCTTTTCAGCTAATTATCTTTTGAAATAATAAATCGCAGTCATGATAAAGGCCATTATCTAATAGGACCCACCCCCCCCTATAAGACGGGAAAACGCAATGAACCACGACTGTGACAAATGCCGCGGAGTACTGTACTACATGGGGGGGGGGGGGGGGGGGGGGGGTCCTATTAGGCAATGGCCTTTATCATGACTGCAATTAATTATTGAACAAAGATAATTATCTGAAAATGTTCATACAATACAGCTTCATGTTTGGTAACAAAGGCAAAAACGGAGAAAAAAAATGGCATTAACCGAGAAATGTAGGGGGGGTGGCACTCTTGATATTTTACCCAAACAAACAAACAAACAAACAAAAACAAAAAACAAACTCACAAAAAACAATAACAACTTACTGCGAACACACTTTCATCATGCCTTTTTTTGGTTTCAACCGT
>CM065695.1:6017258-6019758 GCA_017654935.2 Phymorhynchus buccinoides | reverse complement strand
TTCTAGTGTTTGGCAAAATGTAGTTGCTGGAACCATAACGATGTGATGCCGGGGTAACTAATGATTTTAGGTATTGTGGGACCAAGTCATTATGCACTTTGTACATGATGATTGCTTTGTTGTACTTTAATTGTGAATCTAACGGAAGGATGTTTCATTTTTCTGATGTGGTGAGGTTTGCGTCAGGAAGAATAATTTTAGCTGCTCTTTTGTAGATAGAATTGAGTTTTAATAGGTGACATTTGGCGGTAGAATCCCAAACTACAGATGCATAGTTGACGTGAGAGAGACAGTGGGCATGAAAGAATAATTTACGTTCCTCTGTATCTAAGAAAGGTCTAAGTTTTTTTTAGTAGGAATAGGCTACGTGCAAGCTTGTGTGCTACCTTCTCAATATGGGTCTGCCACTTCAGTTCTTCATCTATGATCACACCCAGGACGCGGTGCTCTTTTACTTGGTCAATGATGTTATCCTTTAAATAAACTTTGAGATTTAGAGGTTCGTTCTGATGCACACGTACGCACGCGTGCATACACACACGCACGCACACAGGTACACACGCACACACACACATACTCTCTCTCTCTCTCTCTCTCTCACACACACACACACACACACACACGCATGTCCACACGCACACGTACACACTCTCACTCACGCACTCACTCATACAGAAACGCACGTACACACACGTACGCACGCGTGCATACACACACACACGCGCGCACGCACGCACGCACACAGGTACACACGCACACACACACATGCTCTCTCTCTCTCTCTCTCTTTCACTGACACGGGCGCATACGAGAGTGCACACACAGGCACGCACAGACAGCCAAACACACACACACACACACACACATAAACAAACAAAGAAACACAAACACACACACACACACACACACGCACACACACACACACACGCACACGCACACGCGCACACACACCCTCTCTCTCTCTCCCTTTCTCTCTCTCTCAATGTCAAAATGCTCTAGGACATCAAGCCCCATTGTGTGTCTTGAAACTTGTATTGATATCTGTGGTACCACTGATGTTCGAATGTGCCAGTACTTTGTGTATATGCTTGTTTATGTATGACTTTGGCCTTTCTAAGGGCTGTGGCCTATAGATATTAAAAATATTGTTCATTGTTCATTCTCTCTCTCTCTCTCTCTATTATTTGACAGTATCCCCTTGCCATAAAGGCTTATGTATGCTAATGGCAATAAAAACCTATTTGATTTGATTTGATTTGATTCTCTCTCTCTCTCTCTCTCTCTCTCTCTCTCTCTCTCTCTCTCTCTCTCTCTCTCTCTCTCTCTCTCTCTCGCTAACCTCTCCACCCCCTGCTGAGCTCCCGATTCTCTTTTTGATTATGAACATACATTCATGTAAATAATGTTGTTTTGGAAGTTTTTTTTAAAAAATTTGGTTTTTCGGTTTTTATCTTGCCTTGCTTTTGTGTGTATTTTGTCGTTGTTGTTTGCCTCAGACTAGCTACGTCCAAGAAGCCGACGTTACTGTTGGAGTTTTGCTAAATGGCCCAAAATTTGCTCATTTTCAATAAAAGATTTATAGTGCTTTGTCTCCATTTACCTGAATTAAATTTGTGCCAAAATAAAGATCAATCTTTCGCCTTTTTCTGAATGTGATTGTTTACTTTGGTGTGTAAAATGTATTTTTTCGAGTGAAAGAGAAAGCGAGTGAAAAGAACGTAAAATTTGCTGTTTTGCGATGTTTTTTTGGTCGTGGTTGCAAGACGTATTTCACCGACTAGTTTCGACTGCAAATGGCTTTACACAATGGATGATCTAGATCTAGACGCATACGTCAAACGAAAGAAGAAGCTCCGGACTTCTCTTCGGTCAAACTTGTAAGCGGAAATGTAACCGTTAAGGCCGTTAAAATTCCTTTAGAAAACAATACGTTGCATTCTTCAGCAAGTTTGAACACTTTCCGTTTCTCTAAAAAGCTTGAAAGTGAAGGAAACAGAAAGCTGAATCTATCCGCTGTTCAACGATATGATTGTCGTTTTGATCTAAACTATTTGTGTAAAGCCATTTTGATCTGAAGAATCAAGGCCTAGACTGGGTGCGCCATTGGTAGCAGCGACACGCCGAGATCTGACTTGATTCGATCAAAGCTGTTTCTGATCCCGTGAAAGCATTAGAAATTGGCAAATTGTAAAAAAAAAATTGTGTTTCGAAACTTACAATGTATATAGGCTCATTTACATTTGCTATGAGAGCTGACCCAGCATTTATAAAGGTTTTATTTTACGAGAATTCAATGGTATTGGGTCGAAGATCGCCTTGCGGCGATTCGCGTGAGTCATAGTTTTGAGTGCTCAAGTTAATAAAAAAATTTAGGACGAATTTCGCAGCCCAAAATATATATTTACCAACATTTATATAGACGAAGTATCCAAGAACACTGCCAGTTGACTGAGCTTTTCCAAATAAACAGCAGTAAAGCGCAAATCAAGAGGTTCTGTAG
>CM065695.1:6009758-6012258 GCA_017654935.2 Phymorhynchus buccinoides | reverse complement strand
CACACACACACACACACACACACACACACACACACACACGTACACACACAGACACACAGACACACACACACACACACACACACAGACACACACACACAGACACACACACACACACACACACACACACACACACACACACACACACACACACACACACACACACACACACACACACACACACACACACACACACACACACACACACACACACACACACACACACACACACACACACACACACACACACACACACACACACACACACACACACACACACACACACACACACACACACACACACACACACAGACACACACACACAGACACACACACACAGACACACAGACACACACACACACACACACACACACACACACACACACACACACACACACACACACACACACACACACACACACACACACACACACACACACACAGAAACAGACACACACACACACACACAGACACACACACACACACACACACACACACACACACACACACAGACACACTCGCTCGCACGCGCACGCACATACACAGTGACACACACGCGCGAGCGCGCGCACCAGTAAAACACACACTCACCTACAAATGCAGAAACACACACACACACACACACACACACACACACACACACACACACACACACACACACACACACACACACACACACACACACACAACCCTATCTTTCTCAGACACATATAAACACACTCACATACCCACGTACACACGCATCACACACTCACATGATATAAACACACACACACACACACACACACACACACACACACACACACACCCCAACTGTGCACACACACACACAAACGCACGCACGCACACACGCATTAATTAATTTCTGGAAAATTGAGCCTAGTCGTTCAAAGTCCAGAAGAAGCAGTAAGTAATATGGTAGGATATTAGTCTGGAGGGAATATAGTCACACCTCGACGTATGAGAAAACTCATCATATACCAATCAGTCATCCCGCTTTATTTTGCTTTTTTTAATTTTTTGCTGTCCCATCTTCTGGGCCGTACAGTGGCGTTGCTCCCACGCCGCTCGTCTCGAGTCCCAATTCGCAGCCACACCCCGGCTTGTTCAGATCGCAGAATCCGAGACCAGCAGTTCAAGGGGAGCGAATCTATGTTAAGCCGTCAGGAGGCAACCAACCGAGGAGACACTGCACTGCTGCTGAGTCACTTTGGTGGAGTTCAGTGGACCGCTTTAATTTGTTAGTCCCCGTCTAGCCACGTTTTCTTGAAAACCGTTGGCTATGTTTCAATCACGTTTAGTGTACAATATTTAGAGGATATTAGCCATCGACTTTATTTTTATTTTAAGGTCAGGGTCATGTTGATTAAGGAGTTCAAAACCTCAAAACACTTAATCACTAATATATCGCAAAGTTTTGCACATATTTCAATGCGGTTTTTTTCTTCCCCACAACGTTTTCTGATGAAAGGGCTATAACACTGTCATCACGAATTTGTCTGTGCGCTCGTGCGCGCGTGCGAATCACGGGTTTCGAACCCCAAGGCTGTATCTCAAGAACTGTTGCATGGAATGGCTTCAAATTTACCGTGGTGGTACATCACGGTACACAAAATGTCCCATATAAAAATAATAACCATGCTAACCTTGGCCTTGAAGTGTGACCTTGAACACGTTTTTTGTTTCTTGTGGCCATATCTTTTACATCGTTGGACTTCCAATGTTTAAATTTGGCGTGCAGATGCATTGCGTTATGGTAATTCCGAATATTTAGTGCAAGAAAGGTCAAGTTCAAGGTCACAATGGTTATAGTCTGCCGATAGGACCATCTGCAAACAATCATTTACAACCATACATTTTTGATAGCTATTATTTTATTAATTTTTTGGGCAATTGCTCAGTTTCTTGTCATACGAGCGCAGATGCGTCATGCTGCTGTTATGTGCCCAAGTGCAGCCGCTCGGGAACTTATCTGCCGTTCGGCGACACACTTGGTTTTTTATGTACGCGTTAACATATTCACAAAATATCTCTATTTCCCCATGGCAACACAGTGTTAGGCCACTCATAAAGGTATCTGTACACGCCAAAAATATTCACAAAATATCTCTATTCCCCATGGCAACACAGTGTTAGGCCACTCATAAAGGTATCTGTACACGCCAAAAATATTCACAAAATATCTCTATTCCCCATGGCAACACAGTGTTAGGCCACTCATAATATGACTTACAAGTCACTGTGTTGCCATGGAGAAATATTGATATGTTGTGAATTTGTTAACGTGTTCAGAGACATTAATATGACTTTCAACTCACTGTGTTGCCATGGGGAAATAGCGATATTTATTTTGTGAATATTGTTAACGTGTACAGAGACGTTAATAATTTTTACAAAATCACTGTGTTGCCATGGGGAAATAGTGATATTTTGTGTATAATGTTAACGTATTATAGAGACCTTTATGAACACCACAGTATGCAATAAGAAGAGAGAGAGAAAA
>CM065695.1:5997258-5999758 GCA_017654935.2 Phymorhynchus buccinoides | reverse complement strand
TAAAAATGTTCTCTTAAGAAGTAATTCTGAACTGTGCTTGCCCAGTTTTCTTCTTTCCTTCTTTTTGTTTCCCTCTTCCTGTCTCTACCAAATCTTTCTTCTTCTTTTTTGGTGGTCATATTGAATTGCGCTCACCCTTATTCTATTTTCATTTTTTATCTTTTTTTTCTTAAAGATGTGCCTATAAAGTGTTTGGCATCAGTCAGTTTTTATCATTGCTGAAAAGATAAATAAAGCTTGAAAGCTTCATTATAGTTTGGTGTTTGTGTGATTAGAAAGAAGTAAATAAATCTTATTTCAATTACACTCACACACACACACACACACACACACACACACACACACACACACACACACACACACACACACACACACACACACACACACACACACAGCACACACACACACACACACACACACACACACCACACGCACACACACAGCACACACACACACACACACACACACACACACACACACACACACACACACACACACACACACACACACACACACACACACAAGCACAAACATGCATTTTCTCTCTCTTCTCTCTCACTCTCTCTGCGTCTCACTCTGTCTTTCTCTGTATCTGTCTGTCTCTCCCCTTCTCTCTTTTGTACAATTTTGCGTAAGTGTGCGTGTGTGTGTTAATGTGTACGTGTGCTTCTGTGTGGCTGAGGGCGCATTCGCATGATGGTGATGGTAATAATGATGATGATTTAATCTGCTTGCAACAAAACAGCGGGGTAAAACAAAATGGCGGGCTGTCTCCCTACCTTCTTGTTGTATGACAAAATGGCATTACTAATCACTGTTTGCTTCGTCGTACGACAAAATCACCCGCCATTATGTCACAAAAGCGCCGTTTTGTCGTACAACAAAATAGCTGTTAACACCGGCACCACCAGAAGACTGATGATGGACAATGTACATGAGTTTTGTGTAAATAACATATTTTGGAAGGCTGGTGAATTAACAACATATATTTTTTTTGGGAAACTTTATTTGAAAACGCGGTTCTATTTCAAAACGTGCTGTTTCGCTTTGGGAGCGATTTTAAATAAAATCAATACGATTTTAAATAATTCCAACAAGAGTGATAATATAAATCTTATTATATTCACTCCCAATGCAAAACAATTCATTTTGAAATCAGAAATCATCCACATACAAACAGGTACACCAGAAATAAAATGGCATCAAAAACATAACCCCCTTGACGGATACAAAAAGCATGATATGACGCATCCTGCAAGATTTAATAATTAAACTAGAGCGTTAAGACGCTAGATCACCAGCCGCGTGGCAGCATTTTCGGCTGCAGTGGTTCACCTTGCAGCTGACCCAGGACCTAGGACGCTTACATTTTGCATGCTGATAGGTACTAAGAATATCTCAGATGTGCCCCCCCCCCCCTACATTTCTCGGTTAATTGTATTTTTCCGTTTTTGCCTTTCTTACCATACATAAAGCTGTATTTTAGGAACATTTTTAGCTAATAACCTTTTTGGAATACTAACCCTATCCCTAACCCTAGCCCTAACCCTAACCCTACCCCCCCCCCCCCCCCCCCTATAAGACGGAAAAACGCAACGAACCACAACTGTGACAAATCGCGGTGTACTGCAGTACATAGTGGGGGTGGGGGGGGGGGGGGTGGGGGGGGGGGGGTGGGTTAGGTTTAGGGCTAGGGTTAGTATTCCAAAAAGGTTATTAGCTAAAAATGTTCCTAAAATACAGCTGTATGTATGGTAAGAAAGGCAAAAACGGAAAAATACAATTAACCGAGAAATGTAGGGGGGGTGGCACATCTTTACCTTTACAGTCTCTCAGGGCATGTAGTCATGTGAAGAAATTAGCCATTTTGTCAAATTGGGAGAAGCATTTAAATGATCTGAAAAGGGTTGCTTTGTGACGACGCGTTTTGAAATAATTTAAAGCACTGGTGTAATTCCCTTTAATTGAATGACTTTATTTGATCCAGTGCTATTCTGCCCGATGGGCTTTTGTCCTACATGTGTGGTATTCTATCCAGTGTGCTTTTGTCCTACATGAGGGGTATTCTGTCCGGTTGGCATTTTGTCCTATATGAGTGGTATTCTGTCTGGTGGACTCTTGTCCTAAGATTAATGGTTGGTGTTCTGTCCGATGGGCTTTTGTCCTACAGTGGTGGTATTCTGTCCGGTGGGTTTTTGTCCTACATGGGTGTGTGTTCTGCCCAGTGGGTTTTTGTCCTTCAGGGGTGGTGTTTTGTCCAGTGGGCTTTTGTCTTGCAGGGGTAGTGATTTGTCCATTGGGTTTTTGTTTGTTCTTAATGGGTCTACACAAAGACTTCGTTGAATTTATTTCAAATCGCGGTTTTATTTCAAAACGTGTCGACACACACCAACGCGTTTTGAAATAAACTCAACGCGTTTTGAAATAATTATTTCAAAACGCGTTGTTTGTCCAGTGGACTTTTGTCCTGCGTGGGTAGTGTTTTGTCCAGTGGGTTTTT
>CM065695.1:5924758-5987258 GCA_017654935.2 Phymorhynchus buccinoides | reverse complement strand
TTGGTAAACGACCTCCAGAAAATAACGTGGAAAAATTAACGAACTGGACAGGGGAAAAAATCATGTCTCTAAATGCTACCAAAACAAAATGCATGTATGTTACCACAAGTCAAAAAAGACAGACACTAAACTCTAAACCTTAGAGTAGTCTGAGGGTAGAGTAGTCCCTTCTGTGAATACCACACTGCAAACAGTGAACACCCATCAAAATGCATAGTCGTAAGATGGTCGTTTGACTATGGGACAGAGTTGCAGTGCATCTTAGAGTGGCACAGAGGTAAAGCGTTCGCCTTGTGTCAAGTAAACCCGAGTTCGAACCTGGGTACAGGGGATTTCCCCTCTCACTTTACACTAGGCCTTACATGTCTGAACGTGGAGTCTTTCGGATGAGACGATAAACCGGGGTCCCGTGCGCCCATGCACTAAGCACACGTTACTCCCAGTGGCAAAGAAAAAAATGTCATTTTGTCAAAATTTACACCCCCCCCCTCTCCCTGCCCTTTACTTCCTCACCAGTCACACAAAAGTCGCATGCAAAAATAATAAAATTGGGTGGCGTGCCTTCTGGCTGCGACGCGCTCTCCAGGTGGAAGCAATCAGAATTTCACAGAGAAGCCTCCGTGACTATAAAGTACCTAATGCCTAATGTAGCCTTATCCTCACTTTGATCCTCAGAGGTATTTCCAGGGACAGGGAAAGGGACATTAGGTCGCTGAGCTAGTTTCTCACAACATATTTGCAAATTCAAAAATATAATTTTTTTGTCCATTTTGAGTTATGGGAATTTTTGTGTTCTCTAGCATCTTATCTTTCATATTTATAAAGGATAACCTTTAATATGGTCTCTAAATGGTCTTTTAAGTGCTTTAAAACGAGTAGGTCAATGCCTTGTCTTCACCTAGGCTATAGTTTAGACTGTGTTTTCTCAAAATGGCCAACGCTCACCCTACTAACTTTAAATGCCCATAACTCTAAAACGGAAAACGATACAAGAATGGTTCTTGTATCATTAGAAAGAGACTTGACTGAAGTGTTCACAAGTATAATTTTCTGACAATGTTCAGTTTGACACTTAATGTCCCTTTCGTGGTGCTGGGTCACAAATAACCATGAACATGGGAGATATGTGCTAGAAAAAAACTCCTAAGCGCGAATCTTGGACTGGTTCTTGAACGTGTGACATCGCAAATGCCTGAATGTGGTGCCCTAGCGTTTATTAAACTGTGTGTCAATTAGTATCAGTATTTTTGCAAAGCCCTGTGGTCATTAAAATGAATGATTCAGACAATCTGTTTAGTAGTCTTGGTTGTTTTGTCTTAATGCATTTACAGCTTTAAATTTGAAAGAAATTCTCACCCATCAGGATCTTTTATCCTCTGGGTGAGAAACAATTGTTTGCATGTGCACAGATGATTTTATATAGAACACCATTGCTGAGCTGCATGTCTTTGAGGACAATCACTGAGCTGCGTGTTTCTGTAACGAGGAGACATTTCCAAGTCACACTACACATGACTATGCTATTTATCTACTTTTTAGTATATGCTATATATACATATATCAATAGTATGAATGAAAAATATCAGTGATTAGCTGAGCTCCATACCCATAATCTGAAGGACTGAAAAGTTGGTGCATTTAAAAATTAAGAATAACTTGCTTTGATAAAACGTTTATGTGTCCAATGTCTGTATTTAAAACAATTTGCTTTGATAAAACGTTTTTGTGTCCGATGTCTGTATCAGAATAATCCGTTTTGATAAAACGTTTTTGTGTCAAATGTCTGTATTCAGAATAATTTGCTTTGATAAAGGGTTTCGGTTTCCAAGGTTCTGAGTTTTTAAAAAAAAATCCAGACATTGGACACAGCAACGTTTTATCAAAGCAAATTACATATATATAAGAGGACACCATTCTCTTGTAGAATGTCTTTTTTGCTCAGGTTGGCATCCACTGGACAGTCAATTTACAGGCCAATCATGCAAACTGATGAGATCTTCTCAAGATCGAAACAGCTGTCTTTGCATAAGGCACTGTCCCTCCCCCATTGGGAGAAAAAGTAAATCAGCACCCCCCCACCCCTCCCACCTTATCCCCACCAGCAGGTAAAATCATGGTGGATCATGGTTCGAGTAAGCAAATAAGGCTGGGAGTTATTAAGAAACGAAAGAAAGGGACGGAAAAAGGGAAGAAAAAGAAAAATAGGAGGAAAGAGGAGAAGGTAGAATAGGAGAAGGGGAGGGGGAGAGGGGGGGAAGGGGAAGAGAAAAGGAGAGATAAGGTGAGAACTGACCGGGATAAAAAGCATGTAAAGTTAAGTTATGGGTGAAGGTGAAATTATGCACACAGAATGTGGGTCACAACAATATATATATAAACACAGAACAAATCGTAAAGTTAAAATTAAATGTATTGAGTTTCTCTCTTAGGTTCACAAACTTATACATTGGACACAAACAAAGTTTTATTAAAGCAAACTATATATATAAGAGGAAAGTTTAATGGTGTGGTTGTTTTTTCTTCTTCAATTCTTATACGTATATATATATGGTTTGCTTTTATTATGGATTTTCGATTTGATGCAAAAGAGGACACCATTCTCTTGTAGAATGTCTTTTTTGCTCAGGTTGGCATCCACTGGACAGTCAAATTGCAGGCCGATCATGCAAACTGATGAGACCTTCTCTTAGGTCGAAACAGCTGTCTTTGCATAAGGCACTGTCCCTCCCCCATTGGGAGAAAAAGTAAATCAGCACAATTTATATAATTTTTTATATATTTTTATTTTATTTATTTTTGAACACGGAACATTACTCAAAGTTAACGTTAACTGGTTTTGTTTCTGAGGTTCACAAATAAAGACATTGGACACAGAAAAGCTTTATCAAAGCAAACTATTCTGCATTTCAAATGCACTAACTTTTCAGTCCTTCAGAGTAGGGGTACGGAGCTGGCTATTCACTAAGATTTTTCTTTCATGCTATTTTTATTCTTAATTTGGATACCATCTCAGTAGTTAGCCCTCCCTAGTCATGTCTATTAGGTTTTGAAATTAAAATGTCAGAACATTATTATTTTGTTCATTTTACATAAGATTTTCATAAGATTTTTTACTATTTCTGGTTTAACTTTGTGCTGGTTTGCTTTTATTATGGATTTTCGATTTGATGCAAAGAGGACACCATTCTCTTGTAGAATGTCTTTTTTGCTCAGGTTGGCATCCACTGGACAGTCAAATTGCAGGCCGATCATGCAAACTGATGAGACCTTCTCTTAGGTCGAAACAGCTGTCTTTGCATAGGGCACTGTCCCTCCCCCATTGGGAGAAAAAGTAAATCAGCACAATTTATATATTTTTTTTTATATTTGTTTTGTTTTGAACACGGAACATTACTCAAAGTTAACGTTAACTGGTTTTGTTTCTGAGGTTCACAAATAAAGACATTGGACACAGAAAAGCTTTATCAAAGCAAACTATATATATATTTATATACGTGTACGTGTGGTTTATAGTCTACATTCTTTCTTGTTAGTTTTCATTCTCTTCTTTTGTTCTGATATATATATATATATATATATATATATATTTGTTTCTGAGGTTCACAAATAAAGACATGGGACACAGAAACGTTTTATCAAAGCAAACTATATATATATATATATATATATATACGTGTACGTGTGGTTTATATATATATAAACGATCAAGAATTGAAGAAGAAAAAACAAACACACCATTAAACTTTCCTCTTATATATATAGTTTGCTTTAATAAAACTTTTTTGTGAGTCCAATTTATGTGTTTTGCAAAAAATTATTTTTAATATTTATGCAAAATTATTATACATTATATATATATATATATATATATATATATATATATATATATAAACGTACAAGAATTGAAGAAGAAAAAACAACAACCACACCATTAAACTTTCCTCTTATATATATATATAGTTTGCTTGAATATATATATATATATATATATATATATATATATATATATATATATATATATATATATAGATATTATATATATAACTGACCTTTGTCAGTTCTGTACCTTGAAAAAGAGGGGTTACTCCCTCGAAAGCTTGGATAAAAAATTAGAACTTACAAAGGATTTGTTGTGGGTTTTTCTTCAGATGTATATATATATATAGATATATATATATATATATATATATATATATATATATATATATATATATATATATATATATATATATATATATATAAAAATAAAACATTTAATTCCAAGACAACAAGCAATTTTGGTTATTTTAGTTTATTTAATGTCCTAACGTTTCGGCGTCTGCCTTATTCCTAGGAACACATGACCAAAGGTGAATCGTCATATTCTAAATTACGTACAAAAATTACGTCAGCAATCTTTAGGTAATGATTATGCAGTATGTAGTATTTAGGGTAACACATGACTTAATCGATTTGGGCAATCAATCCCCCCCCCCCCCCTCTCATTTGTGTTTAGCATACAACCACATAGTCTATGCTCACTCATACTCATGTACATGCACGCAAATACACACGCCAACATATTCGCCCATTATTACACATATGCGCATCACAGACACACGCCTCTTCATACACACATAATATTAAAGGACTCGCCATAGTCATACTCCATTTAAAGCTAATGCCTAAAATTAGTTTCCAGTACATGTATGCACAGATAAACTCATGCATGCATTCTCATACACAAACATCTCCAATCATAAACACATACATGCGTACACATGTGCATGGAATAGCATACACACACATACACACATGCACACACATATGCACACACGCACGCATATGCACACACGCACACAGACACACACACACACACACACACGCACACACACACACACACGCACACGCACACGCACGCACACGCACACACACGCACACGCACGCACACACACACACACACACACACACGACACACACACACACACACACACACACACACACACACACACACACAGAGTCATGCACGTACACATATGCACGTACACACACCAATTGTTCTATGCACACATTTACATTAGTTTGTGTCTATTACATTCGGAAAAACAAGGGTCTCTGTCTCATTGTCAACACGTTCTGTTATGGAGGGCCTTGTTAATGTCTAAATATATATATATATATATATATATATATATATATATATATATATATTTATTGAATCCTTCACTGGATCCACCAACATGGCATTCCATCTCTTCTACTCTCTTCGAGGGATTGTAATTTTAGAACATTATTATTTTTGTTATTTTACATAAGATTTTTACCATTTCTTTTCAATTAAGGGCTGGTTTGCTTTTATTGTGGACTTTCAATCTGGTGCAAATAAAAAGAGGACAACCATTCTCTTGGAGAAAATCTTCTAGCTCAGTTTGAATGTTCACTGTGGACATTCTTTGCAGGCCGACATGCAGACTGAAGAATCTTTCTCAAGACGAAACAGCTGTCTTTGCATAGGCATTGTCTATCTCCCCCATTGGGAGAAAAACTAAATCAGCACATTATTTTATTTTATTCTTTTCAGAACAGAAAACAAATCGTAAAGTTAAAAATAAAGTAATTGAGTTTCTTTCTTAGGTTCACAAACACATAAATTGGACTCCCAAAAAGTTTTATTAAAGCAAACTATATATATAAGAGGAAAGCTTAATGGTGTGTTTGTTTTTTCTTCTTCAATTGTTGATCGTTTATATTATTATACTACGAAGAAGGAAAGCGCATCAGTCTACCTGATCCAGACACACCTCTCTACATTCCTCCTCAGCGGGAGTATGTTGGTGTTTACTACGATTTCCATGACCTCCCCTATTGAATCCTTCACTGGATCCACCAACATGGCATCCCATCTCTTCTACTCTCTTCGAGGGATTGTAATTTTAGAACATTACTATGTTTGTTATTTTACATATGATTGTTTACCATTTCTTTTGAATTAAGTGCTGGTTTGCTTTTATTGTGGACTTTCAATCTGGTGCAAAGAGGACAACCATTCTCTTGGAGAAAGTCTTCTAGCTCAGTTTGAATGTTCACTGTGGACATTCTTTGCAGGCCGACATGCAGACTGAAGAGTCTTTCTCAAGACGAAACAGCTGTCTTTGCATAGGCATTGTCTATCTCCCCCATTGGGAGAAAAACTAAATCAGCACATTATTTTCTTTTATTTTTTTCAGAACACAGAACAAATCGTAAGGTTAAAAATAAAGTAATTGAGTTTCTTTCTTAGGTTCACAAACACATAAATTGGACTCACAAAAAGTTTTATTAAAGCAAACTATATATATAAAGAGGAAAGCTTAATGGTGTGTTTGTTTTTTTCTTCTTCAATTCTTGATCGTTTATATATATATAAACCACACGTACACGTATATATATATATATATATATATATATATATATATATATATTTGCTATATATAAAACTATTATATATGTTTGTAAAATTCTGTGTCCAATGTCTTTATTGTGAACCTCAGAAACAAAAACCAGTTAATGTTAACTTTGAGAAATGTTCCGTGTTCCCAAAAACAAAAAAAAATGTTTTATATAAATTGTGCTGATTTACTTTTTTTTTAATTTTATTTTTTTTATATCAATATGTACAACCCATGATCGTACATTTTGCATCAGAGCATTGTTCTCCTTTTTTGTCTGTTGCTCAGACAGTCTCCTGTCATACAAGCCCAGATGCGTCATACTGCCGTTAAGTTTATTTCCAACAGAAATACAACGGGCTTTGCAAAATATTCGTCCTGTTTGTGTGTAATTGCTCACAGTGTATTTCTTTCTATAATCGATGTAGCTGGTAGGATTCTTGCCGAAAATAGTTCAAAGGACAATTCTGAAGAACCTCAAAACGCCATCAAACAATGTTCAGGATCAGACGTTATCATAAATCAACAGCTGCCCAACATGACGAATACCCAGATCAACTCGACCTGGTGCGGTAGGTCCCTTTTGTCCAATATTCCCACTAACCAAGGAACGGTGCATGGCACGTGTGGTGGAGATTCCACAAACTATTGCGTCGTGCACGTAATGGCACCCCGAGGTCACTTCCTTCGTGTTCATGTCCTCCGATTGGAATACTGGTGTGTCTCTAGACCTTGGGATACCAGGATATTCTTTGACAGAAGGCCAGTGTTTCGTGATTTGTTTGACGACTTTTCCAGTTACAGATTACAATGCAATCATCATTCTCGAGAGGAAAAGTTTGTTGAGTCGTCTTCAAGGCACATGTACTTTTTACACTATGAATACCCTAAGGTTAGACTACGTTTTGAGTCAGTATTAAATCATAATTTTCTCGTTAGGTCTGCATCAGACACGTCTGGTTCTATGTTAGTACCGCTTCAACATTTCATGAAATCTGATGGTTTTATGACAGAGCTGCGTGTACCAAGGTTCCATGTCATCATGCTGAGTTTTCAAGGAACATCCTCCGAGAAATGTAATCATCCCATAGAACTGAGATATCAGGAACCGGGAGTCAACTTTGAAAGAATCCTGTCTCTGTGTGATGAACGGGATTCCCCAGCAAGAATCTTACAGACATCCAAAGTTGAAGCGCACATGAAAAAAGCACTCACATTTCCAAGCTCCGTAAGTCAAAGCAGCAGACTGAAGATTCGCTTTTCTTTCCATCTCAACTCTCTCAGTCCCCAAACGGTCGGAAACGATTTACTCAACTGTAGTGCAACACACTATTCTGACTTCAGGCATCATGTACACTGCAATTTGAAAGCAGAGTGTAACAGTGGTGAAGATGAAACAGAACATTGTCCTTTCAGCAGCGCTGAATGCCAAGGCCTGGTGTCTTCACTGAACAAGTGTTTTCAATACATCAGCTTTAAGGATGCAGTATCCCATATGATAGCGTCCTTCAAGTGCCAAGAGATAGGGGGCAAACTAGCTTCTTTACAATCAAGAAGAGAGCAAGAAGACATGAGAGCCATTTTCTTGAACCATGAAGAGTTTCGAGTGAGCGTAGGTTACAGTTCAGGTTGGCACTGGGTACCTTTCGCCTACAGAAAGTTCCGTAAGTGGTCGAATTTCACTTTGATCTACAGCATGGATCACTTTACCACGATAGCACAGTACATAGCTGTGGAATATCCGATGTTTTCAACACTGGATTCGATGGGTTTTCGCAGGGAGTACCTATTAACTAGCACCATGCCAAAGAGCATACTTTGTGAAATAAAGTGGCCAAAAGAAAATCTTGTCGTTTTTCCAACAGTAAAGTTGTCAGACCTTTTCTCCCAACAGTTTATTCAAAGTCATACAAAACAAGACTTGGTTGTCTGTAGAGACGGTCAAGTGGCACACACTGTTCGGTCTTGTAATGAAGACGGCTACAGCAACATAGTGTCATTAGAAAAGGGCCACCAACCAAATGTTGCATTGGGGAGTAATTTAACTGCAGCACTTGTAGTCGGGGCATTTCTTTGTGACGATGATGCCACAACATTGATTTATTCCCAAGTGTGTAACTTCATCCAGGATTGCCCGGACACAAGTGATGAGGCATTTTGTGTATACCCCCAACACAATGGATTTCGATGTAAAAACGATCAGTACGTACATTTTAATCAATGGTGCAACCAACATTCCGATTGTTTGGATAGTTCTGACGAAGTTAGATGCAAACCACAATATGATGATGTAAAAGTGTCCAAAGATGCTGATAGAGATGGGAAAGTCTTCATATACCTTGACGGAACAGGGTATTTTACTCAAAAAATGATGAATCGTTCTGACGAATGCCCAGACAGTCATTACGCCTGCACCACTAATCGGTTGTACTGTCTCCCTGTCTACACTCGCTGCAATGGATTCGCTGACTGCACGTATGGTGAGGACGAACAAGACTGTGACTCGCTGACCTGTCCTGGTTTCTACCGATGCCGAGCTTCCACAGTGTGCCTGCATGCGGACCACCTGTGTGACGGCTGGGGCCAGTGTCAGCAGAGAGATGACGAGTGGCTGTGTGACAGGACCTGTCCTCAAGGCTGTCTGTGTCGTGGAGAATCCTTTCGCTGTCTTCGGCTCTTTGATGCTCATCTGTTTCCCCAGTTACGTTTTCTGGATGCTTCTGGTTCAGGAATGGCTCTGAAAGATATGAGAGCAAATCTCTACCTCATTCATCTCGATCTTTCCTACTGCTCACTAACAAACGTTTCTGCCGTGAACTTAAACAATTTACATGCTCTAAGTTTGACTCATAACGGTTTTAAATCTTTGGATATTAATGTTTCCTTAAGTTTTCCTAATCTAAGGACTCTTCGATTATCAAACAACCCTTTATCGTTTATGAGTAAAACTGTCAGTAGAGTTGTAAAATTCGAACTAAAAAAGATAGACGTATCAAGAACGCAACTTGTGAATATAAACCCAATTCTAAATATACATCTTCCACAATTGCAGTCACTGAATGTATCTTTTTCATGGATTGAAACTATCCCATTAATAAGTTTCAAGAATGCAGCAGGGTTACAAGAACTAGACCTGAGAGGAAATCCAATCAACACCTATCCTTTAGACTTTCTGTCTCCATTGACGTCTTTGAAGTTTATATCTGCTTCGAACTATGTGTTTTGTTGTGCGAAACTTCTTCCAGAAACGTCCCACAAGACCAGGTGTTTAGCACCACAGCCTGTCATTCCTTCCTGCCAAATGCTGCTGCCAAACAAAATGCACCAGTTGTTCTTTTGGCTGACCAGCGCTCTGTCCATTTTAGGCAACTTCACCTGCCTTGTACTTCTGCGCAGGAAAACGGGTATGTTTAAAACCAATTTGACCATTTTCGTTGCTAACCTGCACGTTACAAGCATCTGTATGGGCATCCACACAGCTGTTATTACAATTACCAATGAAGCACTGCAAGAGGATTACTTTCATTTTGAAAAGACATGGCCCAGACATGAGGCTTGCAAAATGGCTGGCTTTCTTTCCTTCTTGTCCTATGAAGTCTCCATCATGATCATCTGTTTTATCACGATCGACCACACCATTCACATGTTCTTTCCTTCGACGAGGTGGTCATTTACTAACAATAAAACAATTGCATTGTGCACACTAGCATGGCTTTGTGGTTTTGCACTGTCAGTTTCGCCCTTTCTTTCTGGATTGTCACAACGGGAACTTTACGGCAATTCTGCTTTATGTCGTCCACTCCACTTCGACTGCCACAACTCCCATCATGATCGAAACTGGTTTGCATTCACCATGGTTTTGAACTTCCTTTTCAACACGATTGCAGTCAGTTGCCAAGCCATCACTTACAAGAAAACGCCCAAATATCGAATTTTAGCCAACTCTGTCACAAGGTCAGTATACACTTCATTGCATTTGCTTGTTAAGCTGGTTTGCATGGATTCTGTTACACGATTTTTGTTTGCTGTTTCTTGCGTTGCAGTTTTGGGTGAAAGTAAAGCCACAGACCAGTTTCCGTTGCACATGACTGTGTTCATGTTTCCACTCAGTTCCGCACTTTCCCCTGCTTTACATTTGTGGACAGCTGCCACAGAACGTCAGAAACAGGCACAAGAGAATCGACTAATGCAGGTGTTAAGGTCAAGACTTAAAATACGCAAAAACAATTAAGTGTATTACGTGGTGTTTTGATCTATTGGTGTATTACCCCAGACAATAGCAGATATGAGCACGATATTATTGATCTGATTTATATGAATGTAGTACAATAACACAAATGACAACAAAGAAGAAGCATGAACATATTAAAAGGATGGAAACAGTAGTGAAGAATTGAGAATTGACGATTCTTTGAATAACAAACACACAGCATTTTGGTTAATACTTTCACATATATCACTTGGCAATGACCTTACATTGAATGCATGATGCATAATACATTACAAAAGCGCACAAAAACAAACAAATCAGGGGGGGGGACGCACTCAGAAAGGTTTGATGTTAGGTGCAAATGTGAACAAACATGCATTTCCTTCTGTACTGAGCATGGTGTAGTCATTAATGTTGTCTTGGAACTAGAATTACTTTTATGTGCACAGTTTTAACAAAGTCAATACAGCTCAATCAAGATGGACCTGTGTTTGCTTGTTTGATTGCTTGTGGTCTAAGACAATTTCAAATACATAAAGAAAGAAAGAAAATAAATTGGACAACGAGAAATATATAAGGTAACGCAAATGGTGTTCACATACTTACTTTTAAAAAAACCACAACCTATAACACATGTGGGCAACCTTTCACACTAAATTATTTGTACAGTAAAAACATACATGCTATTTGTATTTGCTGTACACACAGATGAAGATCTCGGTTGTATTTTATGCAACTATTCAGGAACATTGTATTCTATTGCTAAGATGGTTTTAATGATAGTTTGAAATTTGTAAGACAAACTGGTCACTGACATCCTTTGCCATTAGCTCGAATCATGAAAAATCTTTGGGTGCTTAGTTCATTGCTTTACAGACAGTTAAGATTTAGAATTTCCTGACGTTTAACAATTTAGGCTACAGGGCGCTCTACACATAACAAAATAGAATAGCAACATGAAACATATAAGTAACATGCAAGTGCAGATAACAATCAATAACTACTACTACTACTACTACTACTACTACTACTACTACTACTACTACTACTACTACTACTACTACTACTACTGTTTACAAAGGTTCAAATGAGAAAAAAATGCAAACATAAAATAAAATAAAATTTTATGTTCACATGAACACATATTACACATGAACCCTTTGATATACACGCACATGTCACAAAGATACACACATACATGTACACACACACACACCACACATACATACACAAGTATACATAAACATATCGCATATGCACGCGCACACACACGCAGACAAACAGAGAGACACACACACACAGAGGCCCGCACGCGTACATGCACACACACACACACACACACACACACACACACACACACACACACACACACACACACACACACACACACACACACACAGATACAAAGCATAGATAATAAGGCTATTAAACTAGCACTTGGTGTGCCAGTGCACACAAATACGTTCAAAACGTACAGAGAAGCTAATTTGTTAGTACTTGAAGATCAACGTAAGTTAGCTACAGCCAAGTATGTGACTAGAAGTCTTTCAGTGTCTAATTCAGTCAGTAATGAAGTTTTTCTTGATTCAAACACTGACTTTCCTAAGAGGGCTAAAAATATTTCTTACTTACAACCTGTTAGAAATTATACAGATGAATTATTTAAGAAATGTGACATTGATATTACATTAATTTCAAGTACACCGGTAATGCCTATTGTACCTCAGTGGCAGCATTTTTCTGCAAAATTTGATACAGATTATACTGCCTTAAAAAAGGATGATAATATCAATCTGATAGCAGTTGAAGCAAAAGAACATCTAGAAAATGTATATCCGTATCATCTAAAAATGTATACAGATGGTTCAGTTTTGGAATCATACACTGGAGCTGGATTTGTGATCCCCGATTTAAAAATTTAAAAATCATATTGTCTAGGAAAAGGCTTTTCAATATTTACTGCTGAACTTTATGCAATTCTTATGGCCTTATCTTGGATAGCTGATACTGATATTTCGATTTATAGTATTTTACTTTGTGTTGACTCAAAATCTGTACTTTATAGTTTACAAAATTGGAATGCGAATGTTAGAAGAGATCTAATTTTTGATATAAAATACTTAATACATTCTATTATGTCCAAAGGGATTGATATAGAATTTTGCTGGATTCCATCCCATTGTGGTATCTTTGGGAATGAACTAGCTGATAGATTAGCCAAAGAAGGTGCTAGCAGAAAACTTTCGGACACTTCACTAAAACTAAAAAAACATTAAATAAATTCAATGTTAGAAAATTGTATGTATAAAGAGAAACTTCCTTCAAAATCTGAAATATTGTCATGTTCAAGATCTTTGTCTAGCCTGATTTACAAAATTCGATTAAATTCATGGAAGACCAAATTTTCTAAAGATGTAGAATGCGCTTGTGGTCACTCAATATCACTGGCACTCATCCGGGCCAGTATCAGTTCAACACATTCTTTTCGAATGTTCATTTTTAACATCGCTATACACCTTGTCTGGGATTCAAGTAGCAATCGTAGGAACTTTACAAGATGTAGTTTACAGCCATGAAATGATGAAAATAGCTTCTGTCATATCCAGCTCTGGAATTGCAAGATTACTATAATTGATACGTTAGTTAATATTAATTTTCTTTTCTTTGCCCCAAATCCATTTATTTTTATTTTTTCTCCCTTCTACCCATCACGGTCATACTCTCTCTCTCTCTCTCATACTCACACACATACACGCACGCACGCACACGCATACATACACACACACACACACACACACACACACACACACACACACACACACACACACACACACACACACACACACACACACACACACAACCACCCCCACACACACACACACACACTCTTTTCCCCTCATTTTAATTCAATATTTGTTTATGTCTGTTTTGTTTTTGTTTAATTAATGTAATTATTTAAGTCTAATATTACCATTGTTGTGAACAGACTTTAAATTAAATCAATCAATCAATCAACACACAGACACACACAGACACACACCACACAAAGAACACGCACGGACACATGGACATAAAAAGAACCCTGAAAATCAACCCTGAAGCCACGATAAGTAATACATTGTGATTCAAAAGATGGTACACAAAACAAAGCTAGGCCTATGTGGAATACAAATGCGTTCCAATTTCTAAGGCAGCCAAGACCGGTTCCTTTGGTCGTTCTATGCAAAATGTATCTCATCTTAGAGGCAATGTCATTTGTTTTTCTATCTTCATCAACTACTTAGTCGATGGGTTGGTATCGCGGACACAGGAGTGCATACTTGACCTTAAAATCTGGATGACCCACAACAAGCTGCAACTTAATGAAGAAAAAACTGAAATTATGTTAGCATGCCCAAAGAAAATGCTCAATCTTTCTACCCTTCCAGGCTCTGTCACAATCAACAACACCACTATCTCCTTCTCCTCTTCTGTCCGCAGTCTTGGTGTCACTTTGGATCAAAGTCTCTCCCTTCAGCAGCATGTGTCTAATATCTGCAGATCTGCCTATTTTGAGCTTCGTAAGATTAGTTCTGTTCGTCACTATCTCTCCACTGATGCCACAAAAACCTTGGTCTGTGCATTTGTCCTCTCGAGAATAGATTATTGCAACTCTCTTCTTGCTGGCCTTCCAAAATACCTTCTCAACAAACTCCAAAGAATCCAAAATAATGCTGCACGACTAATCCTTAAGTCCTCCAAGTTTGAACATGTTTCTCCCCTTCTGCACTCTCTGCACTGGTTGCCAATCTCCAGCAGGATCAACTACAAGCTTTCTGCTCTTACCTTTGCTGTCATGTCTGGCTCTGCTCCTACTTACCTGTCTGATCTACTTCATACTTACATTCCATCTCGTCAGCTTCGTTCTTCTTCTGATTCTCGTATTCTACAGCCTCCCTCAATTAAAACGAAAACTTATGGCGAGAGATCCTTTTCTTTTCAGGCCCCAGCTACTTGGAACAAACTCCCTCTGTCTCTCAGACATTCCAACTCCCTGTCAGTTTTCAAAACCAACCTGAAAACCCATCTATTCTCTGAACACTACTGTCCACCATGATCGGATTGTGAGAATGAAAGCGTGTGTGGATGAGGAATGGCATGGGAAAGATGGGAGACAGAAAGTGTGTGTGTGCATGCGCGCGCTGGTATGTGCTTATGCATGTGTGTGGGGATGTGTGTGTGTGTTTGTGTCTGTGTGTATGTATGTATGTACGAACGTAGGTACGTATGTATGTATGTATGTACTGTATGTATGTGTGCATGCGCGTGTAAATGATATGCTATGTTCGTCAGTGTGTGTGCTTGTGTGCGTGCGGGCATGGGTATTGATGTGATTTGATTAAATGTATTTTTTGTAAAGCGCCATGAGCAGCTAGCCTGGAATGTGCGCTATATAAGTTTTCTTCAGGCATTATTATTATTATTATTACTTAGATGAGATACATTTTTTGCCTCTAAGATGAGATACATTTTGCATAGAACGACCAAAGGAACCGGTCTTGGCTGCCTTAGAAATTGGAACGCATTTGTATTGATTTAATTGATAACGTGTCTTAATAGTATAATACAGCTGTTTATCAGTGTTCGATTGTGTTACAATTGTTATTGTTGTTTTCCATGTTCAACAGTATTAATTATGTATCTGTTGTCTTTGGCTATAGACTAACATAAATAATGTCTTAAGTAAATGTGTCTGTACATTGACATAGTGCATTGAAGTACAATGCCTACATGATGCTACAGGTTGCCTATATTATGTTCATTACATTGTTCTGTCTTTTTGGATTGCGTTGTCGTCTGAACTGAATTTCTCAATTTATGGACTAATAAAGTATTCTTGAATCTTGAATCTTGGTCGATGCGTGCTCTGTATCTTTGCTTTATATTAATATGTTGTTTCTAAAATTAAGGAAAAGCTACGCATGAACTCAACAATAAAACACAACCAGCACTGGTGTTGGTGATGACTTCGTCCACGTCTGGCTATGTGACGACACATCTGGATGATGGTGCTATTTCAAATTTAACCAATCACAGACTGCGGAAACGTGTATCTGTCCCGCTTAATGTTGGGGTAATGTTTACTCTGAGAAAGCTGTCATATTCTACAACTCAAACTAACGTATACGTGTACGTAGTCAGCAAAACTGGTTTAGAAATCGCAGCATGGGATTATTGGAACGACGCCGATAACCACGACATTCCATATGTTTTCTCCAATGCAACAGCAATAATATACTCATTGCATTTGAATCAAATTCAGCAGTTCCAACTTTTCTTTTCCTTTCATCATTTGGGTGAGATGCCAATGAAACTGAATAATGGATTGTTCAACTGTTCAGTGGATTATTATTCGAGTTTTCAGCATCACTTGGATTGCAACTTGAGGGCAGACTGTGATGATGGACGGGATGAAACAGAGCTCTGTGCTTTCAGCAGTCCTCACTGCCAGGGAATGCTGGATTTGTGTGACCGCTGTTATAAAATTGTACGGGCCAGTACTTTGTTTGAATTTAATAATAATGAAAGGTATATGATTGAAAATAGTAAGAGTTACTGCAGATTGATTGGGGGTACACCAGTGATGCCCCTCTGTGTGTACAACTGGCATGAAGCAATCTACGTTTACACCAAACCCTATGTGTACACATGGGGTCAAATATGGACCGGTTTGTACATTGGCAGAAAGCGTTCGCCGAATATGTACAAACGGAATGCAGTAAGTGAAGACAACACCGTCCTCTATCATTCCCTTCTCTTTAGAGAACAACATACAACCGGGCATGAAATGTGTGTGGCGAGTTTGGGCAAATATTTTGATATCAACTTCTGTAAAACACTTGCAAAATACGTTACAATCAAAGCCATCTGTGAAATCCGGAAAAATGAGAGTGAAGTAGAGTCAAGAACCACATCTTCAATTGAATTTGACAGTGCTGTTCTCTTCACTCCCGAGATACTGCCTTCCTTACTAATGTGTCCAAGCGGCCACTGGACTCACGACTTCCTTCTGTGTGGTTTGCAATTAAATGTGTGTGGGCAGGAAGCAAAGCATTGCACCTTCCCATCCCAGAGGACAAGCACAACGAGAGTTTCTGATTCGCACGACCAGACCAATCTTTATGTGCCTGAGTTTCAGTGTGACGGTGCCAAAAGCGTTTCATCGTATAACCTCGTGTGTGATTTCATTCTCGACTGCCCTGATCACAGTGACGAATCCATCTGTAGACATCCATCTTGCGTTCGGAAATTCACATGCATTAACAGTCAGTGTGTGCTTTTCGATAATGTATGTGATCAAGTGTTCCACTGCATTGACGGATCAGATGAAGTGGACTGTTTTCAAGACAGGATGCGGTCAGTGAAACTCCCTTTCTTCCCATCCCCTGCTCTGGTTGAGTTCGATGGTGTCAGTGTGTTCACCTCCACGCCCATGAGCCTGAACGACTCGTGTCCCGGCACTCACTACCGGTGTCCCGGCGAGTTCAACGATTGCCTGCCGGTGTTCACGCGCTGCAACGCCATGCACGACTGTCTGCATCACGAGGACGAGCAGGGCTGCCAGCACCTCGCCTGCCCTGGCCTCTTCCGCTGCAGGGCCTCCCCCGTCTGTCTCCATGGCGACCACCTATGTGACGGTTGGCCGCACTGTCCGCAACACGATGACGAGATGATGTGTCATGTGCTCTGCCCTCAGGGCTGTCTGTGTCAAGGAAACGTGTTCCTGTGTTTCACCGCCTTCCCCGCGTTTCTCTTCCCTGAGATTCGGTCCTTGAATGCCACAGGCTCTGGAATGAATTTAAATGATGTGAAACATCTCTATCTTATTAATCTGATTCTTGTAGGATGTTCCTTGTCTTCGGTTCCAGATATGAGTCTGCCCAATTTGCAATCTCTCGACCTCTCTGGGAACCAGTTGCAGCACTGCAACGTGTCTCGATTTGTTAATTTAGGAAATTTAAAAACGTTGGATCTCTCCCACAACCCTCTTGTATCTGTCCATGTGGATGTTTCAACCAAAGTCTTTCAGAACAAACTGACCTTGATAGACCTGTCATACACTTCTCTCATCATTTTTGATTCTACAGTGTTGTCCAACTTTAAAACACTAATACAATTAAACCTGACATCCACTCAAACCCAAACTGTGACTTCAAGTGGGTTTCAGTTTATACCACGGCTTCAAGGACTCTTCCTACAAGGCAGTCCTTTGCAAACCTTCCCCGAAAGCATATTCAAAGATCTCTACAATCTGCAGTTTATATCTACAGACAACTACAGGCTGTGCTGTAAACAAATCCTGCCTGTCAACTTTGACCCCAGCTCCTGTGTTTCTCCCAGGGACCAGATCTCGTCGTGCGAGGACCTGCTGCAGTCAGGAACGTACCGCGTGTTTCTCTGGATCAACTGCTGCATGTCCATCACAGGCAATGCGTTCTGCCTGGCTTTGCGCCTCTTCTCCTCCAACGTGGTGTCTTCACGGGCCTTCAACGTTCTGGTCACCAACCTCGTTATCTCAGACTTCCTCATGGGCGTTTACCTGACGGTTATCGGGATAACCGACGAAATGTTCAGAGGTCAGTACCTCCATAATGATTACGTGTGGAAAAGCAGCACCACCTGCAAGGCAGCTGGGTTCATTTCCCTGTTGTCCAGCGAGGTGTCAGCTCTGATCATCTGGCTCATCACCATGGACCGCTTTGCCGTTCTCTGCTTTCCCTTCAGCACTCTCCGTCTGGAAAGGACCTCGGCTTCCATCGCCTGTTCAGTCATCTGGCTTCTTGGCCTGGTCCTCGTGTCTCTGCCCTTGCTCCCCACGACCAGACACTGGGAGTTCTACAGCCAGACGGGAATCTGCATCCCGCTGCCAGTATCCATCAACGAAGAGTTCAAAGGAAAGGTTTACTCATTCAGTATTCTGATCGTATTCAATTTCATTCTGTTCGTCATGATATCTGCCGGGCAGGTGTGTATCTACAGGTCAGTTCAGAAAAATGCACTGAAAGCAGTCACGGCCAAAGTGTCCCAGAACGTCACCATAGCTCGACGTCTGATCACCGTGGCTCTGACAGACTTCCTGTGCTGGTTCCCTGTAGGACTGTGCGGCTTTCTGGCAGCAGTGGGGGTTCCCATTCCTGGAGAAGTGAACGTGGCCTTAGCTGTCTTTGCTCTGCCCGTCAATTCTGCCCTCAACCCTTTCCTGTACACAGTCAACACATTCGCTGAAACACGGAGAAAATCGAATGAAGAGAAACTTCTGAAGTGGATGGAAACTCAACCTAACTTAAGGGTTGATTGCTAACATCGTTGTGATCTTATATTGTTAATCAATTGGGCAGGTTCTTGCTCTTAGCATCCTATGATGTTTTAATCACAGTTGGAAAGAAAGGTAACATGATGCTTCAATTTGGTGTTAGCGTATTAAACATGATACGTTCAAGTGGCAAGAATGCATTGTGGCTAATGAATGTTTCAAATTCATATTTTTTTAAGATTAACATCTTTGACAACAGCAAATAATGCATTCAGTCTTGAATAAGGGAAGTTAACCGTGTTTGACTCGACCTTAGTGCATTCTTTATTTTCTTTGTATCATATATTCAAAGCATGGAAATAGTATACACCTTTGAAGGCAAACCAACCGCAAAATACTGCTGACTACCTACATTGTAGTCATGTAATGTTTCCTGTATCAAGTTTGACAAGCCTAATAAAATCATCACAAAACTCATGGTAAAATTACCTCAAGTACCATACAAATTACAACTGATTGTTGATGTAAGCATGTGTTCCGAACATGTATTTTGCCCTACACTATTAATTGAAAATATTCACATGGTGAGAGGGAAACTCAGAGAGAGAGAGAGAGAGAGAGAGAGAGAGAGAGAGAGAGAGAGAGAGAGAGAGAGAGAGAGAGAGAGAGAGAGAGAGAGAGAGAGAGAGAGAGAGAGAGAGAGAGAGAGAGAGAGAGACAGAGAGAGAGAGAGAGAGAGAGACAGAGACAGACACAGAGAGAGAGACAGAGAGACACAGATAGCTAGAGATTGAAACAGAATGATACATATTCTTTGCCTTGCGTTCTAACATTTATACAGCAAACTTTAGTTGTTTTGGGGTTTGTTGTTGTTGTTTGCACATGACAAGGTGTCTATTATGTCTTCGGAGATGCCCCAGTAGACACTGGCAGCTCCTGGGTATAATATGGCATCTGTTTCTTCGCTATAAATAAGCGACATAATGCTTCAATGGCTTGGAACCAAAACGGACTATATGGAGATAGTCCATTGACGTATTATTGAAAATTATTGATTGAGAAAACTAATAACTTGTATTAAAAAAAAACACTACAAATAATATAAAATGGGGATTATTTGGTTTAAACATTTCTTTTCAAAAAGCAATCATAACTAAGAAGCATCAACATGAAGGTCGCAGAGCACAACAAGCCTAGAGTTTATACTAGGTGCTCAGAATATTTAAATTACATAGTATGGACTGCAATAAGTAAGATAAGTACACGACAGCTGGTGACATTTTCAAGAACTATACTACACCACTTGGGGTGTTTCTATTTTTGTTTTTGTATTAGCAGAGACCTTGTGTGCATACAAGCTTTCTGGCATTAGTGCTGTTTCTGTGAGTTGCTAATTAAAAGACAGAAGATTCTATCCGCCTTCTTTGTTCCTGTTGTGATGGAACTTGTTGGCTTCCCTCTGACGATTAGTATGGTGGTGGAGTGGTCTCTACCAGCACTGATGGTTATGCACATTCAAGGAGTTCAAGCCAGAGGGTAGTATCACCATTCTTTGTTCCTGTTGTGATGGAACTTTCTGGCTTTCCTCTGACGATTAGCATGGTGGTGGAGTGGTCTCTACCAGCACTGATGGTTATGCACATTCAAGGAGTTCAGGCCAGAGGGTAGTATCACCATTCTTTGTTCCTGTTGTGATGGAACTTTCTGGCTTTCCTCTGACGATTAGCATGGTGGTGGAGTGGTCTGTACCAGCACTGATGGTTATGCACATTCAAGGAGTTCAAGCCAGAGGGTAGTATCACCATTCTTTATTACCTTGGTGATGATGCTTGTTGGCTTTTACTCTTCTATAATATTCATGCTTTCCGAAGCAATATATCAGTACGTATGGGTGTGTACTATTTTCAAGTAAACCTTGCCCTTTTTTTCTTCTTTTTTGGTGCGATACTTCATGATTATTATCAGGTGCTGTTGGATAATAATGATATAATAATCTTGAACGCTAACATTTGCTTCCCCACTTGAAATATGAGAAGGATGTACCATTAAAAACAACAACAACTTCAAAATAGATATTGGTCAACAAAGACTGCTGTTAGCAACATCATGCAGTGCTAACAATCTTCAGTATGACTCTTTCCAATAGTTGTTTGGAAGCTGGTGAAACAATTTTCAACTTTGTTTGTTCTTAACTTGCAGGCTTTAATCTTTGTCATGTTGAGCAGCATCCATTTACCCCTATTTTAATGATTACACTTTCCAAGGCTGGAATATGTAATTGTATGTGTTCAATTGACAATACTATGGAGGAAGAGCGTTTACTGTTTATCAGAACTGGTAAACGCGAACGTTGTGACACGTAGAGGGTGATGACTGAGGTATACGACAACTCCAAAATGAGCATGCCAACACCCTTGGTGGTTCACGATGTATGAAATAATGAAAGTCATCAGGAAACAATAAGATGCCAGACATGCATAAAACAGACCCCCAAAATGAGCCTGCCAACACCCTTGATGGTTCAGGATGACATGAAATAATGAAAATCATCAGGAAACAATAATATGCCAGACATGCATAAAACAGCCCCCCAAAACGAGCATGTTAACACCCTTGGTGGTTCACAATGAAATGAAATAATGAAAATCATCAGGAAACAATAAGGTGGCAGACATGTATACAGCAGCCCCAAAATGAGCATGACAACACCCTTGATGGTTCACGATGACATGAAATAATGAAAATCACCAGGAAACAGTAAGTTGGCAGCTCCAATTTCCTTCCGTTTATTTCACAGTAGATACCCTCATTATACCTTGATTCTCAGGTTTAAAGAAAGAAAGCCTAGACTAAAACATGCTGAACTTCATTTCCGTCTATTCTGTGACGTTCAGTGTAAATCTGTTGGAAATCCCCCCCCCCCCCCCTCCCGTAAGGATACCAGGGGGGTCTTCCATACGCATAGTTCCCCACACCTTCTGGAAATTCTGTGCTTGTAACTTCCTCCAATCTCTCTCTCTCTCTCTCTCTCTGTGTCTCTCTTCTCTCTCTCTCTCTCTCTCTCTCTCTCTCTCTCTCTCTCTCTCTCTCTCTCTCTCTCTCTCTCTCTCTCTCTCTCTCTCTCTCTCTCTCTCTCTCTCTCTCTCTCTCTCTCTCTCTCTCTCTCTCTCTCTCTCTCTCTCTCTCTCTCTCTCTCTCTCTCTCTCTCTCTTTTGACTCTGCCCTTTCCCTTGCTTTGTGTGTTATATGCTATCTTTCTGACTTTGGGCCCATTCTCATGCCTTTTCCCCCAAAAAAAATATCTTCCACATAGTTTTCTCCTTTGAGCTCCTCCGAAATCGGAATGTGTCGGCTGAATGCAGCGAGGACACCCTAGTGAAAGCTGGAAAACGGACACATACGTACCCATTGAGGCCTTATGGCCCAGGAACGCAGAAGAAGAAAAGTGTACCCAGTATAGCAAGATGTAGATGTCACGGGAAAATCGGAATTCTGATTTCCCCGGGAGAAATCCGAATTTTACCAAGGATGGGAAGATTCCTAATCTTCCCGTGACAATTCTGAATCTTCCCAGCCTTGGGAAAAATCTGAATTTTCCCTGGAAGATTCCGAATTTTCCCAAGCAAGTAGCTGCATGCCATACAAAACGATTCAGTTACAATTCAAAAGCATTGAGAGTCCAAATTATTGTGTAGTGATCACAATGCACATAACACAAATACATTAGGAACTCGTGCACAAACATACCTAAATATCAACGATGGATTTGTACCTAATAATGTTGAATATTCCACATCAAATAAGCCTACAGCTAAGAAAGAGGTGTTTTATTGGTAAATTACTGTACCCGTGGTTTTCACTCATGGACCTGGTGGGTCTTTAAGATGAACAGTTCACCAGTGGAGAGGCAGAAAGTGCGCTTTTCTGAACGAAAAAAAGGCAATTTCTGCCCGTCCCGTGTTGATCTGAGGTTGAAACCATAATAATAATAATAATAATAATAATAATCATCATCACAATTTACCGAGCTTAATCTTAAACAAAGCCCCAATCGCTTACATAATAAATACATTAACAATATTAAGCAACATACATTCAGTAAATAACAAAACATCCGTTACGCATAGGTATCACAGTTGCGCGCGCGCACACTCACACACACACACGCACATACATGCACGCACATACACACACGCACACACGCATACACACACACACACACACACACACACACACACACGCGCGCGCACGCGCACACACACACACACACGCACACACACATACACACACACACGCACGCACGCACGCACCCACACACGCGCGCGCACGCACACACACACACACACACACACGCACGCACACGCACGCACGCACACACACACACACACACACACACACACACACACACACACACACACACACACACACACACACACACACATACACACACACACACACACACACACACACACACATAGATCCACACGTACATACGATTTGATCTCAATCCGATCGGATGGTGACGATACCTGTGAGTCGAGCGTCACGTGAAATACTTCCCGTACAACAATAATGCTGCTATTTTCGCTCACTATGCTGAAGTGGACCCCAAATACACGAATGAAATAAAATGCCTGACACAACATGTCTGACATACAATTACAGACATTTGTCATCACATGTCATCAGATTTATTTAGACAGCAGAATTGCACGTGCATCATGCCTCACGACTTGTCAAACTCGGGTTGCAGTGAATCGAATCGTATGCAGTGTAGCTAGGCCTTTAGGTATTAGGGTAGTAGGTACTTTATGGTCACAGAGGCGTCTCTGTGAAATTCGGGTTGCTCCCACATGGAGAGCGCGTCGCAGCCAGAGGCGCGCCACCCATTTTGTTGTTGTTGTTTGTAAGCGATTTGTGTGTGACTGATGAGGCGGTGGGGTGGGTGGGTAAGTTTTGACCAAATGACAACTTTTTCGTTGCCACTGGGTTTAACGTATGCTAAGTGCACGGGCACACGGGACCTCGGTTTATCGTCTCATCCGAAAGACTCCACGTTCAGACCGTAAGGCCTAGTGCAAAGTAGAGGAAATGTCTCCTAGACTGGCAGTCAACGAGCTGTCCAGCCCATCAGAAAAACAACAACAACTAAACCAGAGCGCTAAGACGCTAGACCACCAGCCGCGCGGCAGCATTTTCGGGCCCAGTGCCTTTGACCTTTGACCTTCATTTTCGAACTTGGTGTAAACGTTCTTACCACCCATCCGAAAGCACAATTTGAGTGTCTCAGGTCCCTGTGTTCAAACGTTATCGTACCAGGTGCTCGACAGCATTTTCGGCGCTTTTGACCTTGACATTTGACCTATGACCTTCATTTTTTTAACTTGGCCTAGATCGATTTCTTTAGTACCTATCCGTATGCAAAATGTGAGCGTCCTATGGTCCCTCCGTTATCATGCCAGGTGTTTGGCACCATTTTCGGCTCCTGTGACCTTGGCCTTTGACCTTCACTTTTGCATTTGGCCGATATATTCTTAGTATATATCTGTATGCAAACTTGGAGTGTCCTAGGTCCCTCCGTTCAATCGTTATCGTGTTCACATAGACAGACAGATAGATAGATAGATAGATAGATAGATAGATAGATAGATAGATAGATAGATAGATAGATAGTTGTTTTATAATGTTTATTATTGTTGTTGTTGTTTTATATCATTTGTTTGTTTGCTTGTTTGTTTTTCTATTCATTCATGCAATTCTGTGTTTCTACAATTATGTTCTTAAATTTGTGTATTGTTGTATTTCTTAATGCTGATTGCACTGTTTGAGAAATGAGGTTGTTTTTTCTCTCTTCTTCTTATCTTTTCTACTATAGTTTGCATTTTAATTCAATTGGCAGATGTAAGTCAATATTGATGTTTCTATCTAATTTATCTGTGTTCAACAGTCGTCAAACCATATTTTTATATGTAAAGGTGGCACAATACAAGCTTCTAGTTTGTTGCTGCTCATATATTTATTATCTATGTTTGTTCATGTACCAAATAAAATTGCTTAAACCAGATATATAGAGAGAGAGATTGTTTTTTTCTTCTTCAATTCTTGTACGTCTATAGATATAGATAGATAGATAGATAGATAGATAGACAAATATATATATATATATAGATAGATAGATAGATAGATAGATAGATAGATAGATAGATAGATAGATAGATAGTTTGCTTTGATAAAACGTTTCTGTGTCCAATGTCTTTATTTGTGAACCTCAGAAACAAAACCAGTTAACGTTAACTTTGAGTAATGTTCCGTGTTCAAAATGGTGTTTTTTTAAAGTATATAAATTATATAAATTGTGCTGATTTACTTTTTCTCCCAATGGAGGAGGAACAGTGCCTTATGCAAAGACAGCTGTTTCGACCTAAGAGAAGGTCTCATCAAATAGATAGATAGATAGATATAGATAGATAGATAGATAGATAGATAGATAGATAGATAGATAGATAGTCAGTCGGCTTCAGAATCCACTGAAAACATTAGCAGCTTCGCTCACTACGTTCACGGCTAGTACAAACAATCTGTTGTCACTGGTGATATTCTCTGAAGATGGTTGCTCGTTCAATGAAAGGAGTCCACGCATGCAGTACAAAACAAGAGACAAAGCCTTCAAGGCTCACTCCAACAGGAACATTATAAAACATTAGTACGCCCCTTATTAGAGTATGGAAATCCTGTCTGGTGTCCCTTTTTGAGAAAACATATTGATCATTTAGAAGGAGTCCAAAGGAGATTTACGAAAACAATTATTGGAACCAGAGATATGGACTATGAGGACAGACTAAAGTACTTGGGACTACCTAGTTTGGAATAGACGTCTAAGAGGCGATTTGATTGAGGTGTATAAAATTCTTAACAAGTTCTGTGATCCTAACACAACTAAAACTTTACTAACTCTAACTGACGAGGAGAGAACACGAGGGCATGATTTCAAACTAACAAAAAAACTAAATAACAGTCGTTCAGCTCAAAACGTTTTTACTAACAGAGTAATAACTGCATGGAACAATCTTTCTAATGAAACTGTAAATGCATCATCACTAAATATGTTCAAAAATCTTATTGACCAAAAATGTAATACTATTATGTACTCCACAAATTTGGAGAAATAAAAAACAAACAAAAAAACCAAAAAACAAATACACAATAGCCGAAGTAATTCACGGGCAAAAAAAAAGAAAGAAGAAAAATGAAAATATAAATTGATATACATTTGAGAAAAATATTTAGAGGGCAAAAGGCTTCAAAGCCTACAGAGCCTAAACTGATATGATATGTGGGGCAACAACAAACAAAGATTGGGGGGGTGTCTAAAGTACAAGATTTCCAATGAAATTTTAAGGTACAAATGAAACTATCGTTAATGGACACAACAACAACAACAAAAAGTGCTCATGCCGACAATCGGACCCGGAACCATTGGCATGACAGACAGACACTCTACCAATGAGCTATTGAGGCTTTCATTGTTGATGAGCTTCGTAGCTCATGTTGCCTGTTGAATACTCTCTAACCCACTAATCTAAAATGTTATCTGTTTGTTATCTGTTTACAGTGTTGCTTTAAGAATTTAATTATTAAATTCATTATTGTTTGAAAGCTTGCATAGACACCTATGTGCATGCATAGTGTGAACAATGTACGCCTTCTATGTCCCGAGAAAATGCCCACGTTAAATTTTGGAAATTAGACCATGGACGCAACGCACACGCACGTGCGCACACACGCACACACACGACGCACGCACACGCGCACACACACACACACACACACACACACACACACACACACACACACGCGCGCGCGCACAGAGAGAGAGAGAGAGAGAGAGAGAGAGAGAGAGAGAGAGAGAGAGAGAGAGAGAGAGAGAGAGAGAGAGAGAGAGAGAGAGAGAGAGAGAGAGACACACACACACACACACACACACAACCGAACACCTATCATTACTAGAGACTCACTTCGTGCTCAAAACGTACGATAACACGTCACCAGTAAGAAGATAATACGTTTAACGTCCCCCAGCCTGGAACAGGTACATAATATACTTTCAATGACGTGTCGCAGCCCGCCTTGCTCCAGCAACGTGGAAGTATCCAAAAAGATGATAGAAGACGAAAAATAGGAGACACGAGAGACGGTCTAAGGGAAGCAACTCGCAAGGGAAATAAAAGGTCTGAGAATCCATAGGAAACGCGAGTTATTTCCCTCTTATTGTTTTGCAGAGGATACAAAATCACTGACATTGGTCGGAAAAACTCTCCGACGTGACTCGTGGCGGTGACACGCACGCACGCACGCACGCACGCACGCACGCACACACACGCACACACGCAGACACACACACACACACACACACACACACACACACACACACACACGCTACAAAACGAAACTAGGGTTAGGGGAGACCGAGGCAGGGTGCAACCATCGAGATACTTCTACTTCTATGGGTGCAACAAGCCAATGTTCACGATGACGTGTTGTTTCTTCCGGTACTTTCGGTTTCGCGCGCAGCAGGGTTTTCCCTGTACGTCTGGAGCCAATTAATGTCGGCAACACACGTCCGGTTTTTCTGCTGCAGGCATTCCTGCCAAGATTACAACCATAGGTACATTTTCGGCCCTCTAGAAAAGTTTAACTGTCAAACTTTCTTTTGATGTATCCTTATCGACTTTTTAACTGCTGGGCAGAAGAATGTTTCAGGAATATGATGGATCATTCACTCTGTGTGTTTATTCAGACATTTTTTAATACATTTCGACTTGTTTCCACTTACGTAGTGTGGGGCAGGGTGAAACAGTTACACCAGTTTTATTTTGGCCAGTCATGTTTCATGATCATGTGATTTTACTGCCTAGGCTTTGTTTCTCAACAGCTGAAAGTCTGTCGACCATTTCCTAGTAAATACTTATAATTTCAGACGTCTTCATGAAATATTTTGCTGAAACTTGAATGATCTTTGCCATCTACACTATAGTAAATGATAAAACAGTGTTTCACCCTGCCCCATGATATGTTTCACCCTGCCCCAAATTTGTTTCACCCTGCCCCATACTTTTAAACGTCTATTTTCACAATAAATCTGAGCGAATTTCTTGTGTGTCACGTTAGCGCTACTGCATGTTCAATAAATTTCATTATGATACCAATTTTGTGTTTGTATCTTTAAAACTGCTCGAATAAATGCAAAAATTGCTTCTGACGTTACACCCTGCCCCGGTCTCCCCTACTGTTAAGTCTTTGAGGATAGCTCGGTGTCTGTTATGTCTGGTGGAGTTATCATGTCATGTATGTCATCATGTGGTAGCTCCCGGATCTTACAGTCATCATGCTATTTCGCTGAAAATGGGATTCTATTTGTTGTATGTATTACATTTGTAAACCACAGTCACGCACGCACGCTCGCACACGCACGCACGCACGCTCGCGCGCGCGCACACACACACACACGCACGCACGCACGCATGTACACAAACACGCACGCGCACAGACACGTACGCACGCGCGTTCGGAACACGGAACGTGATCTTAAAGACCCACCAGATCATGTGTCAAAATCACGGGTTTCACGGGTTTTCCCTCTTATAACTGGAAATAAATCTTGTTTTGACCCAAGTCTGACTCCCATATAAACGGCCCCATATTGAAGCCGACACATCAGTTTAAAGGGCAGCCTCAATTTGAATATGGGGAAATTTGCATGTGGGTCAAAGCAACCCAGAAAAAAACAAGGGACATAATCGTGGTGGGTCACTGGGTCTTTAAAAAGCCAGATAGTTTGTTGCGTCTTTAAAATATTGGTTGAAATGTATCGTCATGGATGCTCATGTAAGTGTTCGCGCACTGTGTACTGTACTCTAAGATAATAATTTTAAAAAAAGAATGTGTGTGTGTGTGTGTGTGTGTGTGTGTGTGTGTGTGTGTGTGTGTGTGTGTGTGTGTGTGTGTGTGTGTGTGTGTTATTGTTAAGTTAATGAATGTGAGGCACGTGTTTACATATGAGATACACAACAATCTCGTGTTGCCAGTGCCTTGGGTTCTTTAAGAGGAGGATCGGTAGGACCTACATGCCAGATGTGTTTATCCTTATACTACTACTACTACTACTACTACTACTACTACTACTACTACTACTAATAATAATAATAATAATAATAATAATAATAATTTTAGTTTTTTCATATAGCGCTAATCTCCATACAGTAGTATGCACGACACGCTTTACAAAAGGCAACAATGAAAGATGAAACACATGCATTTAAATCAGCAAGAAAGTCATATTGCCAACATTCCAACGCAAAGAAATAAAGTAACAAAAATAACGTGATTCTCACTCACAAAGACATGCACCCTCATTCACCAACACTGTCACTCTCTGATAACACGTCACCTTGAAAATGTCAACAAGCAGCAGAAAGGAATGCACCAATACCCGCGTACGCACGGCCCATTCTCTCTCTCTCTCTCTCTCTCTCTCTCTCTCTCTCTCTCTCTCTCTCTCCCTCTCTCTCTCTCTCTCTCTCTCTCTCTCTCTCTCTCCCTTTCTTCATGTTTTGCTTGTTCTTATTACTGCATGATGGTGATGTTTTGCGTACCGTGTCATTGTTATATTACTGTGGCACTGCAGTAGTAGTAGTAGTAGTAGTAGTAGTAGTAGTAGTAGTAGTAGTAGTAGTAGTAGTAGTAGTAGTAGTAGTAGTAGTAGTCGTCGTCGTCGTCGTCGTCGTCGTCGTCGTAGTAGTAGTAGTAGTAGTAGTAGTAGTAGTAGTAGTAGTAGTAGTAGTAGTAGTAGTAGTAGTAGTAGTAGTAGTAGTAGTAGTAGTAGTAGTAGTAGTAGTAGTAGTAGTAGTAGTAGTAGTCGTCGTCGTCGTCGTCGTCGTAGTAGTAGTAGTAGTAGTAGTAGTAGTAGTAGTCGTAGTAGTAGTGGTCGTCGTCGTCGTCGTCGTCGTAGTCGTCGTAGTCGTCGTCGTCGTCGTCGTAGTAGTAGTAGTAGTAGTAGTAGTAGTAGTAGTAGTAGTAGTAGTAGTAGTAGTAGTAGTCGTCGTCGTCGTCGTAGTAGTAGTAGTGGTGGTGGTGGTGGTGGTGGTGGTGGTGGTGGTGGTGGTGGTAGTAGTAGTAGTAGTAGTAGTAGTAGTAGTAGTAGTAGTAGTAGTAGTAGTAGTAGTAGTAGTAGTCGTCGTCGTCGTCGTCGTCGTCGTCGTCGTAGTAGTAGTAGTAGTAGTAGTAGTAGTAGTAGTAGTCGTCGTCGTCGTCGTCGTCGTCGTCGTCGTCGTCGTCGTAGTAGTAGTAGTAGTAGTAGTAGTAGTAGTAGTAGTAGTAGTAGTAGTAGTAGTAGTAGTAGTAGTAGTAGTAGTAGTAGTAGTAGTAGTAGTAGTAGTAGTCGTAGTAGTAGTAGTAGTAGTAGTAGTAGTAGTAGTAGTAGTAGTAGTGGTGGTAGTAAGGCGTTAGTTGTTTGTTTGCTAGTTGTTGTCTTTTCTCATTTATCAAGCACTAACTAGCATCATGGCATTTATATTTATAGAGTTCCATAGGACGTTTTCTTATATTTCCAACACACGTTTTATGATCAAAGTTACAGGAGTTTAGTCATGCCTTTCTTAAAGGCGTGTATGGGATTATAGTATGCAAAAGCTTCGTTTTGTTTGTTCATAAGAGACTTAGGTGTTTGTTTGTTTTTGTGCACACCCTTGACCTCTGAAGATATGCAAAAGGTTTGGCTACGCACAGAAAAGAAAACCGTGAGTTGTGGGAAGCACACAGCCTTGCAATGCAAAGAAAACGAATGACACGTTTTGTAGCGCACACCCTTGATGAAGGACAATTAGTGTCATAGTTCCATTTGTTCAAGTTCAAGTATACTTTAATATATCCAAAAGAGACATTCAGGTTAGATGCAACAACATGACAGAGATAGGGGAGGCTTATTGATTCAGTACCTGTCACGCAATTCGTACCACCTGGTTTCCTACCAAACGGTAGAAGATTGGGGGTTAATATTTGTGTGTGAAGTTTGGACAGGGGAAGGGAAGTATTTTATCACAACAAAAATGCAACGAAGCGGAACACTCTTTGCAAGACAAACGAAAGTTCATTTTGGCAGCATCTGATGTAATTTTAGGTAACGCTTTTTTTGTTTGTTATTCAGTGCATACATGCAAAGATTAAAACTGGAAATATCAATTTAAAATCTTTAAGTTCTTAGGGTCAATGTTGTCCACTTTGTAAATTAAAATATCCAAAGGAAAAATAATTGGGCCATAGTTATGCAATTCGTACCACTATCACATAATTCGTACCTCCTACGTCTTTTCAATGGCACAGCGTCAAAAATGCATTCAGGGGCCTGTTTTACGTGACATCAAACTTTTGATGATAAAATGACATAAGAATTACTTTGACGTCACAGAGACTAACTGTAACATTTAGAAGAGAGAATGGTCTATAGCTAAAGCCAAGTCACGAGCGTCCTACCGTTGAATTAGTGCTATAAACCCCCTGGTACGATATCAGTAACTTGGTGGTACGAATTCCGTAACAAGTCTTGTAATTCGTACCTTTTGAAGAAAAAAGTATTTTTACGTTTAAGCCAAAAGTACAAACATTATCTTTATAATTATGGTATATAGTTATAGCCCTCTACCAGTAGTATCCACATTGAAAGCTTCATAGCTTTTGGATTATCTGCCCTTGAGATAGAGATCTCTATCCTTAGGGGGTACCGATTCAATAAGTGTCCCCTACAACATAACTGAAAGAACATGAATCAAACGTGTGAAACAAAATTATACCAATTAAATAATTATTAAAATTCATTACATGAACTTAGAAATGTGCACATTTAAAACAGAAAGAGAGAGAGAGAGAGAGAGAGAGAGAGAGAGAGAGAGAGAGAGAGAGAGAGAGAGAGAGAGAGAGAGAGAGAGAGAGAGAGAGAGAGAGGAGAGAGAGAGAGAGAGAGAGAGAGAGAGAGAGAGAGAGAGAGAGAGAGGAGAGAGAGAGAGAGAGAGAGAGAATAACCATTTTTAACTTAGACAATAACAGAGAGAGAGGGGGAGAGAGAGATAGTATCTCCAATATTAACAGAGAGAGAGAGAGAGAGAGAGAGAGAGAGAGAGAGAGAGAGAGAGAGAGAGAGAGAGAGAGAGAGAGAGAGAGAGAGAGAGAGAGAGAGAGAGAGAGAGTAACCATTTTTAACTTATAGCAGTCAATTAAATAACAACATTTGGAATACATCTCGTCATCAACAATCAATACACACACATCCATACACATAATAATAGTATCTCCACATATTAACACTTGACAATTACTGCAGTAATACTTGTTTAAAGTATATGTAAACACATAACCGTTTGTGTGACAGAAACACACATAACACACAGTATGTTAGAATCAGTGTGGACAGACTAGCATTGGCTCAGAGTAAAGGACACGGGTTGCGGGACTGTACCTGGTATCATTGCACACCACAGACATGATTACAGACTCGTGCATGATGTATATACACCAAGTACACACAACACATGCCGCTGGTGCATGTCTGAGCCCAACCGAGACATGACAACGTACACCTCAGACATGACACAGACAGGTGCATCACAGATACAACACAGACTGCCGGGGACATCAGCATACCACAGACACGGATCTCACTTCATGTGTCCGCCATAGTCAGGGTCACAGAGGTCAGAGAACCTGAGGTATTCCTTCAAGGACTCAGGCAGGCGGAGATAGTCATACCCCATGGCCTTTTCACGATGTTTGTGGCTGAAGTGGAAGCAGGGCGACTGCAAGATCTTCAGACGACAAGAAGACAGCAGAGGGCGAGGGGTTGTGGCCAACTCCTTGAGGAAAGCCGTGGACTGACTTAGGCTGTGGGTCACGTGACTGTAGCGCTGCAGCACATAATCTATTGCTAAACCAGCATTGTGCAGCTTCTCCACTTTCCTGTCGACCTCTTCGTGCATTGCTTGGCCCTCCTTTGTGTTGTGGTCTGTCAGCTTTGGGAGCTGTGTGTGCAGTGTGAACAGCTCTGTGTTGGAACAGGATCCTGACTCGTACAACATGAAGGCCATGACGGGCAAATTGCACAGCATTGCGCAAAGTAATGGAGAAGTGATCTTACTTTCCCATCGCACATAGTCAAGAAAAGGTAACCTGTAGGGGGAAATCCCAAGCACAATCTGGCTGACGTCCTGCAGCAAGGTCTCCTGAGGACCAGTCAGTGACGGTTGGTGGAAACTGAAGCCTTGTCTGCTGCACTCAGCCACCATCCTCTGCCCACACTTTGTGTTCAGCACGGCGTACGCCAACGGTGACTTTCCTGTGCTGGTCAGCACCAGAGGGTTCACTTTGATGTCAATCAGGTCCCTCATGACATCCCACCTGTCAGAGTCACAGACAGCGTGGAGTACTCTCTCCCCTTCGTCGTTCACTCCCCAGTCCTGGCCACCACACCACTTGATTGTGGAGTGGATGACGTCTGCCTGACGTGCACTGATCAGGGCCTGCAGAGGGCTGTGGGTTTTATTGTCCTTCGCTTCACTGTACCTGGCAGACAAATGGATGTCACCCCCATATTTGATCACCACCTTCACAATGTCCCACTTCTTATGGTGAATTAGTCTGTTCATAAGACTGACCCCATCTTTGTCTAGATGGTTAGGGTCACCTTCACGTAGCACTATCTCTTCCACCGCCTTCCACTCTCTCTTCCTGGCCTCCCTGTTGAGAGGGGTTTCTCCATTTTCGTCCTTCATGTTGATGTCAGCACCAAGTCGTTGGCAGTAATCCACCACATCCCACAAGTGCTGCTCAATGGCTTCCAGAAAAGCCAGGTCACGACGTTGGATGTTAGGGCCGTCCTTCTCCTTCACCAAGGGTTTGACCGCCTGCCAGATCTCACGACTGATGGCCTGGTAGAACAGCTTATGCTGGGTTGTCGTGGACAGGCGTTCCTCCAACAAGAACAGGCAGTGCCAGAACAAGGCTCCTGTTCTCCTCTGGAAAGCCCATAGCAGCACTTGACGTCTCACTGTGTCGTCCACGTCGTGCTCCATCACCCTGGCCACCAGCATCCACTGATTCTTCTCCATCAGCTCTGGTAGAGCCTCCAGACACAGCTGATCATCCACACCATGCTCCAACAGCTGTCTACACACACCCCACTGCTGCTGTCTGACCATGTCAGGAAACAACCTGTCTCGATCAGCTGAAGTCATTCCCAGTCTCACCAGGTGCATCAACACGTGCCATTCTTGTTCCTCTAGCACTTTGTCCAGGACCTCAGAGAAGAAGCGTCTTGTGGGTTTATGCAGAATGTTGAACAGCACAGTGCCCCACAGACAACGTTCCAGAGCCTTCCTGGGACTAAGGACTGACTTCTGGGCAAAACGAAGCCTCAGTCTGATCAGCTTCATGCATCGCTGCTCGTACACAGTCACATCTCCTTCAGGCTTCTTCCTCAGATACCTCATGACCCATTTCTCCAGCAGATTGCTGACTTCAGTGATGTCCCCTCCCCTGTCCACCATATTGAGCACAGTCGCCCAGTGGCCGTACTTGGCCACCCTGTAGTGTGCATACATCTGCTCGTCCACTGTCAACCCATGGTCTGCCAGCAGTAAGTAGACCTCCCACTGCTTCTCTTTGAAAGCCTCCGTCAATGCCCAGTGACGCTGATCATCGTGCACTGTGTGGTCACACCACTGCCGCACAACATCCCACTGTCTCTGCATCACTGCTGCCGTGAACAGCCGCCGCCGATCATGTTCCCACACATGAGACAGACAGGCCTGACTGAGGACGTCCCATCTCTTTTCACGTAGCATTATTCTGAGCGCCACACTCTGTAGTTGCGGGAAGAGAGGGAAAACAGCCAACATCACAAGTAAAGCAGCATCATCGTTCTCTCCTCGTCTGCTGGTGTAATACAGGTGTAAATCTTGCAGGAAGTGAATCAGGAACAGTGGGTCATTGCTGCGAGTGTTGGCTAGTTCTGTGAACACTGATGACCATTTCTCTCTGTTCCCGGTGGTCACTAGCGTGTTATATTGAACACAGTGTGTGTTGTCTTCAACATAGGCTGTAATATGAGTGAAGATATCAGATACACGGTGCTTAGTTTGGTCTGAGCTGTCTGGCAATTGTCTGCAATCACCCCACACCAGGTCACACAATATGTGTACCAATGTTGTGATGAACAACTCACATAATCCTCTAAGGAAGGAAACGCCATCAGCAAGATCAGAGCAGACATTGTAGCAACGCCCCCTACACACGTCAAACACACTGTATGTCCTTTGTTGTGTGGCAGCTTTGGTCAGACCAAAGGCCAGTGACCCATCAATGTGACAGCTGCGTATGAATGTACAGAACAGTGTATCACGGGATCTACTGCCACGTTCTGACGTCATCCACATGTGCAGTGTGTCACGGGCCATAATCCACAGCACATGTTGTACACATGTCCATCTTTTGTTTGCCACAAGGTGGGGAAACACGGCCACAACATCCTCCTCATGACAGTGATGTAGCAGATACATGTGATAGTTTGAATCATCAGCGTGTCCAGCACTCTCTACAAGAACAGATCTGTGTAGTGAGGGGCTAACACCTCTCTCCAACACCCTGTCTACGGACTTCCACATTCCCTGTGACACCAGGTGAGGTAGTACACATTCCAGCTCCTCGTCAAAACAACGACTTAGTATGTAGCGAACAACGTCATCGTCATCAGCATATTTGCTGGCCTGTTCTACAGCCCACTTGTGTTGCGAGGAGCTCACACCTCTCTCCAACACTTTGCCAACTGACCTCCAAAATCCCTGTGACACCATGTGGATTAGCACAGAGTCCAGTTCCTCGTCATAGCAGTAAGGCAATATGCAGCCAACAAACACGCCATTACTACACTGTTTTCTGGCCTGTTCTACAGCCCATGTGTGTGTAGCAACGCTGATGTTACGTTGTAAGAACCTGCCCACATACCTCCACATCCTTTGGGACACTAGCCATGATAACATGTCCTCTACCATGTCGGCAACGCCCTCTACAGGTTTCCACAGACCTCTTGACACCGTGTGGGAGAACACCTGTTCAAGTTCTTCATCTGCACAGTGATGTAATATAAAGGAAGCAAACATCGTTGCATGAGCATGTCTGCTGGCCTGTTCCACAGCCCACCTGTGTTGTGAGGAGCTGACACCTCTCTCCAGCACTTTGTCGACTGACCTCCACCTATTCCGTGACACCAGGTGGGTCAGCACAGAGTCCAGCTCCTCGTCATAACACTGAGGCAATATACAGATATTAAACATCACATCATCACACTGTTTGCTGGCCTGTTCTACAGCCCATGCGTGTACAGCACCACTGAGGTTTCCCTGTAAGAACTTGCCCACATGACCCCACGCTTTTCGGGACATTAGCCGTGATAATTTGTTCCGTGCCATGCGAGTTGCGCTGTCTACAGGTTCCCTCAAACCGAGCGATCCCGTGTGAGACAACACATGTTCTCGCTCTTTGTCTGAACAATGAGGTAATATCAAGTGAGTGATGACCTCTTCTTCCGCATGCCTGCTGGCCTGTTCCACAGCCCACCTGTGTTGTGAGGAGCTGACACCTCTCTCCAGCACTTTGTCTACCGACCTCCACAGACCCCGCGATACCAGGGGTGTAAGCACAGAGTCCAGATCCTCATCGTAACAACAAGGCAATATGTATGCAAGAAAGTCATCATCATGAGCCCTTCTGCTGGCTTTTTCCACAGTCTGTCTGTGCTGTGCGTGACTGATGTCACGCTGTAACACTCGACCTACATACTTCCACTGATGTCTGGTGGGGAGATGGGTCAACAGGCTGTCATTGTCAGCGTAGTTATCACATATCTCATCCAGGTTTTCGTTAAGGAACGGCGTAGGGGCGCGATACAGTATCTTTTCGATGGCCCAGCGACGTGGTTGGGGGCTGCAGTGATCGGGGTGAACCAGCCTCAGCAACTCTCTCCACTGTCCACGTCTGACTGCCTCTGTCCACTCTGTGGGGAGGTCAGGTTCTGATCCTTGTCTGGGGGTCGCCATGGCGATAACTGTTCACACACACACACACACACACACACACACACACACACACACACACACACACACACACACACACACACGCACACACGCACGCACGCACGCACAAACATACATACACGCACACACAAATTTTATCAATTTCAATTTCATGAGAATCCTTTGACCCCTCTTGGGGGCATGGATGATGAACAGAATATATAAACAGGTGGCCGCAAACACGAAATACACTGGGGCAGTGGGTGGATGCCTCGTGCCTCCATACGGGGAGCTGGGCGACCCTGTCCCCTCCATGAGTCTCTCCCCGTGGGGATTCGGGGGGGGGGGGGGGGGGGGGTCTTTCGTAAAAATAGTTCCCCCACCTTCTGGAAGTTCCGTGCTTGTAACTTCCTGTGATCTGCCACTCTCATTTAGGTTACTCTGCCTTTTCCCTTTGCTTTTTATTGTCTACTATCTTTCTGACTTATTGACCCATTCTCCTGCCTTTTAAAAAATTCTTCCAAATACTTTTCTCCTTTGAGCTCCACAAAAACTGAATGTGTCGGCTGTACGCAGCGGGGAGACCAGTGAAAACTGAAAACCGGACACATACGTACCTTACCCATTATGGCCATATGGCCTGGGAACGCAGAAGAAGAAGAAGAAGAAGAAAAATACACATATGAATGAAACAAAACCAAGCCGCAGTGCATTATCAAATAACTTTTTCCTGGTATTATGAATTTTGCTATTTTCAACTGGAACTTTGGCCGGGACACAGGCTGATAAAAATGAAAGACTGATTTCTTAGTTATATACACAAAGAAGAAAGTTAAGCACCCCACCACGTTTTTGCTGTAGATTACACGAAATCGAGATTTATTGCAAGTAATCAATAAAGAATCAAACAACATTGATTGGTAAATGAAAGTTTGACTATCTGACTATACGAAAACGCATAATTTAATGTATGGTGTTACAAATGCATTCTGATATTCTGAAACAAAAAGGGTTGTCATTTTCAATTTAAAAAATACCATGTTTAAGTATCAATGTAACAATTTCATATGGCTATATCAAAAGTTAATTATTGTGGGAAAACGTCACGAGGAGTGTCCAAAACTCATTTGGCAAATCAAAGTTCAGTAGCGTGTGTTTCCTCCCTGTGCCTGGATGACTGCTTCAACCCTGCTTATGACGGAATAATGGTAACCTTGTAATAGCTAAGGGGTGCTTAACTTTTTTCTTTGTGTATATATACAACTAGCGAACAACTACACGACAAGCATAAAGTGACGTTATGTTATTCACAAGAGACAAAACCAAACCACTGGGTATTTCGGCGAATGCGCCTTTATCAACACAGACAAACAAGAAAACAGCAAACAGCAAATATAGCAAAAAAGCAGGCAACAGAAGGAGCAAAAAATCAACAAGATATAAATAAAATACTTCCCCTCTATAATCCAATACGAAAAACAAATGCATGTCTTGCTCTTTGGTTTCAACTTGGTTGTATCTTTTAGGCCTACGCATTGGACTGTAGAGGGGATTTTGTGATGGAGGTCAAGATGTGCCACCCCCCCTATTATTTTCTCGGTTAATTCTATTTTTCCGTTCTTTGCCTTTCTTACCATACATAAAGCTGTATTTTAGGAACATTTTTTAGCTAATAACCTTTTTGGAATACTAACCCTAGCCCTAAACCTAACCCTACCCCCCCTCACCCTATAAGACGGGAAAACGCAACGAACCACAACTGTGACAAATCGCGGTGTACTGCAGTACATGGGGGGTAGGGTTAGGTTTAGGGCTAGGTTAGGGATAGGGTTACCCCCCACCCTATAAGACGGAAAAACGCAACGAACCACAACTGTGACAAATCGCGGTGTAGGGGGGGTAGGGTTAGGTTTAGGGCTAGGGTTAGGGATAGGGTTAGTATTCCAAAAAGGTTATTAGCTAAAAAATGTTCCTAAAATACAGCTTTATCAAATTATGTATGGTAATAAAGGCAAAAAAACGGAAAAATAGAATTAACCGAGAAATGCAGGGGGGGGGGGGGGGGGGGGGGGGGGGGGGGGGGGGGGTAGGGGGGTTTGGCAAGCTTCCGATTTTGTTTTATAATGTTTTTATCTTGCTGATTGTTTGCTCCTTTCGATGCCTGCTCTGCTTTTGCTACATTTTGCTGTTTTCTTGTTTGTATATGTTGATCAATTCGCCGAAATATCCAGTAGTTTTGTTTTGTCTCTTGTGAATAAAATAACGTCACTTTACACTTGTCGTGTTGTTCCAGTGACGTTGCAGTCTTTCATTTTCTTAGTTATATAGTTTCTTCAGCAAAATACTTCGACGTTCCTCAACACACACGCACGCATGTACGCACGCACGTACGCTCGCCCGAACGCACGCACGCACGCACGCACACACCCACACCCACACACACTCTTGAGGCGGTTTTAAAGGTTGGCAAGTGATCGAAGTGATGCAAGACAAGTTAACGTGGGACACGGCTAAACCTACGTAGGTGTTAGCGTCATTTGCTTTTGAAAACAAGAGAGAGAGAGAGAGAGAGAGAGAGAGAGAGGGGGGGGGGGGGGAGAGAGAGAGAGAGAGAGAGAGAGAGAGAGGGGGAGAGGGGGAGAGAGAGAGAGAGAGTTTGATGGGAAAAGGGTGAGGGTGGATTAATAATTTTTTTAAAAATGGTTAAAGCTTATAAGTCCAGCATGTTATATATATATATATATTATATAAACGTACAAGAATTGAAGAAGAAAAAACAACCACACCATTAAACTTTCCTCTTATATATATAGTTTGCTTGAAAAAAACTTGTTTTTTGTCCAATATTTAAGTTTGTGAACCTAAGAAAGAAACTGAATAACTTTAATTTTAACTTTACAATTTATTCTGTGTTCTGAAAAGAATAAAAAAAAAAATATAATGTTTACTTTTTCTCCCAATGGATAGACAATGCCTATGCAAAGACAGCTGTTTCGTCTCGTCTTTGAGAAAGACTCTTCAGTCTGCATTTCGGCCTGCAAAGTATGTCCACAGTGAACATTCAAACTGAGCTAGAAGACTTTCTACAAGAGAAAGGTTGTCCTCTTTGCACCAGATTGAAATTCCACAATAAAAGCAAACCAGCACTTAATTAAAAAGAAATGGTAACAATCTTGTGTAAAATAACAAAAAATAATAATGTTCTAAAATTACAATCCCTCGAAGAGAGTAGAAGATATGGGATGCCATGTTGGTGGATCCAGTGAAGGATTCAATAAGGGAGGTCATAGAAATCGTAGTAAACACCAACATACTCCCAGTGAGGAGGAATGTAGAGAGGTGTGCCTGGATCAGGTAGACTGATGCGCTTTCCTTCTTCCAAGTATAATATAAACGTACAAGAATTGAAGAAGAAAAAACAACACACCATTAAACGTTATATTATCTTATATATATTTTCGAAATCTGTCTGTCTGTGTGTCTGTGTGTCCCTTATGCACCACCACAGTTCTCAACCGATCGACACCAAATTTGGCAAAGCATCCTTGGCACCCTCCGAAGGTCATGCCGTCCTTACTTTTCGGAAACCTCCGCCAAGGGGTCGTGGGGAGGGGGGATGACCACACGCAGTTCGGATTTACTAACGGCAAGTGCGTGTGAGCTGTGAGAGTGGGGGGTGGGGTGGGGGTGGGAGGGGGAGGGGGGAGGGGGTTGAGGGAGGAGGGAGAGGATGAGGAGGGCTGGGGGAAGGGGGGTCTGGAGGGGGAGGGGTGGGATGGTCGGGTGTGTGTGTGTGGGGGTGGGTGTTCAGGGGGGTGGGCTGGAGGGGGCCACAGTTCTCAACCGATCGACACCAAATTTGGCATCAAGCATCCTTGGCACCCTGAAGGTCATGCCATCCTTACTTTTCGGAAACCTCCGCCAAGGGGTCGTGGGGAGGGGGGGGGACCACACGCAGCTTGGATTTACTAACGGCAAGTGCGTGTGAGCTGTGAGCGTGGGGGGGGGAGGGGGAGGGGGAGGGGGGAGGGGGGGGGGGGGAGGGGAGGGAGGGGGGGAGGGGGAGGGGGAGGGGGTTGAGGGGAGGAGGGAGGGGATGAGGGGGGCTGGGGGGAGGTGGGTCTGGAGGGGGGAGGGGTGGGATGGTCGTGTGTGTGTGTGTGTGTGGGGGGGGGGGGGGTGGGGGGGGGGGGGGGGGGGGGGGGGGGGCTGGAGGGGGCCACAGTTCTCAACAGATCGACACCAAATTTGGCATCAAGCATCCTTGGCACCCTCGGAAGGTCATGCTGTCCTTACTTTTCGGAAACCTCCGCCAAGGGGTCGTGGGGAGGGGGGGGGGGACCACACGCAGCTCCACATGCACTTGCGGTTAGTAAATCCGAGCTGTTCGGGTTTGTTTCCTTTTTTTGTTTGTTTGTTTGTTCTTTTCTGTCTGTCCCAAGGATCTCCCGAACCGCTTGACCGAATCGCTTCACATTTTGTGTGGTGGTGTGTCCCCATGAGAGGAAGGCATCTGTGCAAAACTTGCTGTCCTGACCTTGACGTTGGTGTATGACCTTGAAAACCGAAAATCGTTAAGGGGCCATAACTTCCACACCGCAGGTCCTAGAGTCTTGAAACTTGGCATGGATGTACTTTCGCTTATGGCCGTTCTGATGATTGCATACCAATGAAGGTCAAGGTCAAGGTCAGGGAGATCGGTATGCCTTGAAAGTGGTAGGGGTCTAATGATTGGGTTTTACTGTCCCACGCATATCTCCCGAACTGCTTTACCGAATCGTTTCCAGTTTTGTGTGGTGGCGTGTCACCATGAGAGAAGGCATCCGCGCATAAATTATCGCCATCATGACCTTCACCTTGGCGTATGACCTTGAAAACCGAAAATCTTTAAAGGGCTATAACGTCCACACCGTTGGTCTTAGGGACTTCAAACTTGGCATGTAGGTACTTTGGCTTATGGTTGTTCTGGTGATTGCATACCGATCAAGGTCAAGGTCAAGGTCATGGAGATCGGTAGGCCTTGAAAGTGGTAGGGGTCAAAAAATTGTATTTTCAGCCACAAAAGTAAAAATATCATATTTTACGGACCCGGCGAAACCGGTACTCAGCGGTACCGGTACTTGGCGTTACCTGTACAAGGCGTTACCTGTACTAGGCGTTACCGGTACGGGGCGTTGCGCTAGTATATAGTAAGCGTTGAAACATTAGCTTCAAACATGTTTAAGAAATTGACAATAAATTTACATTTTAAATCAACGAGATTGTTCAAACTGATTAGAACTTTGAGAAAATGGGTAGTTTATTACAATCCGCCTGGTATTTTTTTTTAAAGAAAGAAAGACGAAAGCTGAGGAGGAGTGAGATTGTTTTTAAAGAGGCACCCTGACGGATGAAGTTTTGCAAGAAACACGTCGATATCGCCAGAAAGACAGCCTTTTCAAGGATCGGTACACTCACTTTGCTCTGGTTTCCTAGAAATCAAACCGTCAAAACGGCGATTCCTCCTTGACGAGGATGCCGGAGAGAGAAGCCATTTTGGACGGGGTGGGTGGAGGCCACTCATTGTGGTTGAAGCTTTTTGTTCTTTGTAGTGCAGTAAAAAAAAAATTGAAGCTATTTTCTTTGTTGTGAGCGAGACTCCTGTTGGTAAACTGTATAAAATTTAAAAAAATAAAAATAAAAAGGGAAAAGGCAGAGTCAAAGAGAGTAACAGATTAGAGGAAGTTACAGGCACAGAACTTCCAGAAGGTGGGGGAACTATTTATACACAAAGACCAAGGGGAAGGGGGGGGGGGTCGGACATAATAGAAACGGGGACACAAATAGACGGGGACATAATAAAGAGACGGGGACACACAGAGACGGGGACACACAGAGATGGGGACACATCGAGACGTGGACACGTAGCGACGGGGACACATAGAGACGAAATCGGGGATACTATATTATAGAGACGGGTACAATACTACGTACCCCACAGAGGAGACTCAACTCATTTTCGGGAAATCCCGATATTAGTAACTAAGCATTCCAATTGCAATGACGCAATTATCAATTTGATGGCAACAAAGAAGACAACAGTTAGGCGGTAAAGCACACAGACAAGCCATTCGTTTACCTTATTAGTAGTAGGCCTAATAAACAGACGACACAACCAGGACTCATGCAATCTCCAAAGATGAAAGTTAACACAAGAGAGTTGTCGCAGTAATGAAGTTGAACGCAACGAAGAGAGGAAATGAAGAAGGCGGAGGAGCCATCTTTGTTTCGGTTGGCAGCTGTCTGACTTCCTTGTTGGTGGTGGCGCTGCTCGAACCAAGGTAGATAACTTTATGAACCCGGACTGTTGCATTTATAGGGTAAGTTGGGGTAGGAAATAGACTGAAAGGTGAATACCTGGGTTGTTCACTAAAGTTTGTCCTTGGGTCCATAAAACAGGGACAAAGACGTCCATTCGCATGACGTCAAACTGTTGCATTGTTATGAAGAACACCAGTCTTTGCTATTCGTATGCAAAGTTCCAGCTCTCCACGCCAGGTTTCAAGCGCAGATTGGTAGCTTCTTTGAGGCAAGGGTCGGATCGAGCTGCGATGTTGAGCTTTTTCGGCGAGGGCCCAGGTGCCAGAAAAAACATTGTACAGCCAAACAGCTAAAATGATCAGAAGAAATTGAAAGTCATATACAGCTAAGCGAAGTCTGTAAACCAGGGGTTCAAACATTGATTACCTTGCTCTTCTTGACCTTGTAGATACTAGCGTTTTCATGCAAATAGAGTCTTGCTTGTGTCAATGGTTGGGCGCCACTGGTAGACTGATCTGGTATATTCTGAGAAACCCGCTTGAGCAAACTCTGTTGCCGTAAGTGTTTTGTGTGTGTGCATAATATCAATGATGACAGGCCCTTGGGTTCTTACAAAAATGCAAAACGTAAAACCTTCACTTACAAACAAGGAATTTTGACTGCAGCACGGTTGGTTTGTTCCTGTCAAGACCACTCTACATCTCATTGGCGTTTTTGTTTAAAATGATACAAAAACTCTGCCAAATATCGTTCCCCGTGATGACATCGCATATTTATTTGGGTCCATTTGGCCCACACTTTCTGAGCATTTCTGTCGGACAATCGTCACATCGTTTCTTATGTTCGATCGTCACTTTGGGAATTGGGTACTCATTTTGTTGCGAGTTTTCTCATTAGAAAATGCTTACGCATTCTCTTGTCTATTTTACTCAATAAGTGTCACTCTTCTCATGTCTTTCTATCAGTGTGATGGATCTTCATCAGTCGGTTTCTTGAGAAGAAAACACCCCGGCATGTTTTGCGCTTTCAGGACAGCAAAAAAGTGAATTGGAGGGTGACATTTATGGAAACGTTTTGGTGTTTTAAAGGACTGAAAACTTCAGCACATTTGCAAATTGTGCAATAAGAAGTGCATAATCTGTCAAATCAGAATGAATTTTCTTATAATTGTTGCTAAGTTATATCCTATGACGTTTTGTTTTCAATGACGTCATGCAATCACGTAGGACATGGCATCACGATGACAGTGTGCAAGCAAATGCGTTAAAGAATGGAGATGTTTGTGTGTGTGTGTATCTCCACATACCTATATGTTTTATAGATTACAAAAAAAGGCAGGATCGTTGCCAAACTTTAATGAACAACCCTCGCAATATTACTGAAAACACAAGTTCACAAGAATTGCTTTATAACAATTGCTAAAAACATGCAATTTATTATTTGAAATCTCTCTCTCTCTCTCTCTCTCTCTCTCTCTCTCTCTCTCTCTCTCTCTCTCTCTCTCTCTCTCTCTCTCTCTCTCTCTCTCTCTCTCTCTCTCTCTCTCTCTCTCTCTCTCTCTGTGTTATTGAGGGCACAGAATAGGAGACTTGGGTCGAATGACGTCAGACGACACACGACCTTTGACCTCTGTTATCAATAGACAAGCCGGGAGAGGTAGAGATAAATAATACTAATAATAATAATACTAATAATACTACTACTACTACTACTACTACTACTACTACTAATAATAATAATGCGTATTTTTCATAGCGCCTATTCTCAGTGAGGGCTCTACGCGCTTTACAAAACATATTTACATTGATTAAAAAGAAAACATTAAACAATAAATATTAAGCATGAAAACAAACAGCTAACGCGAAGTAGCCTTGCACACCCACACCCACAAACACACCACCGCACACCGTCAGGACACGCGCGCACACACGCGATTGCACACACAGACAGACGCACGAACACACACCCGCACACGCACGCACGCACGCACACGCACACGCGCACACACACACACACACACACACACACACACACACACACACACACACACACACACAGAGAGAGACACACGCCCGTCCACCCAAACGCATGAACACACACACACACACACACACACACACACACACACACACACACACACACACACACACACATACACACACACACACACACACACACACACACACACACACACACACACACACACACACACACACACACACACACACACACACACACACGCACACGCACACGCACGTCCACACAAACGCATGAACACACACACACACACACACACACACACACACACACACACACACACACACACACACACACACACACACACACACACACACACACACACACACACACACACACACACACACACACACACACACACACACACACACACACACACACACACACACACACACACACACACACGATAGACGAACTCTGCATCTTGTTCTAATAATTCCCCGTGTGGATACCTGGGTGCCTTTCGTAAAAATAGTTCCCCCACCTTCTGGAAGTTCTGTGCTTGTAACTTCCCCTAATCTGCCACTCTCTTTGACTCTGCCTTTTCCCTTTACTTTCTGTCATCTACTATCTTTCTGACTTGTAGGCCCATTCTCCTGCCTTTTTTCAAAAACATCTTCCCAATAATTTTTCTCCTTTGAGCTCCTCCAAAATCGGAATGAGTCGGCGGTACGCAGCGGGGAGACCAGTGAAAATAAAAAACTGGACACATACGTACCTTACCCATTATGACCATATGGTCCGTGAACGCAGAAGAAGAAGAAGAAGTTCTAATAATACATAGGACAGTGACAGACAACTGTTCGGCAACGCAATTATCGTCGTTCCTGAGAAACAAAAACCCCATTGAGAATCCCCTCAATAATTTAAATGAGTTTTATTTTGTGGATTATTATGCAGTAAGGGGGGGGGGGGGGGGGGGGGGGGTATACTTTTGACATTATTAATTGTTTGAGAGTATTTTTCTGACTCTTAGCTATAATTAGTTTGATAATGTTTTCCCTGATTATGCTTAATTTGTCTCTCCTGAAAAACAACAACAACAACAAAACAACCTTTCAGCACACGGCAGGCGTTCTGGTGGTGTTCTGTTGTTAATTAAGAATGGTAATTAAGAAGGAACAGCACGAGCACAGCGTGAGAGGCGTGGCGAGTAGAGGTGGGGGTGGGGGGGGGGGGGGCGGTTTGAACCGAAACACCGGTGCTAAAATTTCGAATTGCTGTGAACCGGTTTTTTAAACTACGAACTGAAAGTAATTTGTTCTTAGAATAACGCATTCTTTTCGAAAAACAACACTGATTCTCAGCGCAGATTGGGTGTTTGTAAACCAAGAGTAGCTGTTTCTAGTTTGTGGTGGTCTATGACTTTGACTTTGAGAGTTGAGTTGAGTGTGTGTGTGTGTGTGATAAGCCATGTGTTTTTGTTTGTGGCTCAAGCCACAAATCTATAACTCACTTTGTCGGTCGGTCGGTCTGTCGGTCGGTCTGTCGGTCTGTCGTTCCAAAATTGTCGCACATTTTGACAAAATTGTCGCACTTCAAATCGAGGCTACACTTCTGGCCGCTCTTTAAAAAGATGTATTTTAAAAGCGTACAACATAATAAACATATGTAATACAGACACTACGACAGACACGACGAGTATGCGGTGCTTCTTTTGATGAGTATAAGTAGGATACATAGTTTTAAATGTTTTCCAAAAGATATAAAAAGTTACGAAATGGTGCAGAGATAGCATTCTGGTTTACAGATTAAAATTATTGAAAATCCAGGGGAGGTAACTCATGATTGGAGTGGTAAAAATAGACCGCGTGCCACAAACTATTGCGATTTCGCGCTTGTTTTTTTTTATTGTGTGTGTATGTATGTGTGCGCGTGCGTGCGTGTGTGTAAATATTCTGACAAATAAATATAATTATGTGTTTGCATAGGTGAAACTAGTGATGCGAGTACTGGCTTAAAAAACCGGTTCGCTAAAACCGGTTCGGATTTTTGAACCGGTTCTCAACTCTTGTGGCGAGGTGGTCACTGCTCGGCTGTCGCTCAACGAATGAATGCTGAATCTGAATGCTGGCTGAAACACATACACACACACACACACACACACACACACACACACACACACACACACACACACACACACACACACACACACACACACATACACACATACACACACACGCACGCACGCACGCACGCACGCACACTCACACACACACATGCACACACATGCACACACACACACACACACACACACACACACACACACACACACACACACACACACACACACACACACAGACACACACACAGAGACACACACACACACACACGCGCGCGCGCGCGGCCACGCACGCACGCACGCACGCACGCACGCACGCACACTCACACACATACACACACACACACACACACACACACACACACACACACACACACACACACACACACACACACACACACACACACGACATTATTGCCCTTATTTTGAATTGGCCCTATCAGAACTCAGAAAATGATGAATCCAAATGTATATTCCAAGATGCTGTATCTCTTTTGAATTTTGTTCAAAATGTAATGCTAAGTCCAGTTGGCTCGTTTCTATTAAAAAAAAACCATTTGTAATAGAATGTTTGCATTTTGATTTTATAATATTTCAATTTTGGATGTTGGTTTTAACTTTGTTCTAATTTAGCATCTCTCCCCTACTGTTTCACTCAAATATGCACTTATGCAATAACAACCCAGACACACATGCACATATGCACGCGCGCAGACACACAATTTTGCCAAAAATGTCATGAAATAGAAGATGAGTTACACCTTTTGAATACCTGCGTTATGTATAAAGAAGATCGTTACAAATTGATGGAAAATGTAGACAAACAAAGTTTTGAATCAACTGTTCAGTCTCCATCAGATATGATGATGTTAGATGAACTACAGCCATTTGTGGCACAATAATTATGTTAGTATTTGTTTTAACAAAAAGCATGAATAGTATGTTGCGTTGCTTGTAATCTTAACCTGTGCCTTATAAGCCTTTGTTTAGGTTTCATGGCAATAAACCAATGTTCAATGTTCAATGTTCACACACACACACACACACACACACATACATACACACACACACACACACACACACACACACACACACACACACACACACACACACACACACACACACACACACACACACACACACACACACACACACACACACACACACACACACACACACACACACACACACACACACACACACACACACACACACACACACACACACACACACACACACACACACACACACACACACACACACACACACACACACACACACACACACACACACACACACACACACACACACACACACAGGATGAAAAAAAGCTTTGTTAGCTTATTCTTTAACCCTCAATAAAGATGATTTTGACTTGACTTGACTTCACACACACACACTCACACACACACACACACACACACACACACACACACACACACACACACACACACACACACACACACACACACACACACACACACACACACACACACACACACACACACACACACACACACACACACTCACTCACTCACTTTTCTTGTCTAATATCACTTTTAAGTGAAAAGACGTTAAAGTAAAGAACAGCAACAACAACACGACCCCCCCCCCCCCCCACACACACACACACCACACACACCCACACCACACAAACACCTAAAATCTCCGCGTTACCATAACAGCACGGTAATTCCGCATGACATCCCCCACGGGATTTGTTCCAGACACGGAGACAGTCCGTTGGCGCAGCTGTATGCCTGCAGGGGTACTAATCCTTTTTGTCGACAGGCTGCTTGACGCCTAGAACGAACACACACACACACACGCACGAAGCGCACGCGCACACTCACACGTACACACACACATAACACGCACGCATGCGCAAGCACACACACACACACGCGTGCGCAAACATACACACATACATACATACATGCGCAAAAACACACGTTGCGCACACATAGGCGTATAAACACGCGCGCGCACACACACATACGTGCACAAACACGCACGCGCATACGTATGCACGCACGCGCGCACACGCACGCACGCACCCGGACACACACACAAACACATACGCACACACTCGCTTGGAATCATGGTACCGAACGGGGGATTTCTTTTAATAGTCACAAGGAGGCCATTAAGCAGCCAACCCCCCCTCCCCCCCCCCCCCCCCAACCCCCACTACGACCACCTACAGAGTCAGGACTGGGTAGCCTCTTAGCCTCTTCTGCATTTCCGTTCTCTTCCCCCCCCCCCCCCCCCCATGCAGGTGTAGAGTGGCACAGTGGTAAAGCGTTCGCCTCGTGTCAAGTAAACCCGAGTTCGAACCTGGGTACAGGGGAGTTTTACCTCTCATTTTGCACTAGGCCTTAACGGTCTGAACGTGGAGTCTTTCGCATTGATACGATAAACCGAGGTCCCGTGCGCCCATGCACTTAGCACATGCTAATCCCAGTGACATCGAAAAAGTTGTCGTTTGGTCAACATTTACCCCCCAAATAAATGGTGTGGCGCGCCTCTGGCTGCGACGCGCTCCCCAGGTGGGAGCAACCCGAATTTCACAGAGACGCCTCTGTGACTATGAAGAACCTAATACCATCTCGATCTCTCCCTCAATCCAAAATCTCTGCATACTTTCTAAACTTTCTCTCTAGTTTAATAATTGTATTTTTCTCGGATTCTTTCTACATGGCTCACCGTCATATATAATAAGAGATTATCTCACCCTAGAAATAGGCCCTCGTTCATTTCAGTTCCCCATCGAAAACCATTTGATGAAGGACAAATTAAATGCGCGGAAATCGAATTATAAACGACGATTTTTACTTTGTTAATCTAATTTAGCAGACAGATAATTCCAAAATAAATACAGCAAACAACAGGTTTAAAGACCCCCCACGTCACGTGTCACATTCCCTCTTATGATTGGAAGATTTCTTAAGATTTCTTACCAGCTATAAGAGGGAAAGCACATGAAAACCGTGATTTTGACACGTGACGTGGTGGGTCTTTAACGGGGAGATAATGATGCAGTAAAGGTCAAGACGTGTCCCCCCCCCCCCCCCTACATTTCTCAGCTCTCCCCGCATTTTCACACTTGCCTTTCTTACCAAACGTTTAAGCTGTATTTCATGAACCTTTTCAGCTAATTATCTTTGTTGAATAATTAATCGCAGTCATGATAAAGGCCATTATCTAATAGGACACCCCCCACCCCCCCCCCCCACCCCTATGTAGTGCAGTAGACACAACAGCCGCGGAGCATTTGTCACAGTCCTGGTTCATTGCGTTTTTCCGTCTTGCCTTTATCTTCTACTATTATTGAATGCATGTGTTTAATTATGTAAATGGATGAAAATTAGTGTTAAATATAGCAAACGATAGAGGATGAAGTACTCAATCTGCAGTAAGAAAGGCAAGACTGAAAAAGTGGAAACAACCGAGAAATGCTGTCTGAAAATGACCAAACTATCCAAAGATGTGCCTGAGAAGCCATTTGGGAACAGCGCACACCAATATAGGATTCAGCGCGCCATTTCTGTGTGACAGGATTCTAGGAACACCCCCCCCCCCCCCGGACATTCCCCCCCCCCCCCCACTGACAATTACCCCCGGGATCCCCCCCCCCCTTAGACAATTCCCCCTGGGACAATTCCCCCTAGGACTAATCCGCCCCTACCCCCCCCCGAAGAAATCTTCCAGGGGTAAGAGGGAATGTGACACGTGACGTGGGGGGTCTTTAAGAGAAAAAACCCTCTTTATGCCAAAACACAATTATGATCGTGTGAGTAATCTACTTTTGATGTTTGTCACATTGTTTTTGTTGTGTAAGTGGCTGTGTGTGTGTGTGTGTGTGTGTGTGTGTGTGTGTGTGTGTGTGTGTGTGTGTGTGTGTGTGTGTGTGTGTGTGTGTGTGTGTGTGTGTGTGTATGTATGTATGTATGTATGTATGTGGGTTTGTTAACAGCATATCACCATGAAGGAATAAAGATAGGAAGATAAAACTTGATGTGCATGTAGGCTAGGTACTGTAGATGTGCCTTTTGGCGTCAAGGTCAAGGTTATGACCTTGATGTATGACCTTGAAAATTGAACATCTATTTTAGCCATATATCGGGCACCAGTCGATATATGACGTTGAAACTTGGCATGAAGATGGTTTGGCTTACGCTCCTTCCGAATATTGTTGACCAATCAAGGTCAAGGTCAAGGTCACGGAGATCGCTGGACCCTGAAAATCGGGGGGTCGGAAAAATGGAGTTCCCAAGATAACAGCATATCACCATGAAGGAATAAGGATAGGAAGATGAAACTTGACGTGCATGTAGGCTAGGTACTGTAGATGTGCCTTTTGGTGTCAAGGTCAAGGTCAACGTCATAACCTTGACGTATGACCTTGAAAACTGAAAATCTATTTTTAGCCATATCTCAAGCACCAGTCGACATAGGATGTTGAAACGTGGTATGAAGGTGGTTTGGCTTATGCTCCTTCCGAATATTGTTGACCAATCAAGGTCAACGTCAAGGTCAAGGAGATCGCTGGACCCTGAAAATCGGGGGGTCGGAAAAATGGAGTTCCCAAGATGAAATCAGGTGGGAATGTTGGCTGGGTATTGTAAATGTGCCTTTTGGGGTCAAGGTCAAGGTCAAGGTCATGGTCATGACCTTGACGTGTGACCTTGAAAACTAGCAACGCGGGTGATTATCGGATGCTTTTATGGGAAATCTACTCAGCAAGATAGGGACAGTCAGCAGCAGAAACAGTAAGATAGTGACAGTATGCAGCAGCAGCAAGATAATCACAGTCATCCTCCGAAGTCGGGGTGTGGCTGCGTAACTCCGCGGGTGATTATCGAATGCTACATTCGATAACTTTTCAATCTAGTTACTTTTATGATTGTGTTCATAGAAGAGCTAATGGGTGGGGATTGTCCTAGGGGGGAATTGTCCTTGGTGGGAATTGTCCAGGGGGAAATATCCTAGGGGCGTTAAGTCCTAGGGGGATTTGTCCCGGGGGGGGGGGGTTGTCTGGGGTGGAATTGTCTGGGGGGGGGGGGGGGGGGGGCGGGGGGGACCTGATACGGTGTGGCAGTTCCAGATTCTAATAGCGACGGTTCTGAGAGCAGAATAATGGAAGAAAGGTCTCTGTCTGCGATATTGGATTTTGATCCCACAAAGACGGTATAGAAGCGTCTTCGTTGCTCTTATAAGTTTAGCCCAAGTCACCTTTATTTTCCTTCCCGGCTTTCTGCCACCCCCCCTGCATTTCTCGGTTAATTGTATTTTTCCGTTTTTTGCCTTTCTTACCATACATAGAAAGCTGTATTTTAGGAACATTTTTAGCTAATGACCTTTTTGGAATACTAACCCTAACCCTAACCCTAGCCCTAAACCTAACCCTACCCCCCCACTATGTACTGCAGTACACCGCGATTTGTCACAGTTGTGGTTCGTTCCGTTTTTCCGTCTTATAGGGTGGGGGGTACGGTTAGGGTTAGGGATAGGGTTAGTATTCCAAAAAGGTTATTAGCTAAAAATGTTCCTAAAATACAGCTTTATGTATGGTAAGAAAGGCAATAACGGAAAAATACAATTAACCGAGATAGGTAGGGGGGTGGGGGGGGGGGGGGGTGGGGGGGGGTGGCACATCTTGACCTTTACCAATGTTTGTTATTTTGCATTGTACATAATTATTCAAGATCCTCTTTTTTTTCTCAAAATAACGGTTCGTTCCGCTGGTGATACTTAGTTTAATATGTCTGGAGATTGTAGGATTCTGTTTCGTGTTGGTTTGTTCTCTGTCGCCTTAGATGTAATATAATGAAGACGTCAGATTACTATTAAGCATATATATTGTTGCCATTTCTCTGTGTTTTGCATTCAATTTGGTGCTTCGTTTTCTATCAGTTGTTTTCGAGTTTCTGATTTAGACCTTAGTAGGTCGTTCACCCGGAAAACAAGTTAATGTTGTATGCTTGACTTGGAGGCGGAAACGCGTGCGCTTATTGTTTCCTTCTTTCTTTCTCTTACGTATTTACGGCGTTTCCCTGCGGAACTTCCGCGTACATGTGTACGTGCGCTAATGCTGTTAGGACGAGTATATAATCCAACTGTTTGGAAACGAAGTTAGGATTAAACATGAAGAATGAGCTTTGATTATCATGATATGATATAGTGGTGTAGAGTGGCACAGTGGTAGCGCGTTCGCCTCGTGTCAAGTAAACCCGAGTTCGAACCTGGGTACAGGGGATTTTTCCTCTCACTTTGCGCTAGGCCTTACGGTCTGAACGTGGAGTCTTTCGGATGAGACGATAAACCGAGGTCCCATGTGTCCATGCACGTTAAATCCAATGGCAACGAAAAAGTTGTCATTTGGTCCAAATTTACCCTCCCTCCCCCACCCTTTCCTTCCTCATCAGTCACACAAAAATCGCATGCAAACCCCCCCAAAAAAAAACATTGGGTGGCGCGCCTCTGGCTGCGACGCGCTCTCCAGGTGGGAGCAACCCGAATTTCACAGAGACGCCTCTGTGACTATAAAGTACCTAATACCTAATTGTTTTTTTTTAGCATAGCAATAAAGCATCCTGGAATAATTAAAGTGTCCTTATTATATATGATATTTTGTGTGTGTGTAGAGAAAATCATAGGCTTATTTCCACACTGCCTGCATACAACGTTCGGATGACGAAACGAAGAAAGAGGATTTCTACAGTTCACGAGTCGTGTTGCCATCATTCGATAAGGGTTAACATGCTGAAAGCATTCCCAGTAAGACCATTGTCTGTTATACAAGGACCCTATTCTCTTAATTTTGGGAGGTAAATAGGATATTACAGACAGATTTGTTTCTCTACCCAGGTAAGCTTAATGGACAATTTTTGGCTGAAAAATGGCTGGCACTTTTAATCCTCTTTTTACCACCATGAACCACAGGTGTTAAAACCCAAAATGACATTCTATAGATGCCTTCTTCTTCTTTTCTTCTTTTCTCTTCTTCTTCTTCTTCTTCTTCTTTTTCTTCTTCCTTCTTCTTCTTCTTCTTCTCTTTTTTCTCCACCATGGTATGACCACAGGTGACAGAATGATTAACCCAAAATGACATTCTATAGATCTTCTTCTTCTTCTTCTTCTTCTTCTTCTTCTTCTTCTTCTTCTTCTTCTTCTTCTTCTTCTTCTTCTTCTTCTTCTTTACCACCATTCTTCACAGGTGACAGAATGATTAACCAAAAATGACATTCTATCTTCTTCTTCTTCTTCTTCTTTCTTCTTCTTCTTCTTCTCTTCTTCTTCTTCTCTCCTTCTTTCTTCCTTCTTTTTTTCTTCTTCTTGATTAACTTCATTCTTCTTCTCTTCTTTATTCTTCTCTCTCTGATTTCTTCTTCTTCTTCTTTCTTCTTCTTCTTCTTCTTCTTCTTCTTCTTCTTATTCTTCTTCTTCTTCTTCTTATTCTTCTTTTTCTTCTTCTTTTTTTTTTTTTTTTTTTTTTTTTTTTTCTTGTTTTCTTTCTTCTTTCTTCTTCTTCTTTCTTCTTCTTTCTTCTTCTTCTTCTTCTTCTCTTCTTCTTCTTCTTTCTTCTTCTTCTTCTTTTCTCTTTCTTCTTCTTCTTCTTCTTCTTCTTCTTCTTTCTTCTTCTTCTTCTTCTTCTTCTTCCTTCTTTCTTCTTCTTCTTCTTCTTCTTCTTCTTCTTCTTCTTCTTCTTCTTCTTCTTCTTCTTCTTCTTCTTCTTCTTCTTCTTTCTTCTTCTTCTTCTTCTTCTTCTTCTTCTTCTTCTTCTTCTTCTTTCTTCTTTCTTCTTCTTCTTCTCCTTCTTTTCTTCTTCTTCTTCTTCTTCTCTCTTCTTCTTCTTCTTCTTCTTCTTCTTCTTCTTCTTCTTTCTTCTTCTTCTTTTCTTCTTCTCTTCTTCTTCTTCTTCTTCTTCTTTCTTTTCTTCTTCTTCTTCTTCTTCTTCTTCTTCTTCTTCTTCTTCTTTTCTTCTTCTTCTTCTTCTTCTTCTTCTTCTTCTTCTTCTTCTTCTTCTTCTTCTTCTTCTTCTTCTTCTTCTTCTTCTTCTTCTTCTTCTTCTTCTTCTTCTTCTTCTCTTCTTTCTTCTTCTTCTTCTTCTTCTTCTTCTTCTTCTTCTTCTTCTTCTTCTTCTTTCTTCTTCTTTCTTCTTCTTCTTCTTCTTCTTCTTCTTCTTCTTCTTCTTCTTTTCTTCTTCTTCTTCTTCTTCTTCTTCTTCTTCTTCTTCTTCTTCTTTTTCTTCTTCTTTTTCTTCTTCTTCTTCTTCTTCTTCTTCTTCTTTCTTCTTCTTCTTCTTCTTCTTCTTCTTCTCTTCTTCTTCTTCTTCTTCTTCTTCTTCTTCTTCTTCTTCTTCTTCTTCTTCTTGCTGAGGCTTTAGGTCCCTTCTTTTAATCTTCTTCGCTGCGCATCTGGAGACTAGATTCTTTAGGTCCCAACGGCGCTGGCGTTTGGAGATTAGACGCGTAAGGGTTCACATTAGACGGAAAACCCGAAATAAGTGGAAGAAAGAAGGATAAAAGTTTACGCATATAGGGGAAATTCGGACACGTGCGCAAATCTTTTCCCTTCTTTGTTTCACTTATTTATGGATTGCGCACGGGTTTCCGCATGGAATATCCGCTTATGTGTGTATACGGCCTACTTGTTGGTATTATTTGAAATTAAAAAGACTCAACAAGAAACGTAGGCTTCTCAGCAAGGTTCGATGCCTTTGTTGAGGCCACCATTAGAGAGTATGAAGAAAATGTGACGATTTGGATACATTTGTTACTTTATTATTTCTTTTTGTTTTGGTTTGTACTCCCAGTTCTAACAGAACGGGAGTACATTGGAATTGGAACGAGGGCTGTGCGTGTCTGTCTGTCTGTCTGTCTGCGTGCGTGCGTGAGCAAAACGTGTTCCACTTTGCAGCGCCTAAACCCCTGAACCAATCTTAACGACACTTGGCAGAATTGTACTTTAGGCTGTTTATTTGCGGTCTCGGCTCGTGCTGTCAGATTTACCAAATGACTAGCCATACCAACGTCCTTTCAGTTCATGCCTTTTGTTAACACTCGTCACCAGCATAAACCAATTTAAAGTGTTTTATCCATTAGGCTTACATTGTTTTATGGTGGCATGCCACTTGTAAGGTCTTTTCCTATCCCTAACCACAATCAATGATAAGAATATTTGCCTCTGTTAAAAGAAATAGCTTGAAACAAATAGCTCTCTGTGGAAAACTGAAAGGAGCTAGAATGAGGGGAATTCATGTACCGTGCCCAGTCAATCTGACATGAATATTACAATATCAATTTTAAAAAAAAATGATGGATGGATTTGTTTCATAAACCCCTTCAACGCCAGCCATTTTTCAACCAAATCTTTCCATTAAACTTACCTGGGTAGAGAACAGATTTGGTCCGCAATATTGGGGATTCATCTGTGGCATGCATAGTTTACAATAAGGCCTATCCTTACCTCCCAAACATCAAGATCATATTAAGGTCACTGGATACCAGACCCTCATTCATGCCTTTCAGTGACATGGGTGTTCAATCATTGTGGTGCCAAGAGGCGACAGTGACGATGAAAGGGTTTTAATTAATTAAGCAAAAAGACTGTTTGGTAGAAACGAAATATATAAGATTTCTTTTTTTTTAAATGTAAAATAATAAAATACTTAATTTTGCTAAATAAATACAGGAATTTGTTTTTAGCACCAAAACACACCCCACAATGACCCAAGAATCAAATGTTATATCCCTTTTCCCCGTTGGGGATACCGGGGGGGTCTTTTGGTTCCCCACCTTCTGGAAGTTCTGTGCTTGTAACTTCCTCTAATCAATCTCTTTGACTTGCCTTTTCCCACATCTACTATATTTTCTGACTTATTGGCCCCATTCTCCTGCTTTTTTTTGTTTGTGGCTCAAGCCACAAAACCTATAACTCACTTTGTCTGTCATCTCTCTTTGTCTGTCTGTCCTTTGTCGCACATTTGACAAAATTGTCGCACTTCAAATCGAGGCTACACTTCAAATTGAGGCCGCTCTTTAAAATGATGTATTTTAAAGCGTACAAAATAATAAACATACGTAATACAGACACTACAACAGACACGACGAGTAAGCGGTGCTTCTTTTGATGAGTATAAGTAGGATACATAGTTTTAAATGTTTTCCAAAAATATAAAAAGTTACCAGAGATAACATTCTGGTTTACAGATTAAAATTATTGAAAAGCCAGGGGAGGTGACTCATGATTGGAGTGGTAAAAATAGACCGCGTGCCACAAACTATTGCGATTTCGCGCTTGTTCTAAAAAAATCTTCCAAATAATTTTGTCTCCTTTGAGCTCCTCCGAAATCGGAATGTGTCGGCTGTACGCAGCGGGGAGACCAATGAAAAAAACTGAAAACCAGACACATACGTACCTTACCCTGTATGACCATATGGCCCGGGAACGCAGAAGAAGAAGAAGACGAATAAGAATATTGCTTGGTTTTCTTCGGTAAGTGTGAGTACACTTTATATGACTCTATCGTGTTGTTGATTTAATTACCCCCACCCCCCCCCCCCCACCCGCCCCCTATTTTTTTTCCTTCTTCTTCTTCCGTCAAATAACGAGCTAACCTACTGACATTTTTTTGGGCACGTGCCTGCCAGGCTTTCAGAGGATCCGAGGCTAAAACTAAGCTTAGGATGCTATCCGAGCTAATCACTATCATAACTAACTAACTAACTAACTAACTCTCTTCACCGCTGGCTATCCTAGACAGCTGGGACAAGAAGGGCAATCTTAGCCAGTAGGCTTTAAAACCCTCTCAACGCCAGCCATGTTTCAGCCAAAACTTTCCATTAAGCTTATGGTTTAAACAAATCTTTATTCACTCACTCGGAAACGATCAAACAAAAAGATAATTAGAGCATTAAGCTTATCTGGGTATAGAAAATATTTCGTGTGCAATATTGGGGATTCCTCTGTGACATGCATAAAATAAAGCCTATCCTTACCTCCCAAAATTAAAAGCATAAGGTCACTGGATACCAGACCCTCATTTGATGCCTTTCAGTAACATGGGTGTTAAATCATTGTGGTGCCAAGAGGTGACAGTGGCGATGACAGGGTACCCAGGGCGCGTAGTGATGAGCGCGTCTTAGATAGTCAACACGTGTAGTGGCATGAAGAGAGTGTAGAGTGGCACAGAGGTAACGCGCTCGCCTCGTGTCAAGTCAACCCCCGAATTCGAACCTGGCTACAAGGGAATTTTTCCTCTCACTTTGCACCAGGCCTTGCGGTCCGAATGTGGTGTCTTTCGGATTGAGACGATAAACCGAGGTCCCGTGTGCCCATGTACTTAGCACACATTAAACCCAGTGGCAACAAACAAGTTGTCATTTGGTCAAAATATAACCTCTTTCCTTCCTCATCAGTCACACAAATTGCATGCACACAAAAAGTGGTGGCGCGCCTTTGGCTGCGACGCGCTCTCCAGGTGGGAGCAACCCGAATTTCACAGAGACGCCTCTGTGACAATAAAATTAATAATGCCTAATACCGAGTAGTATGTAATTAAACTAAACTAATAAACAACATCAACAAGGGATTGGCTGATTAGTCTAATTTCCATACTACTACCCGAGTTGATTGTCTAAGACGTTACTCATGACTACGGGCCCTGGTGACGTAGCGTTTTCTCATTTCGCCTTAAAGGGTCACCGTGACGTATGAGTTTTTGTAAGAAACACGTCGAGATCACCAGGAAAACACCATTTACAGAGATCGCAACACTCACTTTGATCTGGTTTCTCAGAAATCAAGCCGTCAAATCGGCGTTTCCTCCTTGGCGGAGGTGCTGGAAGTCAAATTCTTTCACGCAAAGAGAAGGCGTGTGCCGTCTCTTTTCTATGGCCGCCTGCGTTTAGACCAAATCGTTTGCACACACGTTTTGCAATACAAGCCTTTTTAGTGTTTTAGTTTTTAAATTTTATACAGTTTATCTAAAGGAGTTTCGCTCACAACAAAGGAAATAGCTCCCTTTTATTTTTTTTATTTTTTTTATTGTACAACAAAAAAAGAAAACGCTTCAACCACAATGACTGACCTCCACCTACCCCATCCAAAATGGCTTATCTCTCCGGCATCTCCGCCAGGGAGGAATCGCCGTTTTAACGGTATAATTTCTAAGAAACCAAAGCAAAATGAGTTGACAAATCCTTGAAAAGGCTGTCTTCTGGTGATCTCGACGTGTTTCTTGCAAAATCTCATCCTTCAGCGTCCTCCTTTAAGCCGGCGACACACACGCGTACAATCGTATGGGGATAGAATCCGACTTGGCCACGTGAGAAGTCATGATTCGTGTGAAATACTTCCGTTTAAAAATAATTCTGCTGTTTCCGCTCACTACGCTCACGTAGACACAATGCATGGGTTTTCACGTGAATCATGACTCACATTGTCACAATCGCATCGCATTCAGATCCGAGTTGTATGTGGTGTAGCGGACCCTTTACAGCAAACGAACGGCCATAGCAAGAGCTGCGCGAAAATGTTTTGCTGCTCATTTCTATTAGCTTTATGTGTTCTCTCTCTCTCTCTCTCTCTCTGTCTCTCTCTCTCTCTCTCTCTCTCTCTCTCTCTCTCTCTCTCTCTCTCTCTCTCTCTCTCTCTCTCTCTCTCTCTCTCTCTCTCTCTCTCTCTCTCTCTCTTTCTCTTTCTGAGCTATGTAAAGCTATTGCCAATAAAATAGTTGCGTTTGCGTTGCGTTTGCGTTGCGTTTGCGTTTGCGTTCCACCACAAACCGATTCATTTATAGCACGTTCAAAATGAGCTCTTCAGGGCGGTGTTACCGAGTCCTCAGCTATTGACACCCCTCTCTCTCTCTCTCTCTCTCTCTCTCTCTCTCTCTCTCTCTCTCTCTCTCTCTCTCTCTCTCTCTCTCTCTCTCTCTCTCTCTCTCTCTCTCTCTCTCTCTCTCTCTCTCTCCCTCTCTCTCTCTCTCGCTCTCTCTCAGAGCTATGCAAAGCTATTGCCAATAAAAATATTTGTGTTTGCGTTTCGTCTCTCTCTCTCTCTCTCTCTCTCTCTCTCTCTCTCTCTCTCTCTCTCTCTCTCTCTCTCTCTCTCTCTCTCTCTCCTCTCTCTCTCTCTCTCTCACTCTCTCTTCCCCCCCTCTCTCTCTCACCGAGACAGAGACAGGGACAGAGAGACAATGAGAGAGGCAGGGACAGGGTCAGAAAATATATAGAGATAGACAGGGAAAGAGAGATAGACAGTGAGAACAAAAAGGCAGAGAGAGACAGATACAGACAGAGAGAGAGAGAGAGAGAGAGAGACAGAGAGAGAGAGAGAGAGAGAGAGAGAGAGAGAGAGAGAGAGAGAGAGAGAGAGAGAGAGAGAGAGAGAGAGAGAGAGAGAGAGAGAGAAAGGAGAGAGAGAGAGAGAGAGAGAGAGAGAGAGAGAGAGAGAGAGAGAGAGAGAGAGAGAGAGAGAGAGAGAGAGAGAGAGAGAGAGAGAGAGAGAGAGAGAGAGAGAGAGAGAGAGAGAGAGAGAGAGAGAGAGAGAGAGAGAGAGAGAGAGAGAGAGAGAGAGAGAGAGAGAGAGAGACGAGAGAGAGAGAGAGAGAGAGAGAGAGAGAAGAGAGAGAGAGAGAGAGAGAGAGAGAGAGAGAGAGAGAGAGAGAGAGAGAGAGAGAGAGAGAGAGAGAGAGAGAGAGAGAGAGAGAGAGAGAGAGAGAGAGAGAGAGAGAGAGAGAGAGAGAGAGAGAGAGAGAGAGAGAGAGACAGAGAGAGAGACAGACAGAGAGGCACAAAGCGAGAAAAAGTGGGAGACAGAGACGGAGACAGAGACACAGTCAGAGAGACAAAAAGACAGACAGACAGACAGACGGACACAGATTAATGGATTCAGTGACGCATTATAGAATACTAATCCGATTGTCGACTGTGACCAAAAAGTGACGGAAAAACCACACTAAATTAATCATGTCCTGAAATATGTTGCAGGTGTCACCTTGACGACTATCCGTCTGAGAGAACAAAGAGAAAGGGAAGAGAGAAGGAGAGGAAAGGGAAGGAAGAACATCTTAAATAACTGGTTTCTACCCTCCCACCTACCTCTTTTCTTCCCCCACCCCCCACACCCAGAATGATAACGAAGACGACAACAACGTTAATCATCAATTAAGCCCCAGAGACCAAAAAAGGGTGCAACCTGCTTATTATTAATTATCTATTCGTGTCTCCGAGAACAACCAAGCCCTTATCATCATCATCATCATCATCATCATCACATCCACCAAGGCACGTGCAGCGCACGGGGACACTGGCGGGCTGAGTTTAAAATTTTAGTTGATCAGCCACCGCCCGCGCGGTGCCAGACTGCACGCGCAAAAGACCGACCTCTTTTACTTCCTTTGCAGTCAGTAACAAGAGGCAAACAAAAAGCACCATAATTATTGATTGACAGCGTAAGGGGGCGGAGCTTCAGCCTATAAATTCTTCAACCATGGGGACGGCGGGCTTCGGCACAAACTTCGCGACGACACTTCATTTAGTGTCTGCGACTAAAGAAGAACGGGCGACGGGAGTTTGGCTAGGAGAGGAAGAGGGAGAGAGGTGGTTAGAGTCTAGTTCGTCTGCCAACAGCAGCACTGGTATCCATCCTCAGTTTGCCGGCGACGGTAGTGGTGGTGGTGTTATTGACCATTTGTGGTGGTGGCAGAGAGCCGGTGGGGAAAACGCTAGCGCTGCTAACAAGGTGTTGCAGGAGTATTACGAGCAGTTGCTATCCCACCCGCACATGACCATGAGGGACGAGCTCTCTCGCTACGGGACCCCCGCCATCATCGTGTTCGGCAACCTGTCCAACCTCCTGACCTTCGTTGTTCTGAGGAGGAAGACTCTGGGTCAGCACTCCGTGTGTTTCTACCTGGCTATGTACGCTCTCGCCAATCTTCTGGTGCTGAATCTGATCCTGGGCATCGCCTGGATGTGCGCCATGCTGGAGAAGCCTTACATCGGAGCCATGGCGGATTGGGGCTGCCGGTTGTGGACGTTCGTCTCCAACGTGATCATCTACTGCGGGATC
>CM065695.1:5907258-5912258 GCA_017654935.2 Phymorhynchus buccinoides | reverse complement strand
ATTTTCTTAATTTTGGGAGGTAAGGACAGGCCTAATGTTATATATGTCACAGAGGAATTAGCAATATTGCAGATTTTTTTTTCTGTACCCAGTTAAGCTTAATGGTACTTTTTGGCTGCAAAATGGCTGGCGGCGAAAGGGTTTTAATTAAAAGGGTTAGGGCTTATTATTTTTAAATGACAATCACACTCAGTTCTTACGAAAAACAAAAGACAATAATTATATATTTTTTTAGAGTCAAACGGGCTATCTCCAGATGATTTATTATGTCATTTACTGCGAAAATTAGAAAAAAACTATTTTTCTTTGATTAAAATCAGACTGCAAAAACGATATTATCCCCAATTCATATTGATGGCTTGGAGTCAAAACGGACTATCTTTACATAGTCCATTGACGTATTATTGGACTTATTACAAAAAACTTAATAACTTGTATCAAACAATGACTGCAGAAATATAAAAAGGGGGATTATGCTTTTTATATTTCTGCAGTCTTTTTTTTATACAAGTTATTAGTTTTCGTAATATGTTCAATAATATGTCAAGGCATTGAATTTATATTTATTAATTTAATTTATTATTTTTGTTGTTGTCTTATTTAATACAAGTGATTATTTGTTTTCGTAATAAAAAAAAATGTTCCATAATAATTCAATGGGCCATTCTTTTTTAGATACATAGTCAGCTCTCAATTGTTTCCCGCCACATTCCACCAAAAGCTCGTATCTCTAACGACTTTCTATCTGGGGTAAATGAGGTTGTGAAAATAGAAGAAAAACTCGCAAGTCCCAAAATCAGATGATGCTTAATTACAAAAGTCTCGTATCTTCGTTATCTATTATTTTGTTGTTGTTACTGTTGTTGTTTGTTCGTGTTGTGTATATTCATTCACTTGTTATTTCTCTTAATGTTCAATATTTGCTGTTATTTCATTATTATGTTCTGTTCCAGTGTCAGTACTTTTGACAGCCAATATTGTAGCATATCTGTGTTTGAGCGCCTTGTATAAGCTGTAAGTTTGTTGTGCTCATTTGCATTTGTTTATGTTGCTGCTATGTTGATTATTAATCAAATTCGTTTAAACCAATAAATTCACAAACCTCGTATCTCGATTTTTTGGGGGTTTGAGTTAGATACATAGTCAGCTCTCTATATTTTCCCGCCATCTTCCACCAAAAGCTCGTATCTCTAACGACTTTCTATCTGGGGTAAATGAGGTTGAGAAAATGGAAGAAAAACTCAAGTCCCAAAATCAGATGATACTTAATAACAAAAAATCTCGTATCTTCGTATTTTTTTCACATGTCTTGGTTTTGTTTTCACAATCAAATGTAATGTTGACAAAATTCAGGACTAAACTTGCAATGTATTGAACAACATTCATCATTCTTGATAAATTGTGGTTAAATTAACGCGGTTAACTGTTAAAGCAGTTTTATTTTCGTTTTTTTCCTCAAAGCTACCAAAACTCGAGATACAAGGTTTGCGAATTTCTTCGACGCTCTGCTTGGCTATTTGATTTTTTGTTTCTAGTCATGATTTTTGTTCTTCTTATTTGAAAGTGTTGGTTTTTCCTTTATTTTGCTGAAACGTCCTGTAGATAAAATCATAAAATCCTGAAGATTCCATTTGTCAAAGACCTAATAATGATAAAATTAAAGACATTAAGGCCGGGTTCACATCAGACGCGTAAGTTCCGTACGGAAAACCCTAAATAAGTGGAAGAAAGAAGGATAAAAGCTCATGACGCATATAGAGGAAATTCGAACACGTGCGCAAATCTTTTCCCTTCTTTGTTTCACTTATTTATGGATTGCGGATGGATTTCCGCATAGAATATCCGCTTATGTGTGTACATGGTCTAACGCTTGTATAACTGGAAGTATATTCAATGAGATTATTGGTGAGAAATGGGGGTATTGTTGAAGCAATTACCCAAACAAACGGACCTCCTTCAGCTTCATATGGGGTCCTTGCACTAAGGCAATATGGCAACCGTTACTATAAGGTTTTATCAACTTTAAAGGTGGACACCCTGACGGATGTGTTTTTGCAAGTAACACGTCGAGATCACCAGGAAAACACCCTTTACAGAGATCGCAACACTCACTTTGCTCTGGTTTCCTAGAAATCAAACCGTCAAATCGGCGATTTATCCTTGGCGGAGGTTCTGGAAGTCAAAGTCTTTGCCTGAGCTTAGACCAAATCGTTTGCACAACATTTTCACAACACAAGCATTTTGATTTATTTAGTTTTTAAGTTCATACAGTTTGTCTAAAGGAGTTTCGCTCACAACAAAGGAAATAGCTTTTTTTTTTTTTTTTTACTGCACTACAAAAAAGAAAAAGCTTAAACCACAATGGGTTTGACCCCCACCCACCCCATCCAAAATGACGTCTCTCTCCGGCACCTCCGCCAAGGAGGAATCGCCGTTTTGACGGTTTGATTTATAGGAAACCAGAGCAAAACGAGTGTTCCGATCTTTGAAAAAGCTGTCTTTCTGGTGATCTCAACGTGTTTCTTGCAAAAACTCATCCGTCAGAGTCCACCTTTAACTTTCCGGTCAAGATTTAGTTTTTGCTGTTGTGGTTGTGTAACACAATGTTAATTTTGATTGTTCGTTAGTCGCACGAAAGTCTCTAATCAGTCTATTAAGTGGTGTAGAGTGGCACAGTGGTAACGCGTTCGCTTCGTGTCAAGTAAACCCGAGTTCGAACCGGGGTACAGGGGATTTTTCCTCTCACTTTGCACTAGGCCTTACGATCTGAATGTGGAGTCTTTCGGATGAGACGATAAACCGAGGTCCCGTGTGCCCATACACTTAGCACACGTTAAACCCAGTGGCAACGAAAAAGTTGTCATTTGGTCAGAATTTACCCCCCCCCCTTTCCTTCCTCATCAGTCACAAAAAAATCGCATGCCCAAAAAAAAAAATTGGGTGGCGCGCCTCTGGCTGCGACGCGCTCTCCAGGTGGGAGCAACCCGAATTTCACAGAGATGCCTCTGTGACAATAAAGTACCTAATACCTAATACCTAATACCTATCCAAACGCTAGCCACGCCTACCATCTCAGTATATGAACGTGGCTTGTCTTTTGTTTTCAGTGAAATAAAGTTTCCAAAGTTTGTTTTAGGTATTTGGTATATTCTAGTCACAGAGACTTATCTCTGTGAAATTCGGGCTGCTCTCCCCCGGAGAGCGCGTCGCCACAAGTGCAGCGCCTACCCATTTTATTTTTAAATTTTGAGGGGCACAGGGTGAAGAGGGGGTGTGGGCACACTTGGAAAACCTAGCTATCAATTTGGCCATACCAGGCAGCGGGATTTCTCCCTGCTCTTACCGACTTTCAACTGCCGTGGGATTTTTACGTGCGTAAAGCGCGCGGGTCAGACTAGCTTTAAGTCCCCGTCCGAAGGACTCGACGTTCAGTTCGATTTTCCTGTCAAACTAGAAGGAAAGGGCGAGGCCTGGATTCGAACCCGGGTCACTCACGTTGCAGTCACGCATTACCTTTGGCAGGCGAACGTCTTAACCACTCTGCCACTTTTTATTTCTGCTGAAGCCAGTCCAACAAATATCGCGAAGGAAGGAGAATAGTGTACTATGATACGACGCTAAAGATCACCACTACCCCCAAATAGTCTCAATGGAATTCAAACCCAGACTGAAGTCAGAGTAAATCACCGTCGGTCTGGCTTCAACGGAACTTAAGCAGCGGTTCCTCGGGGCTTCCTACTAGCCAAATAGGGAGGTTTATGGGACGGCACATTCGAATCGCTTTGCCCCCAAAAAACAGTGAACACAGCCAATGTTGACACTTTTATAAACGTTGCTGCATTTGTTTTATAACTTTCTAACTACTCAAAAACTAGGAATACTGATTTGAAAATACTAACCCAATACAGCAGAACTAACATTAGAAATAATTTCTTTAGTAACAGAGTCGCTTAAAATACTGGAATTCTCTTCCAGCACATATCAAGTTGGCACCTGACCTTAATCAGTTCAAAAACCTCCTCGATAAAGACCCCAAGATTCAACAATGGAAATATGTATGTGATTAACACATCTAAAAGCGTCCTAGTCATGCCAATCATGAAAAAAGAATACGCATTATCAGAAAGGACACATTAAGAGGCCGCGAGGCCTAGTTGTTCTCATTCTCTGACCTGACCTGACCTGACCTACATCCTACTCAACATTTCATCTTTTATATAGCGCAGCTTCGCGTTCATGTTTTCGCTGCAAATGCTCAACCTTATAATTATGTTTCTTTTGTACGCTTATTAAGATTTACAACTTCACAAGTTTATTCATTCATTTAATGAGCAACTTAGGACGCGGATTTTACCGCCAGGGGGCAATCAAACCAGTAGGGGCTTAGCGCGGGATATTCTTAGTTGGGTGTAGTGAGAGAGAGAGAGAGAGAGAGAGAGAGAGAGAGAGAGAGAGAGAGGGGGGGGGGAGGGAGATGAGTCCTTCTCTCTCTCTCTCTCTCTCTCTCTCTCTCTCTCTCTCTCTCTCTCTCACTACGCCCAACTAAGAATATCACGCGCTAAGCCATCTCCCTCTCTCTCTCTCTCTCTCTCTCTCTCTCTCTCTCTCTCTCTCTCTCTCTCTCTCTCTCTCTCACTACACCCAACTAAGAATATCACGCGCTAAGCCCCTACTGGTTTGATTGCCCCCTGGCGGTCAAATCAGCGTCCTAAGTTGACCATTGATTACATTAATGATTTACTCGTTTTGCAGCAGTTGATTTTGTTTTTTGGGTAAAAAAATGTTTTGGCATCAAGGGATCAAAATTCAACATCATTTTAGAATTATTACCAGAGTCAGTTCCACCTGTCATGGACTCATGGTTGAATTTTGTAAATAAAACGTGTATTCATTACGATGAAATGTTGCAGGCATGTTGAATTATTAATGTTATTGTTGTGCTTACACTATCCTTAACCCTCTTCCTTAGTTCACCCCATTTTATTTAACCCTTTCGCCGC
>CM065695.1:5854758-5904758 GCA_017654935.2 Phymorhynchus buccinoides | reverse complement strand
TACTGTTAGGCCGGGTTCACATTAGACGCGTAAGTTCCGTACGGAAAATCCTAAATAAGTGGAAGAAAGAAGGATACAAAATGTACGCATATAGGGAACATTCGGACACGTGCGCAAATCTTTTCCCTTCTTTGTTTCACTTATTTATGGATTGCGCACGGGTTTCCGCATGGAATATTCGCTTATGTGTGTACACGGCGTTAACCTTAAGAATCCCGCATATTGGAAAGAAAAGTGATTACGTTTTAACCCTATATGTAATTGTTTGAATGACAGTTTGCATTCTCTATAAAAAAAATCTAAGTTCTTTTGAAAGAGCCTTAGGGCCCATGCACATTAGATCCGTAATCCGCAAGTTGCGTACGGAAACCCCGTTCCCTTCCCATAAGAAATAATCGGACGCGGAGACACATCCGCAATCCCATCCGCTTATTTCTTACATAAGTGAACGGGGTTTATGTATGGAGTTGCGGATTGTATATCTAACATGCACAGGACCTAAAAACATTTTCCCTTTTTTTAGAGTTTTAAATACATTTTATTAACAATATCGAAAATTAGAAATGCGCAGAAAGAGGAAAATGAGCTGAGAGAATCATTCAAATTAAATAACGATATTATGAGGGGGAACAAATGCACACGAATAAACGAACAAACTATAAAGAAACTTAAAGGATTAAATAGAAATAATAATTAAGTAATTGAAAGCAAAAGTTATTGAAACTCTACGGCTAAGATTCTACGAGAATTGTACACAATTTCACATTTCTCAACTAAATCTTTTCGAAACAGGATAATTTGTCCTGAACTATGAGCACTAAAGTCATTCCATATAAGTTTACCACCACCCCATTCTTGTTTCCATTGTTCAATTACTTCTTTTGTCACATGTGTTTCTTGTAAACAGATAACGTCATACTTTTTATTTTTAACGTAATTAAATAATGATCTTCTCTTATTGCGAGACCGAAGTCCCCGTACATTTAATGAAAGTAAACGCATGTTTGAATCGCAAGCCATATGGAGTGTCCAGTAAACATAGCCATAATCCGTATCCAGTCCACAGGCCCATTATCATGTCCGAAAAACAAAGCAGGTGTCGCCAACTGGGATTTGTTCCTGTTTGTCTGTCATTCCACATCCACCTGGGCGAACCTGGCTCCTCCATCCACCACCATCAGCTCTCCGGTGATGAAGGAACTGTCACCGGAAGCCAGGAATGCGACTGCGCGGGCAACGTCTTCCGGTTCCCCGATTTTCCCCACTGGGATCGTGCGAGCTCGTTCTTTCAGGAATTGGGGGGGGAATGGTAAAACAGCACGTAGATGCGCTCGGACGCATGCACATGCACACACTCATACCCACTCATACTCTCCGTTCCTCTTCTGACAAACTTATCCTTTCTATTCCTCGTACTAACACTAAGACAAATGGTGAACGTTCATTTTCTTTCAGCGCCCCTTCTGTCTGGAACACCCTACCATATGAACTTCGTTCTGCTAAATCTTTCCAGTCTTTCAAAACCGCTCTTAAAACTCACCTCTTCCGGCAATACCTCTGATATTTTCCCTGTCCTGTTTCCTGCCTTAAAATGATGTCCCCCGCATTGTGGGTGGGTGGGTGTGCGCGCGTGTGTGGGTGTGGGCGTGTGCGTGCGTGCGTGTTGTGGCTGTGTGAATGTTTGTGATAGTTGATATTGTAGTAGCTTATTTATGATTTATGTATTTATTTAAACAATTGTGAAGCGCCGTGAACTCAAGAGAGAAAGGGCGCTCTATAAATGTTATTTATTATTATTATTATTATACCCATCAAAACTGCACAGACACACACATGTCTTAATACTTATTATCAATTGATTCAGTCACGCTTTCAGTATGAATGCAATAAAGGTGGCTAAAGCCGGAGCCACACACGCGTAAAATCGTATGGGGATGCGATGCGATTGGGTCACGTGAGTCATGGTTCATGTGAAATACTTCCGTCTTAAATTCTGCTATTTTCGTTCACTATAGCCTACTCAAGTATACCCAATACATGATTTTCACGATCGCATCGGACTCAGATCCGGCTCATATGTAGTTTAGCAGGTTTCTAAAGTATCCCAGACTGGGGCTTCTTCACCTTTATGTCAAAAGCTTGGTGGAAAAAAGTTATGATAAATAAAACGTAGTAGAAAGAAAATGGTACATCCTCATGGCATCTGCCTTAGGAACAAGTTCTTCTTTGATAAATAAAGGGCCGTCGTGTTCAAAATATTGTATTGATACTGAAGCGCCCTCGAAAGGGGGTGTATAATATTAGGTATCAAGCTAAACAAATCGTTGCTAATGCAGCGTTATACTTAGCACACGTTAATAATTAAACCCAGTGGAAACGAAAAAAGTTGTCATTTGGTCAAAAATTTACTCCCCTCCCCCTTTCCTTCCTCCATCCTGTCCATACACACACACACACACACACACACACACACACATTGCAATGTGCTCATATTATTGAACTAGCCAACTCCCTTATAGTCTTTTTCCTGTCTTCCTCTTCTTTTGACAGTGTGTTTACTACAAAGCAATAATAAGTTGATAGATGCAGTCAGTTGAACTGATCTGCCAAAACAATGACTGTGACAGATCTAGGATTAGATCTAGAATTGTGATGCAAGAAACGTGTATGCCAAAGTAATTTCTACTGCAGCTATATATGTCCACATGTTTTTATTCACACGATTTCTCAATTGGAAAACATTTCCTAAAAAAATAATAAAGCAATTAATCTTCTTTTTGTCTGCGACAGAGCTGAATGTCAGTCACTATTATGTCTTGAGTTCCACATAATACTGACAAGACACACAGTCCCAGTAATAGGAGCTTCTCTTTATTTAAGTTGCAATATCACAATCTCGCATAATTTTCCTCTTCCTACTACAGAGATATTATACGAGTTCTTTCATAACATTTTACACAGCAAAACTTACCTGGGTCTTACCAATGCCCCTGTATCTAAAATTGTTTTGAATGTATTCAAGATTATGTTCCACTAAATGTGACATTAGTAGCATCAGTTTGCACGGTTTTGAGCCTTTTGTGGACACTGCTTGCCCAGCTATTTCCTCTGCAGTCAAACACGGAGACGTTAAAATGGAGATTCTTCTTTTATTCAGCTCTCAATGTTGCAACTAACAACAGTTTTCTGAATCCAACTATACTGAATCAATCACAAACTGCAGAGAAATCGAACATATCTGTGTCTCTCTCAACAGTGACTCACTGACTGATTGATTTCTATAAGTTCAGCTAAATATACACTACTCACAAAAAGTTAAGGATCACTATGAGAAAACAGGTGCGCAAGAAACTCCGTTCGCTCCTGTTATTTTTTTCTCAGTCAAGCCAAATTGTTATGAATTCTTGTTCAGCTGTAAGTGGGCGATGTTGTGTTAGTGGAAACATTGCACGTGATTCTCTATTACTGAGCTTGGCAGCAAAAGAAAAAGCGGAAACTTGCGAAAAAGGACCTTGTTTTGGATCGTTCTGCATGAACACATTGCACAAGCCAGATGGAAAAACCATTATGCACGTGCAAGCACTGCTGTTTATGTGTGAGATGCTGTCTCTTGCTTGGCTTTATAAGAAGACATACCACCAGTATTAGGCCTGATTTGACAATGCCTCCACGACGAAAATTGAGCGAGTTGGATAGGGGACGAGCTGTTGCATGGTTCCAAGATGGTGTTCCCAAGCGAGAAGTGGCCAGGCGACTTCAGGTGTCCATCTCGGTCATTGTCAGACTGATTCAACGCTTCACAGCCACTGGGAGGGTCCATGAAAGACGCAGATCTGGTCGACCGAAGAAGACAACTCCACGTGAAGATCGTCTCATTGAACGACAAGCCCTGCAGACAAGAACAGCCTCTTCCAGCATCATTCGAAGGCAGCTGAGGGTGGCTACTAACATCAACATCAGCCAGCAGACCATACGGAACCGCCTTCATGGGTTTAACCTCCGTTCTCGTCGCCCAGCTGTACGGCCACGCTTAACTCCAGCCCATAGGGCAGCACGCCGCGCCTTCTGCAGACGTCACGTGAGGTGGACACGTCAGCAATGGTCCCAGGTCCTGTTCAGTGATGAATCACGCTTCACTCTGAACCACAACGACGGCCAACTGAGGGTCTGGAGGCGCCCAGGGGAACGCTTTATTGACGCCACTGTCCAAGAAAAGGTGGCCTTTGGTGGAGGTTCTGTAATGGTCTGGGGGGCCTTCAGCCTTCACCACAGAACACCCTTGTATCATGTACAGGGTAACCTGACTGGCCTCCGATACCGGGATGAGATCCTTCGACCGCTGGCTGTGCCTACACTGCAGCAGATGGGACCGCCGGCTGTCTACCAGGATGACAACGCTCGCCCCCACAGGGCAAGGGTGGTCAACGACTTCCTGCAGCAGTCTGGAGTCAACAGAATGGAGTGGCCAGCATGCAGTCCCGATCTCAACCCGATTGAGAACCTCTGGGATGAGCTGGATCGCAAAGTGAGGAGCAACCACCCCCCTCCCAGGGATGCCCAGCACCTCTACCAGATGCTGCAGGCTGAGTGGCAGGCGCTTCCACAGAGGATCTTCACCACCCTGGTCAACTCCATGAGGACTCGCTGCGTCGAGTGCCAGAACAGCCATGGCGGATACACGCATTACTGAACTTTTGGGAGCATCAGAATGCCCTGTCTTGTGATTTCAATGACTTTGGGAAATCAAATTTCGATACGTACCCACTTTGATCAAATGTACAGACCAAACGATTGCTCGAAATTGAAGGCAATTGTGTATCGTTATCACTAAAGCATTGAATTAAATGTTGGCCAAAATTCAACGCATTGGCTTTCTTATTTGGAAAGTTATGAATTAGTTTGCAAGTGATCCTTAACTTTTTGTGGATAGCTTATAAACACAGTGGCATCCCTTTCTAGAGGATTCATGTACATAGCTGACCAATCCACAATGAACTCCAGTCTTCTGGTACAATCTAAATTTAGGTTACTCAACACTAAAACATGGCGAATTTGTATAAAAGTTACTCCCCTTTCTAGAAAGATCCATTCTAGAAAGGTCCTCAATCTTCTTGATCTTACCAGACAACACGCCTTTAAATTAACACAAAAACTAGTACATCAGCGGGTCCAATCATGTATTATGATTAAAGGCCCAAAGGGAACTAATGATTAATTTAAAATCACAAGAACTACAAGTTGTTTTACGTTGCATGGATTATCCACACTAATCTAGTGTTATCCATAAATTTCTGGAGTTAAAATCTTGTGGTCTCTGGATATTTCCAGACAAGTCTAAATATACACAATCTAAACGTTACATCGTAGCATCTTCATACAGCGTACTGTTTAAGGCAGTTTCTTTACATAAGGGGTGCCCGCCAGAACGGTCTATTTCAAAAGGAATAAAGAACACAGATAAGCAGTTCTGGCATTCACCCCTCGATTATCATCTCCATACAACGTTCTGTTCAATGCAGCGATGAGGCGTTTCTTTACTTATCGTCGTCATACAGCGTTCTGTTCAATGCAGCGAAGAGGCGTTTCTTTACTTATCGTCGTCATACAGCGTTCTGTTCAATGCAGCGATGAGGCGTTTCTTTACTTATCGTCTTCATACAGCGTTCTGTTCAATGCAGCGATGAGGCGTTTCTTTACTTATCGTCGTCATACAGCGTTCTGTTCAATGCAGCGATGAGGCGTTTTTCGCGGTGCGCTCTGCGACGTTCCCTGATGACGTTGACCGTGTATAGGAAAGGGTTGAGGGCGGCGTTGAGGGGCAGAACCAGCACGGCCAGCGCCACGTTCATCTCCTGGGACACGCCCACCCCCCTGTGGGCCAGCAGCCCCGCCACACCGATAGGGAACCAGCACACAAAGTCTGACAGCACCACAGTCAGCAACCGCCGGGCGATGGTCACGTGCGTGTTGGAGTCCCCCCCATCGTGGCCTGTGTCCTGCATCATGTTGGACTTGACTGACCAGTACACGAACCCTTGACCCGCGGCGATCAGCAGGAAGAGCGCCATGTTGAGGCAGATGAACACACCGAAGGAGTAGGCGTGTCCGGGGAAGGCGGCGCTGGTGATGGGCAGCGGGATGCACAGGCCGGTCTGGCCGTAGAAATTCCAGTGGGCGGTTGGCGGGAGCAGAGGGACGGCGCCCAGGCAGAACCCAGCCCCCCACAGCAGCAGGCTGCAGAGGTGAGCCGACCTGGGGGCGAAGCGCACGCTGCTGAAGGGAAAGCGCAGCACCAGGAAGCGGTCCACCGTGATGACGCTGACCAGGAATGCCGACACCTCCGACGACACCAGCGACAGAAAGCCGGCTGCCTTGCAGACGACGCTGCTCTTCCAGTACACGTCGTTCGCCAGGTAGTTCCCCTGGTACACCAAATCCGCCCCCCCGATCATCATCAAGTACACCCCCATCAGGAAATCGGACAAACACAGGTGCATCACGAAGACGCCGAAGCCGAACGAAGTGATGGATCGGTCGATAACGACACGGAACAGCAGACTGACGGAGTTTCCCAGCACAGAACACACGGCCAGAATGAAGAGCCCCGCCCTGTACAGGTTGCTCCCGAGCAGGTCACCGCAGGACGACAGCTGGTCTGAGGGAGCCAGGCAGCCCGCAGGGTTGAAGTCCTCAGGCAACAGACGAGGGCAGCACATCTTGAAGTTGGTGGCCCTCACCTCCCGTAGCTGGCCCAGTCCCCGGAATAGCAGGTGAGGAAAGTCAGTGAGCGGGCAGTGGGTCAGGTCCACAGACTCCAGTGACCGCATGATGTGAAAGCCGACGTTCTGCACCCGGGTTAACCGAGTAGAGGACAGGTTCAACACACGGAGCTGGGACAGTTTCTGCAACTGATTTGGATCCAGTGTTGGGATGTCCACTGAAGACAGATCCAGATGTTCTAGACTGGAAAGTGTTGTGATGGCTGAAACGCTGACCTGCAGATCCAGAGGGTTCCGGGCCAGGACCAGCACATGAAGGTTGTTCATATCCATGAGCTCGGCAAGAGAAAGACTGGTGATAAAATTATCGCTTAGATATAAGCTTTGCAAATTTGGAAATGGCAACGTGAGGTTAGATAAGAAACAGCGAGAAACACTGAGATAAATCAGCATCGCGTTGTTACGTAAAGCTTCCAACGTCATATTACTACCATCAGCATTCACAAAGCGAAGGTACAGGTGGTTTTCACCAGCAAAAGCCTGGCTGCAGAAAAACTCATGTCCGAGACACGTACACCCGTGCGGACAACGGACATCACAAATCCATTCGTCGTCGTTCTGGGGACACTGTCCATACAACTTATCACACACATTGGAGGCGTGGACACACACTCTGGAATCTCTGCAGCGATAGTGTCCAGGACAGGTGTAGTGTTTGCAGTCCTCTTCATCCTCATGGCCCTGGCAATCCGTCACCCCATTGCAGCGCAGGTAGATAGGTAGACAGACAGAGGGGTCGCTGTGTGGACATTGGAAATGGCTAGAGGGACATGGCTGGTCATTTCCTCTCAATCTAGGCTGAAGTGTAAGACTGTACCCTTTTGGCAATTTCCCCATGTATACTTGGATAGGAGAGTCTGTGTAACTCATATCAAACCAACCGTTTCTGATTCGGCATCCTCTTTCATCGAAACCTCGATTGCATTGAACCATGTTGTCGCACACAAATGTGTCTGGTAAACACTAAGCACACACACACACACACACACACACACACACACACACACACACACACACACACACACACACAGAGCGCATTAATGGTGACAAATACGATGCTGCATTATGGGTTGAACAAAGTTGCAGGTGTGCTTGACTGAAGCGCAGACAAACTGTGATAGGGTTGAGACTGATGACAAAGGTTGGTGAATGCTACTAAGGTGCATGCAGGTGGAAAGGAACAATGCTCAGATTTCCTAACATTTTCCAGCACGAATTTCCCCCAATCTTCGTTCTGTATAACGTCAGTTCAGACGACACAAATGGCGTTTGTTAGTAAGCATAATAATTGTCGCCCCATGCATAATTGTCACCGCACAACAATAAAAATTATGAGTTCATCTCGGTATGCATATTGTCGCCCCAAAATTCAGCAATGTAATGTTTTTAATGTTTGAAGCACTTGTAATAGTATATGTTTGAGAGAGAGAGAGAGAGAGAGAGAGAGAGAGAGAGAGAGAGAGAGAGAGAGAGAGAGAGAGAGAGCAGAGGAGAGAGAGCGAGAGCGAGAGAGAGAGAGAGAGAGAGAGACGGAGGAGACAGAGACACAGAGAGAGAGAGAGCGTGTATGTGTGTGTTGGTAAGTACGACTGTTAGTTTGTGTTACTTATAACTTTAAGAAACACTGATAATGACTAATGGTGAGTCAGACTGACATAGGCACATACACACACACACACACCACACACACACACACATACACACACACACACACACACACACACACACACACACACACACACACACACACACACACAGACACACACATACACAAACACACACACACACACAAAACACACACACACACACACACACACACACACACACACACACACACACACACACACACACCACACACACACACACACACACACACACACACACACACACACACACACACACACACACACACACACACTCCTCCTTCTTCTTCTTCGGTATGATCTTCCACCTTCATCATTCTGCAGCTACGATAGGTAGGGAGGGCGCCGTGGAAGAGGGTGGAGGTTAAGAACAAAGGGCTGAGGAGGAAGAGGGGGCAACAGAGAGAGAGAGAGAGAGAGAGAGAGAGAGAGGAGAGAGAGACAGAGAGAGAGAGAGAGAGAGACAGAGACAGAGACTGAGAGAGAGAGAGACAGAGAGAGAGAGAGAGAGAGACAGAGAGAGAGAGACACAGAGAGAGAGAGACAGAGAGAGAGAGAGACGCACAGAGAGAGAGAGAGAGAGAGAGAGAGACAGAGAGAGAATGAGAGAGAGAGAGAGAGAGAGAGAGAGAGAGAGAGAGAGAGAGAGAGATAGAGAGAGAGACGAGAGAGAGAGAGAGAGAGAGAGAGACGAGAGAGAGAGAGAGAGAAGCGAAATATTGTACAAAAAGGGAAAAGCTGATTTACCCTGGTCAAATGTGTGCAGTGCACATTTTCTACACACACACGCAAAACAACTAGAGTCGGATGAGAACAGCGAGCTGCAAGCCTGGCATTTTCTTGTAACTGTTTAGCAGTCGGAAGCACGGGTTGGCAGGCACTGACTATATGTCAGGCTCCTGATGTGACGCAATATAATGTGACTCGTGGATTTGCTTCCCAATCGCAAGAAACACAAATGTCAAAATATTCACTCACAATGGTAGTGTAAAAGCACTTACCTCAGATTGTCCACAGTCAGAGAGCCCAGGAACCATTTTACCTCAGAATCACACTGTCAAGGTATTGAACAAAACGGTTACCTCAGAATGAAATAGTGTAGTGAGCATTTACCTAACATGTTACACAATAACAATTAAAGGGGATATGGCGGACAGATTTTAAAGCCTCAGAAAAAAACCCTTTTCGTTCACAATTTTGGAAGGTGAGAAATACAATGGTCATTCTTAATGTATTTTTCATACCTAGTTGACAGGGGGTGAACTGACATCATTCTCCATTATTGTTCTCCTACCTCAGAGTTCCCACAGTCATACTCAGTGTGCGGGGCACAGGGGGTGAACTGACATCATTCTCCATTATTGTTCTCCTACCTCAGAGTTCCCACACTCATACTCAGTGGGCGGGGCACAGGGGGTGAACTGACATCATTCTCCATTATTGTTCTCCTACCTCAGAGTTCCCACAGTCATACTCACTGTGCGGGGCACAGGGGGTGAACTGACATCATTCTCCATTATTGTTCTCCTACCTCAGAGTTCCCACAGTCATACTCAGTGCGCGGGGCACAGGGGGTGAACTGACATCATTCTCCATTATTGTTCTCCTACCTCAGAGTTCCCACAGTCATACTCACTGTGCGGGGCACAGGGGGTGAACTGACATCATTCTCCATTATTGTTCTCCTACCTCAGAGTTCCCACAGTCATACTCAGTGTGCGGGGCACAGGGGGTGAACTGACATAATTCTCCATTATTGTTCTCCTACCTCAGAGTTCCCACAGTCATACTCAGTGAGCGGGGCACAGGGGGTGAACTGACATCATTCTCCATTATTGTTCTCCTACCTCAGAGTTCCCACAGTCATACTCAGTGTGCGGGGCACAGGGGGTGAACTGACATCATTCTCCATTATTGTTCTCCTACCTCAGAGTTCCCACAGTCATACTCACTGTGCGGGGCACAGGGGGTGAACTGACATCATTCTCCATTATTGTTCTCCTACCTCAGAGTTCCCACAGTCATACTCAGTGGGCGGGGCACAGGGGGTGAACTGACATCATTCTCCATTATTGTTCTCCTACCTCAGAGTTCCCACAGTCATACTCAGTGTGCGGGGCACAGGGGGTGAACTGACATCATTCTCCATTATTGTTCTCCTACCTCAGAGTTCCCACAGTCATACTCAGTGTGCGGGGCACAGGGGGTGAACTGACATCATTCTCCATTATTGTTCTCCTACCTCAGAGTTCCCACAGTCATACTCACTGTGCGGGGCACAGGGGGTGAACTGACATCATTCTCCATTATTGCTCTCCTACCTCAGAGTTCCCACAGTCATACTCATAGTCCGGGTCACAGGGGGTGAACTGACAGAAGTCCTCATCGCTGTTGTCAATGCAGTCAGAGCGGTGATCACAGACCAACGTATAGAGCACGTGCTGCAAGCGGTTTCTGCACGTGAAAGGCGGAGGGGAGGGAGACACGCTGTGAACACAATGGGTAGACCCACTGCTACCCTCCCCGCCTCCCAGTCTGCATCTGGTGCTGAGGTCACACTCCAGAAATTGGTGGGTTACGTGACCTCCGTGGCATTCGACAGTGCGAACTTTGTAGTGCGCATTGGTTGGTCTTGATATTGTGATGCGTTTGTCTGTTGCGCTAGGGGACGTTGAATTCTGTTCTGCACTCAAACAAGAAGGGTTGCTGCAGTTCGCTGTTATGGATTTGTGGCCCAGCACCAGGAAAGGGACATTAAGTGTCAAACTGACCATTCTGAGAACATTATACATTTGAAACCTACAGACAATTTTCTTTCAAATGATACAAGAACCATTCTTGTATCTTTTTCCGTTCTAGAGTTATGAGCATTTAAATTTAGTAGGGTGAGTGTCGGCCATTTTGAAAACAACAGTCTAAGTCATAGCCTAGCTGAAGACAATACATTGACCTACTAATTTTAAAACACTTATAAGGCACAGGGTGTGGGCATTATAAGGCCATTTATAGACCATATTAAAGATCATCCTTGATAAATAAATATGAGTGATAAGAAGTTTGAAAACACAAAAATACCCATAACTCAAAATTGACAAAAGATGTGCTTTTTGACTTTGCAAACCTGTTGTGAGAAACTAGCCCAGCGACTTAATGTCCCTTTCGTGGTGCTGGGTCTCATTTACAACCAGTGAAGGGGACATTAAAAGCGCGTATGTGTGCATGTCTTAAGATTACTGTGTTAAAACAAAAAAGAATATGTTCTACTGGCAAGCTTGCACACACAACACACACAAAAACAACATCCACCCACCCGTCAATCCATCTATCCATCCATTTATACACACATACATAGGCTTGTGTATAATGAGAACACGGATCTTTGTTAGGCTTGGAGTAAATGGGGGAGGGGGGGGGGGATAGAGAAGCTAGGAAACAAAGAAAATAATAATAATAATAATAATAATAATAATAATAGTACATTTATATAGCGCTCTACCTCAGATGAGCCCAAAGCGCTTTACAATCAATTATTCATCAACAGACAACAAAAACAGCATTCAAGAATGACACCAACCAGCAACAACGCATATACAAAGCAACTCTCTCTCTCTCTAACACACACACACACACACACACACACACACACACACACACACACACACACACACACACACACACACACACACACGCACGCACGCACACGCACACGCACACGCACACACGCACACACACACACATTTATCGACGCCAACTCGTTCATACCCCATTCAGTAAGCCACAGCAACCGAGCTACACAGACGGACCTCATATACCAACACACATACACAAACACCCTCGCACACAACGTACGCACGCAGACAGACACACACACGCAGACACACACACACACACAAACACATGCGTGCACACACAACACACAAAACCAAAACACACACAAGCACACATGTATGCACACATGCATGCTCACACAAACACACACACACACACACACAACACACACACACACACACACACACACACACACACACACACACACACACACACACACACACACACACACACACACAGAGACACACACACATACACACACACGCACACACAAAACACAGCACAAACCTCTTATTCAATCTTCCCTCACGTGCACACAACGATAGACAACTGATCAAATATTTAGGGTGCAGCAGGAAAAAGATGGGTTTTAAGAGAGGTTTTGAATGAGGAGACTGAGTTGGAGTGTCGGAGAGGAGAAGGCAGAGAATTCCAAAGAGATGGTGCTTGACAAGAAAAAGAACGGCAAACCCTCAACATGGACGAACGAACGAACGAACGACATTTTATTTATACAGGGCAATATGATAAGCATAAATACGTTTTTACGCTAAGCCATGTGGCAAGAAGGGAAGAACATTAACCAAAACAAATGATGGAAAACAAATACAGAAATATGGAGAGTAACAACATTATAAATACAAAGCATATAATTCATTAAATTCATTAGTGCTTGAGAGGAGAAGAGAAGAGAGATGAAGAAACAGGAAAGACTGAAGGTGAGAGAGAGAGAGAGAGAGAGAGAGAGAGAGAGAGAGAGAGAGAGAGAGAGAGAGAGAGAGAGAGAGAGAGAGAGAGAGAGAGAGTGAGAGAGAGAGAGAGAGAGAGAGAGAGAGAGAGAACTAGACAAACAGACAAAATGACAGACATATAGAGACAGAGACATAATCATTTGCATCTTAACATTACATGCTACAGACATTTTTTTAATGTTTAGTATTCAAACATTTAAAAAATCAGACATCATAATGTAGTTTTCAAAATAATTCCGAAAAGATGAATAACTGGTTATTTATTTTAGATTATGTTAGTAAAGAGTTCCTAAGAGAACCTCCTGGAGATATTTCGAGCTAGGTAAATTAACAATCGGGAACATTTACTTATGCCAGAGTTACATATCCACATCTATGCACTACCAGCGAGAGCAGCAGCAGCAACAACAAAACAACAACAACAACAACAACAAAACAACAACAACAACAACAACAACAACAACACATGGCATAAACTTACTGTGTCCAAACTATGAGTTCAATTAAGACAAATGTTTGCATTTTCCCCTCATGAAATATTTAAAGATTCTGAAAAAAGTGTTCATTCTGATTTTGATTTTTTTGTTACCATGTAACACTAACAAAAAACGAGAAATAATATATTTGAAAACAAAATCAAGAGCGAATCACAATCCAAATTATGTACATAATTTAGAGTTCAAAGTACTCACTAAGAGTTCTAGTCAACCGTTCAACTGCGCAGATAAAAGATAGTCTTTTCCAGATTGTACTTTTTTCCAAATATCAACTCTTACAAATTTTATTTTTAGTAGTAGGATTGAATTGAACCATTTGTAGCACACTGTATTTTTTGGGTTGTGGAAATGAGTGGCTTAGCTGGCTGTTTTCACCGCCAGGTGGCATAAAGTTCGAGTGGGGATAATCATCTTTATATTCTTAGTTGGGGATACAGAGAGAGAGAAAGGGAGAGGTCTCTCTCTCTCTCTCTCTCTCTCTCTCTCTCTCTCTCTCTCTCTCTCTCTCTCTCTCTCTCTCTCTCTCTCTCTCCAACTGAGGACATCACGAGATAAGCCCCTTATGAGTTGGTTGCCACCTGGCGGTCAAATTAGCGAGCTAGGTTGACCATTAAAATGCAACAGTTCCAGTGATTATTAGTGACTAAAATATCTGAACAACCATGTGCTAAAAAAGTGTCACTTTATTCAACTTTTTTGGTTACAGTCGTCAGCCCTCTAATCCATGGAACAGTACGTTTTATTATTATGGTTTGTTTTCCAGTACGTTTTTATATGTGGTATTTGATACATCTGGTGTGTTTTCATACACTAATACATTGGATGGTTTCTGATAAAAGGCATATTTTAACTGATGAGATTTGACCTTTGACCAGCATTATTTACCCTGAACATGTCTCGTTGATTCTGGTACAATACGTTTGTTAAAACAAATAAACCTTACTTTTAATTTGAGTAAACTCACACAGTGCGCCAATTCCAGACAGGACTGTGTCACATAACGCAGGGTACGTGGAAGGAATGCTCCAGTCATGATAGAAACATAGAGGATGGTTTGTAACCTTCTTGTTCACAATGACAGGTACATAAAATGCCGTGCTCCCGTCTTGCCACTGGTGTAAGGATCTATACCTGTTAGTAAAAGACACACGCAACAAGCGAGCGACAACGTGTGACTCAACGTCAATAAGAAGTCCACTTTACAATGCTGGTTTACATTAAAAACAGAACAACTAGTGTGCGTGAAACAGAGTGTCATCAATATTAATTTCATGTAGCTGAAAGCCAATTGTGTTGTTAAAAATGGCACCGTTTTCTTTCTGTTTTCACTCTGTCCCCTTGACTAACTCGATGTAGAACTAAACTAGTGTGCGTGAAACAGAGTGTCATCAATATTAATTTCATGTAGCTGAAAGCCAATTGTGTTGTTAAAAATGGCACCGTTTTCTTTCTGTTTTCACTCTGTCCCCTTGACTAACTCGATGTAGAACTAAACTAGTGTGCGTGAAACAGAGTGTCATCAATATTAATTTCATGTAGCTGAAAGCCAATTGTGTTGTTAAAAATGGCACCGTTTTCTTTCTGTTTTCACTCTGTCCCCTTGACTAACTCGATGTAGAACTAAACTAGTGTGCGTCAAACAGAGTGTCATCAATATTAATTTCATGTAACTGAAAGCCAATTGTGTTGTTAAAAATGGCACCGTTTTCTTTCTGTTTTCACTCTGTCCCCTTGACAATGGCTAACTCGATGTAGAACTAAACTAGTGTGCGTCAAACAGAGTGTGATTAATATTCATGCAATGTCATGTAACTGAAAGCCAAGTGTGTTGTTAAAAATGGCACCGTACCAGCCGCCGTGGCGTAGTGGTTAGCGTCGCGGACTACTGGCTGGGAGGTCTTGGGTTCGAATCCCATCAGAGGCGAGGGTCCTGTTTTTTCGGTCCTGGACTGACTCCTAATTTCAGAGTGAGTGGCTCAATGGGAAGACTGAAACCACACAGTCGAGCTTCATCCGCATTATTCTGAGAATGTTGCTCTAATTTCAAAACTAACATGCCCTGCAGGTGTCTGTAGTTCTCGGGCCTGGTTAAAGCCGGGATATCATTATGAAAGGAAGCACAGAATACAGCCCTGGCTCATGACAGTCTCAGACCGATACGGAACTCCATGAGCATCAGCATCATCATCATTGTCATAGATCGCCTCATTTCCATCAATCATTAAAAATAAAAATAAAGACCTTTCTCAAATTATGTGGCTTTGCATGCCCTGCTCTCATGGTGACCTCAGTTTCGGTTTCCAATCCAGTCTATGCCTTGGTGCGTTCGGGTCAAAGTCATGGGGATCAGTGTGTTCTGGGGAGCTGTTGGTGGACGGTCGTGGTGGCGCCCTCGGAGGAGGACCTCACTCACGCTGGCTCCATACGACTAAGATCCTCAATAGTGTCGTCAGTAGGGGGCTTAGTAGGTGGTGTCCTGAACAGGCTCCACTGAACTCCACCCCCTCCCCATCAAGTGAAGTCAGGGGGGGGGGGATCGGAAACGAGTTATTAGTAAGGACCCATTAGACATGTGAGTTTACAAGAAATATTGATATGTACGAGAGGCTGAATAAAATGTCTTGTTTTGTATATTTTGCTTTCGAGTTGTACTTGGGTGTGTTCTGGTAGTATATGTCGCTTCAAACATAAACGAACTAGCACATACTCCCTAGACAAACATGACATAACACCCACACCCCTCCACGCCCCTCCGTTCCCCTCCCCTACCCCAACACACCAAATTGGAAGCGAATCTGTAAAGCGGTTCCCGATATATAGCCGGACGGATAGGCAAAGAAATTCATAACATTATACAAAAAACACGACAAACACTTTTCAAAGGTGTCAAGAACATTTCATTTTGTGTAAACTTTAAAACTCTTCAAAACTTTTCAAAAGTGTCAAGAAAATTTCGTTTTGTGTTAACTTTAAAACTCTTTGTGTCTGCCAGTTCTGCATAACATGTAGAACATTTTTACATAATTATGTAGAATATTATCTACATTTCACTTACGAGAGGAAAATAAATTCTTACATCAACGAAACATGGCTTTCAAACGTCCTCAGACCGATGTATGCACGTTTGGCGCGCCATAGCTGCAGTATCTTCTCAACGTCTTGCGTTTCTTTTGGCGTGTTCAGACTGACCAGCGCACCGCCTTTGTCTCTGCATGCATAAGACGCGTTGTCCCACGTCATGTGTGGACTATCCATGAAAAGGTAGCAGTTGTCTCCGATCCACCATTGTTGTCTTCCACACCTGTTCATAGATACTGTACTGCCTGCTATAATATAGTGACCCAGCACCACGAAAGGGACATTAAGTCGCTGGGCTAGTTTCTCGCAACAGGCTTGGAAAGTCAAAAATCTCATTTTGGGGGTCAATTTTGAGTTATGGATATTTTCGTGTTTTCTAACATCTTATCTTTCATATTTATACAGGCCAATCTTTACTATGGTTTCTAAATGGTTTTGCAAGTGCTTTAAAACGAGTAGGTCAAAGCATTAGATGCTCATAACTCTGGCATGAAAAAAGATACAGGAATGGTTCTTGTATCGTTAGAAAGAGAATTGTCTGAAGTTTTCAAATGCATAATTTTCTCAGAATGGTCAGTTTGACACTTCTGGGTCACATATATGATTAGGGGCGGATCAATCGGGGGTGTTCTTAGGTTTTCGGAAACCGCTCCTCTATCCCCAGATGTATCTTATACGCATACAAGGGTGAAAAGTTTAAAAAAAAAATCACTCCATTTTCCGTTACTACTCACTGAATTGTAACATTTTCCGAAGGCTTCGTCCCCTGCCCCCCCAAAAGGGCATTGCCCTTTAACCCAGAACCTATGCAGTTCTCTGGACCCCCGGTAGATTCCCCACACCCCTTACTAATCATTTGGTCCGCCACTGAGATGCTGATGCTGATAATGCAGCTAACAATGGATCAAACGAGGCAAGAGATTATTATTGTGCTCATGTTTAATTTGTACTAATTTTTTATTTTTTAATCTAACATAAGTTTAGGCGCGCTCTGCATCCAAACTATAGGCTGCAAACTGCTGACTTAAAAAAAAAAGATTGATGATTAAACTGATTAACTTGTTTTATATTTTATATTATGTTAAATGACAGACATAGAGATTGTGTCGCGGCATTGCAGTGCCACCCATTTTTTGTGTGTGGGGGTGTGGGGGGTGAGGGGGTGGACTTGGGAAACCTAACTACCAGTTTGGTACAAACCAGGCAGCAGGATTTCTCCCTGCTCTTACCTACTTTCAACAGCACGGGTCAGACTTACTGTAAGTCCCCATCTGAAGGACTTGGCGTTCAGTTCGATTTTTTTTCATCAAAATGGAAAGAAAGGACGGGGCCCTAATCCGGATTCGAACTTGGATCTAACGTTTTAGTTAAAAGATTAAACTGAAAGCCATTAAAAACACACAAAAAACCCAATCACCTTACCTGTCATAATTTGTGTAGCTGCACCTCTCTTCATCTTCTCCGTTTAAACATTCCCACCTTCCATTACAAGGGAAGAACTGTTTCAGCAGAAGATGGAACGAATCCACTGAACAATTCAGGGTATCCTGGCCAATTTGCTGAGGAATGTTAGCAATGGACCCCGTCATAAATATCAGCTTGAATCCTGAATGCCCAAGATTTACAATACCAGTGACGAAGTGAACATGGAGACTGGCCCAGTAGAAACTGCGCGTGGGCGGCATAGGGTTGAACTTTGTGTGAATATTTTGCTTGCAATGTTTCTGCGCTAGATGTGTAACGTTCGTTCCGTTGAGATACAGTTCAAGGCAATCTGAGTCACAGGAACCTATAGAAAGGTGCACGAACCTCACCAACAAAGATGAGGCTGGTGGTGATAAGGGCAGAGACGTCCATAGGTCCAGACTAGTTGGGTACAGAGTTTTGCCATCCCAATATGGCGACTGCACGAATCCTGAAATCGTCGGGGAAAAACGTCATAAGAACCACCACCATCATCATCGTCATCGTCAGCGTTGTCATTATCATTACCATTAACACTATCATCATCGTCGTCATCATCGTTATCGCTATCGTCGTCGTTTAAAAGAAAGTAGAGGAAAGGAGGAGAAAAAAGAACACACGCGCACTCACACTGGACTCACTGGAGCCAATATGTTGTCAGATTAACACAAAGGCCCCCACGTGGGGATACTGGGGGAGGGGGTCTTCCGTACAAATAGCTCCCCCACCTTCTGGAAGCTATGTACTTGTAATTTTACTCTAATCTGTCTCTCTCTTTGACTCTGCCTTTTTCCTTTGCTTTGTGTAATCTACTATCTTTCTGACTTTTTGGCCCATTCTCCTGCCTTTGTTAAAAGAACATTCCATATACATGTAGGTTTCTTCTTTGAGCTCCCCCGAAATTGGAATGCGTTGGCTGAATGCAGCGATGAGACCAGTGAAAACTGGAAAACGGACACATACGTACCCAATGTGGCCTTATGGCCTGGGAACGCAGAAGAAGAAGAAGAACACAAAGGTTGTTCTGACATTGAACACAAATACAAATTATAGAGTCAATCAAAGTACAAACAATTCAAAGGTGAACAAACAATAACTTAAAAACAAAAAATACGATTCACATTGTATATCTCACTCTTTCACACACACACACACACACACACTCTGTGTGTGTGTGTGTGTGTGTGTGGTGTGTGTGTGTGTGTGTGTGCGTGTGCGTGCGTGTGTGCGTGTGTGCGTGTGCGTGCGTGCGTGCGTGCGTGCGTGTGTGTGTGTGTGTCTGTGTGTGTGTACCTTTCATTTTCGAGGTGTAGCTCACTTGAATTCGAGGCCGATCCACGTAAGCAACCGTCGTGAAATTAAGTCGAATATTTTGTTGATTTGGTGTAGAACTATATGGAGTTTGTAGAGATAGTTCGACGATGTTACTGTTACTGAATACGTAAGATGGGTTACTGTACCAGATCTTCCAAAAGATTCGGGAATCCTTGTCTTGGTACGAGTTTCTTAGGTCTACTCTGAACCCAGAAGTAAGTTTAAGTCTGTATAAATGGATGCGAACTATTCGGCCTGGGGAGGTTGTTACTCTGATTCTACAGAAACCAAATGACGATATATATTTATACTGAATAGAGAGAGAGCCATGATGAACGGTTGCTGCGATGTTGTTCGAAGTCCGTACGCATTTGTCGACGGCTTCTGTGTTGATATTAAGGGCAGATCCGTTTTTGATGAAAATGTTTGCGAAAGGCCATGTGGTTTTAAAACTGGAAACGATTGTCACCTTTGTCTGCGTCTTACTTGTGTTGCTGGCGTTGTGGTGGTTGTCTGCAACGTCAAGGAGAGCACAAGGTGATGGATACAATCAAATCACCAGCAATTTCCATAACTAAATTTTACTTCATGTCTGTTGTGAGAGAGTCAATCGAAGGTGGGGAGAAACTCGAAACTCAAATTGTTTGAATGAGGATAAACTGAGTAAGCATAAACAACTGTTTCTTTTCATCAGGCCCTCAAACAGTAAGGGAGGGAGAACATAAATGATAGGTGGAGAAGACAATCAGAGATATACATCTGTCTGTCTGCCCGCTTGTCTGTCTGTATATCTGTATATATACAGATATACAGACAGAAGGAGAAACAGCGACAGACAGTACATAAACAGAAGATAGAGCTAGAGAGAGGCAGAAACATCTAAAGTAGAGGGGAAATTATTAAACTATATTAAAGAAAGAAAGCTTCTAAATAAGAACTGTTAAAGATAAAAGCTAACCAATACATGTTTTTATGAAGGTATTTCATTTGACTGTTATAGCAAAGAAATCATTTCAGGGTTATTTTCCCTAATGTGACATAATCAACGACGTTAAAGACGGGCCACGTTTGGACGTTTCTGTCCCAGACACGCGTAGAGATCACCGAAACAACACCCCATTCAAAAAACACAACTCCCAGTTTGCTTTGGTAACCGAGAAATAACGCCTCGAAAACCTCGATTTTTACCTGGGATTTTTAGTTCCGGTATATGAACATACGGGTCTTTTGATTTATAAGAGGGAATAAGAGGGAACGCTAATCAGAAACCTTGTATCAAATTAATAATATGATCCAATCAGTGTGCATGGCACAGGAAGGCTTTCCCTCTGAAAAGCAGACGATAGTTTCATCGAAAATCTCAGTACAGTAGAAGGACCGTGACTCTGATGTTGACTACATAATATTACAAAAGAAAGAACACTTTCATCAGACATCAACGGTGACGTAAAGATGTGCAGAGAAATGACGTTTGCCAGTCGTGCTCTGAGAATAGCTGATTCAGAATCAAATGGTAGGCAACTTCGCCTCGCATGTCCCTCTCAGTTTCTCCATTCTATGATTCTATGATTGTACGATTTTAGTCTAGGCCTACTGAGTACTGGGTATGCCTGGGTAGTAGGCATATGCCAAGTAGGAACTTGTCATGGAATTTTACAGTCTGAGGTCTGAACAAGAAAGAAGAAAACTAAGCTTTCAGTTTAAAAGTTGGGAGTCTTTTTTGGTGCTAGCCCTATGTCAGTATGTTGGCGAGCAGAAGCCCTACAAGACTACACCATGTAGACTAGATCTACATTGTAGCTACTCATCAGCCAAGTATATATATCTTTAGCGATGACCGTATTTGTGCCAGTCTGACACAGAGTTACGTCCCTTTGTTTAAATTTAAGCGAATAAAAAAACCTTTTCGAGTTTGCAAACTGGCCAATACGAAGATTTTTTCTTGTCGCTGCATATTTTTTACCTTAAAAGAATGGTCTTAAAAGAAGTCGTGACGGGTGTACAGAGGATTCGTCTTCCTCGCTTTCAAGGTGAAATGTGCATCTTTCAGACAGATCACTGATCGGCGGTGCGGAGATTTACCGAGTTGAAAAGCGTTGACAGAATCAGTTGTCCGCTCGCTAATTAAGGCCACCTCACGCTAATTAAGAGTGCCGGATACTAGATGAAGCCTTCTAGTGATGTTCTCAAAGGTTTAAAAACAGTTCTACCGTGCCAAATTTTTCCTAAATCCCCCGTATTAAATGTGCCGATTTCTGATTTTGCCTCTTTTTTTTTAGAAGTCCTGCGCATCGTTTTCGATTCACCGGAGGTGATAGCTTTGTTTCGGTTTATTTACATAGCTGTTGATTAGAGAGAACAAGAAGCTTCACTCAGCGCATCGATCGTTGAAAAGCTGTGCCCGAGGCGCGCTAACAAAGATAAACTGCAGTAAGATTATCATTAACCGGTGTGAAGCTTGATCAATTTTTTTTAAAGATTTGGGTTACTCCCAGTCATAGAAATAGTTAAGTCAAAAATCGAGGCGTATTCGCCGTTTTATTTCCACATAGGAAATGACGCGTGTGAAAGGTCAAGGTCAAGGCCGATGACAACGCATGCGCACTTCTGTTTTCAAACTGAATGACGGACTCAAAGACAACAATGCGATTCTTGCTTGTAAGCACTTAATCTTACAATATTTTACTTCATTCGACCAGCGGCATCAGAAAATGACATTCGTTTGTTTCGATACTTAAAATGTAAGTGTTTAATGTTGCACATGTGTGGTTTTGAAACTTCCTAAAAATCTAGAGTGATGAAAGTTCGATTGTTTTTTGTTCGATCTATGCACGGACGACTGACGTATTGATGATCAATACGTCAGTTTTGATGACGATTACACTAATAAATACGTCAATGCACGAGACGAGCGCATGGTAAGGGGGAGTGCTCTAAGAAAGTTTTAAATAAGAAGAAGTTTTCTTCCACTGAGTTTTTTTTTAATGCAAAAACAAATATTGAAGAGCTTCTTTTCTAAAAAAAAGCTACATTATAGTTTCTACAGACAATACACTATCTGTGAATACTGTTTTTCTTAAAAAAATAGTGGAGTTTTGTTCAGCTTTCAATCATCTTGATTGTTGGAAGAAATATGTCACACATTTCTGTATTTGAGAGTCATGATTGAAAAATAGAGCAATGTTTCAACAAAATCGTACCTATTTTTAAAAACTATTGACAAAAAACGCATGTCTACTCCAATTTAGGTATTTTTCTTTCATTTTATTAGTACAACTCTGAGAATTACGTAAGGTTTTTTTTTTCTTGTCGTACCTAATGTCTTCATCTTGGTTGGTCTACCATTGATCTTTCATTCATAGAGTGTGATCTACAAATAAGATACAAGGTCTAATTTATTTTATAGACTTCTAGATCTAGAAGTTGAAACGTGAAGAAGAAAAGCAGTCTAGATAATATTGCGTTTTGGTTGTTCATCTTGAATAGATAATATTCTATCTTATAAATTATTATGAAGTAAAGATAATTGTCAAGATCTACTAGATCTAGGTATATGTAGCCTAAACCGTTCTGGTTTAAACTGCCAGATCTATTTAATGAAAACTACAATAAAGAAAAAAAAAGTAGTTGAGCAGATGTGTGGTGTGGTGTGGTGTTTGTGTGTGTGTGTCAGACAGACACTGAAGCCGTGCTACCATCGAAAACAACTTCTCTTAACATTGCTACTCGCGGGCGACGTACATAGTAACCCGGGGCCACACCGCCAGGCAAGCACCTTCCCTTGCGGACTCTGTGATAGACACGTACCATGCACTGACTGTGTTGCTTGCGACGAATGTAGTGAATGGTATTACCAGTCTTGTCTGGAGCCCTGTACCACTGACTTCAGCCTGCTACAACACCAGAGTGTCCAGTGGATCTGTCATAAATGCTACAGCATCAACTGTGGCACATTCACTTTCAACAGCTACTACCTAGATAGATAAAATTACTACTAGCCTCTCTCTGACCTCTCCATAGACTCCTTCAACTCCTCCTGTCACTTCAGCCCTTTTCAGACTAGTAGCCCTGTCAGTCAAGTAGACCACAAAGGGAAGAACCGTACAGTACCCCCACCACGACACCCATCCACTGGCTCTCAGCACGGCCCCCCTGGTACGGATTGTCGCAGGACCCCACCAGCTCACCAGAACAATAGGCAACAACCATGGCCCTCAAGCTCAGGTTCTGCTTCTGATGACAGTAACTCCCTTCGAGCGCCAAAGATAAAGAATTTGAGAGTGCTGACAGTCAACTGCCGAAGTGTATTAAGAAACAGAGCAGAGTTCCTTGCAACAATAAACAACACCAAACCAGACGTTGTGGGTGGAATTGAATCGTGGCTAGGTCCGGAGAATAAAGCACGTGAGGCCATCCCCGAGGAATATGCAGTCTACAGGAAAGACAGAGGGACCCTGGGAGGTGTGGTTTTCATCCTGGTCCACAAGAGCCTTATTTCGTCGTCACTCCCAGAGCTCAGTGCAGACTGTGAGATGATATGGGTGAAGATCCGCCTCCAAGGAAATAAAGATCTACTCATTGGCTGCTTCTACATGTCCCACCGTGCACAGAGGGACCTAGCAGAATTGAACAAAAGAATCCCAAAGATTACCAATGTCCAGAAACATCAAACAGTTCTCTTGGCCGGTGATTTCAACTGTCCAGACGTAGACTGGGAAACAGCCACAGTCGCCTCCAATGCACCGGACCGTCTCATGCAGTTGGAACTCATCGATATCACTTCAACAGCCCAGCTTACTCAGGTAACCAGAGATCTGTGTCACCAGGGCCTTTCTCTTGCTCTTTGCTGATGCATGTCATTTAGCTTCATTTTTTGGTTCGTCATTGTAGGGTGCATTTGTGAGTAAAAGCTGCATGTGCGTGCATGCAAATATTTGTGAAGGTGTGTGTGTGTGTGTGTGTATGTGTGTGTGTGTGTGTGTGTGTGCGTGCGTGTATGCGCGCTTGTGTGTGTTCGTGTACGTGTGTATATACGTGTATGTATACGTTTGTGTGTCTATGCGTGTGTATGGGTGTGGGTGCATGCTTCCACAATTATTGCCACATGCCCATGTCACAAGGCTAGATCAAACAAATAACGCCTAAAGTGTTCCTGCCTGCAAGAAAAGAAAGACTTTGAACACTGGCATATCTTCTTGCTTTATTTGCCCACTAGGACACTTCGTTTTATTGATTTCATTAATTGTAGACATTTTTTTCTGAGCGTTCGTTTGTCTTTTATGCATAGCTGCGTGTGTGCGCGTGTGTGTGTGTGTATGCATGTACGCGCACATAATAAAGCATGCATGAGAGCGACAGTGAGAGAGAGAGAGAGAGAGAGAGAGATATACATATTTGTATGCATGCATGCCAGCGTGTGTGCGTGTATGTGTGTGTGGGTATGTGTGTTTGTGTTCATGCATGTGTGTGTGCATGGATGTGAGTGTGGATGAATGGGTTTAAGATTAAACCCATTAAGATTTTGGTTGTAATTTTAAATGTGTGTGTTCAATTGGAGTAGTCTTTACAATTTGTTCCCCAACCTATTGTGCCTTTAAATCACAGGACTTTTTTAAAGTCATGACGTCATGATAGTAGGAGGTAATACTTTTTTGATGACATCAAAATTGATTTTTGTGTCACAATACAGCCTGAAGAAAAGTGTGGAAGACACTTGAAAATTCTCTGTAAACTAGATCTGGAATATGGGCGTTTGTGTTCTTTATTTTCTAATGTTTTTATTTATCAAACATTTTACAGTTATGTGATTTTATCACTTAGAAACTGGCAAGTTTTTGTTTTCATTAAAAAGAATTCGAGACCTATTCCTCTCTCTCTCTCTCTCTCTCTCTCTCTCTCTCTCTCTCTCTCTCTCCGATTATTTATATCGATTTCTACAGCATTCAGCCACTTACTTGGGGATATTCAGAATCTTCTCGAGAAAATTCTGAATTCTCCCAATCTTGGGAAAAATCGGAATCTTCCCGGGAAAATTATGACTCCTCCCGAGGTTTGGAAAATTCTGAATCTTCCTGGGGAAAACCGGAATTCCAATTTTTGTCGGGAAGATTCCGATTTGTCCCGGATTCCAAAATGTCCCGAAAGTATGCCCACTTTCAGACCAAGCTCAAAGCGTTTCAAGAACATAATCACTGAATGGGCTGCTTAATCCAAGTAGAGCTGGATGTACCACAGCCGTTAGGAGGATCCGGTCGTTTATTTACTGCTCCGTTAAATAAATAAAAATCAGTTAATTTTATGTCTTCATGAGATTGTTTACTACTGATGTGCGTGTTTTTAACTGTTCAACTTTTTCTGTTGTTCTGTATGATGTTTTTTTGACTGACTCAACAAGAGGATGCACATGGGCCAGAGTGGGCGATGTAAAATCAATTTGAAAATTGGCAACGCCCATGTTGCCCTTGGGTTCTTTAGTGTGTGCATAATGTCGAGGGGCAATAGCCAGGGGGTACTCTCAGACTTATTTTTGCCTATCATGACTACCTGTGGGCTGTGAACCCTTGAATTTTGTGTGCAGCACTTTCTGATGAGTGTGTCCAAATGATCTCTCGCTCAGACTATTTGGGTTTAAGACAGGGACAGTAAAACAAATTTGCTTGTTCTTTGTGTCAAACCCAGATAATTTGGCTTACAAAGTAGGAGCATAAATCTCCACCTTCTTCTTGTCCTGCGTTCGACTGGCCATGCATCAAACCTTTAGATAGAATGAAGTCGCAAATCCAGAATTTGTTCCGAGGTCTGTCCCTCCAGGCCAGGTCTGTTGCCGCATATCATCATACAGAGAGCAGTATTGAAGGATTTGAGAATGCGTCTGGTTTGTTTGTTCACACTGGGACAAGACTCTGCCTGTGATCCCAATCCTCTTGAGGTGTGCATGGAGGCCACAGTGCCCTGTGTGCAGGCATAACATGGTGGTTTGGTGTTTTTTTGCAAGACCCGCCCCACCAATAAGCACAAACTTCTCTATTCCCAGCATAGTAAACAATTAGTATTATCTATTTCATTACTCTCCCCGTGTGTAAGAGTACAAGGGTGAGAGGGGACACTAAGAGTGAAGGGTGGGGCTGGGAACACAGTGTCTCTTGGTATTGTGTACATTATCAAGATTTGGAGAAACATTCGTATTTTGTTGCTATTATTTATATCAATTTCGCAGAGATACCAAAACAGTAGTGAATATTCATTTTCTTGACATTTCTATGAAGTAGAAAAAAATGAAAGTGGTAGCACATGTGATGCATACCTATGCGATTTATCTTCATATAGTAATTTTTTTTAAAAACGTACAGCCGCTTTGATTTGTAAGGAACAGTACGCTTCTCATCTAATAAGTATAAAATATTATATGAAAACATACCCGATACTTTACAGAATTTTCTTATAAACCAGTGTAAGAGATGTTGTCACTACGATTTTTAAAAAAATCAGAAATGGTATGTGTTCAAATTTGGTAATACATTACACAAGACGTCTATCCTGTCAGTCATTTGGCAGCATGCTGGCGGGCCAGGACAGTCAGCATGTACAGCTGCCTTGCTTTTCTCTGGCGCTCCAGTGCAACATTGACCAGGTAAATACAGGGACAGCCGGTAGCCTGCAGGGATGGAACGGTCATCATCAATCCAGTGACGACCTCCGGAGACACAGACATATTCGCCATGGCCAGAAAGCCACAGAGAGCTACACACAGGCAGACAGCTACATTGAAGACAGCGATGCTCAGAAAGCGCTGCGAAATTATCACTTCGTTTGATTTTCTGTCCTTCGTGTTTAAAAGCACGGTCTTGGAATTCAGATGCGAATAGATATACACCAGTGCAAAAAATGTTGTCAATGTTATAGTGATGTTGAGGACGTTGAAAACGCCAAACATAAATTGAAATCCATCTTCGTTCAGTTCTGTCGGTGGCAGTGGGATGCAAAGTCCATTCTGGTTGTAGGCCTGCCATTGCGAAAACATAGTGAGTTGGGGACACGTAGCTATGACTATGCTGATTAACCAAGCTGTAACGTTGGATAGAGTACTCAGTTTATATAACAGGCCTTCATTACTTCGAGAAAACCTATGAATGACTGCTGTATATCCAATGCTCACACCTATGATACAGTTGCATGCCTCAAAAGTGACAAGGAAAATAAACCCTGCCAACCGACACGCTGTACTATGTGACCATGCTGCCTCATGCCACAAATAATTGCCTTTGTAATGTGAGTCTGTCCCAGTGATTAGAAATAAATATATACTATGCATAAGGTTGCATGAGCACAAATGAAATATGCATGCTACAAATCCATATGACAAAGTGTGTTTTTCATTTAATGTGTGAAACAAAATCACTGAAACATTTCCCAACACAGAAATCGCTGCCAGTAAAGCATACATCACCCTGTAAATGTTGCTGGCTAACAACTGTTCGCAGGACGACACTTCTTCTACAGGGGCATTGCACCAGGAAGGATTGAATTCCTTTGGAAGGAGAGCTGGGCAACAAAAGATAAATCTGCTGGCTGTGACGGACTGGAGAGATGAAAGGCTCTGAAATAAGTCTGCTGGAAACACTGTCAAGGGACACATGGAAATGTCAATGGACCGCAGTGAAGGCATAATGTTGAAGCCTTCGCCGATGACATTTGTCAGTTGACTTCGTGAAAGATTCAGAACTTCCAAACGCACCAGCTTTGTAAAGGCTGTTGAGACTAAATAAGGAATATAGACCTGTGAGAGGTCAAGTTCGTGAAGCTTGATAATTGATGTAATCACTGACAAGCTGGCCTCAATGTCTAATGGGTTTCCACGTAAGACCAACACACGTAAATTGTTCACTTCCATAAAACTGTCAGAGTCCACATACCTGATTTGATTGTGATTCACATCCAGAATCTGAAGGTTAGGCAGAAAAGGCAGTTTGACTGTATCCAAGAAGCACTCAGCTAAACTTAAATGCACCAGTTTTGTGTTATTCTCGACATCATGCAGGGTCATGCTGCTTTTATCAGCATTCAGATAACGAAGTTGTAGGTGCTGATTAGCGGAAAACATCTGGCCGCATTGAAAAGCCATACCATAACAAGCGCATCCTTCAGGGCATGTGAATCCACACATGAGTTCATCATCATTTTCAGGGCACTGGCCCAGTATGCCATCACACATGTGATCGGCATGGACACATATTCTGGATCTGAGACAGCGGTAGAACCCAGGACACGTGTAGGATTGACAGTCCTTTTCATCTTCCCTGTTTGGACAGTCAAATACACCGTTGCATCGTAAGTAGACCGGCAAGCAGTAATAGTTTACCATTGGACATTCGAAATGAGATGAAGGACACTGCGTGTTGCCTGCATTCAGTTCCTGCACAGTGAGAAGTCCTTGAGGGTTCTGTAGAACGAGGGCAAGTGGAGGTGATGAAGCCTTTATAAGTATTCTTTCTTTGTTCTTCTCATCAAAACAGTATTTCTCATCTCTGCCTGATGTGCAGTGCATCATTTTGTCGCATCGCTGTTCCTGTGGTATGCACTGGAATAGGAAAGCAAAGACGTTCAGCATTCTGAAAATGATTTAACCATTTTCACAGAACATAACCATTGCACTGAACTTGCTTGAAGCCTTCTGTTTGATCCCTCTTCCCAGAGTGTTGCTTCGAAAATGACACTATCTTTTTGCTGGTCAGGTTCATAAGCTTTATCATTATATTACAACGGCAAACCTGTCCGTGTCATCCGTCTCGTCCGTCCGTCCGTTCCGTCCATACGTCCCTATGTGAAACACAAAGTGGGCCTTATAACTCCGCCGTTTTTTTCGACCGAATCGCTTCAAATTTGCTAGCAGCCATAACGTGGGCGATGGCAACGGCAACGCCAACCAAGGCGGCCCGTGTCATTTGCGCAGTTTTGGCAAATGCGCAAAAAAAAACTGCGCATCCAACCAGCCTCTCGGCTCCCTTATCTCCAGTATTGCTCGACCGATTGCCTTCAAAAAAATTTTTTTTTTTTTTTTTGGCAGATATATGACCGGGGACACGTTACTACTGTATGCGCCCTACCGTAAGCGAAATTCAATTCATAAACGCGCGCGATATGCGCTGCTTGACCTTTTCACAAACTGCGGCGAAAAAATACCCGACATTGACTCGAAATTTGGAACGTTCATGACCAATGATAGTGACTATCTTGATGCAAAATCTCAACAGCATCAATTCATAAACGCACGCCATATAAGCCAATTTACATTTGCGCAGACCCGGCATTTCAAGCTGTCAACAACAAACCGTTCACACAGAAAGAAATCAGTACTGCACGCACGCGGGCAAGAAAAGGATTGGACAGCGGAGATTACTTTAGCGAGGTACAATAACCCGCTATTCACCGAGTGAGAGCAGAAATTACTTTAGCGAGGGACGGCGTGGAACGGAATGAGAGAGAAGAAGAATAGAAGAAGGGAGAGACACAAAAGTAATAGACTTTAAATTTATCAACCAAAAAAAAGGAATGGTTCCAGCAGCAAAAATAGTATAAGTGCATGGCTTTGTACATCGATGTCTTGGCAAATATGTAGATTTACACCATCATGCTCTATATCTTGGTTCTTTCCGTGGTTAGGTTTAATGTTAGGGTTAGGGTTATGGATAGTATTCAAACTGTCTTTTCTTTGGCCCCAAAGTATATTTTTTTTTTGTCAAAAATCATCTATGTTCTTAGCATAATAACTCAGCCACGAAAAGTATAATTATAATATTTCAAGGACGCCGGGCGAAACTGGTACTCAAGCGTTACCGGTACTGATTTGGCGTTACCGTACTAGGCGTTACCGTTACTAGGCGTTTTGCCCTAGTAATAGATAATAAACGGATTGAAATCAAATTGAATCTGATGTAAAACTACAATCCACTTAAAACGTTTCTTTTAATCTTAGATATATAGTTAATGTAGATTGTCTGTCGATATTCATTTATCTATTTTTGGGTCCTTTGTGAGACTGTTCTTTTAACGGAAGAGAATGCGTTTTTAACGTCCTCTGACCTAGAACAGGCACATCATTGACATTTGCATTGATACAGATAATCATTATCGCACTGTAAGCATCACATGACGTGTATAATGTCTTAATAAGGGGGGGGGGGGGTCCATCGGGGGGTGGGGGGGGGGGGGGGGGTGGGGGGGGGGTCGCGGGGAGCTGCATAGGTGTCCGATTACGTGTGCCTGTTTGGAAGGCCTTCGGCGGGAGGGCGAAGCTCCCGGACATGTTTACAATTTTAGCGATTATTGAGGCAACAAATGAAGGTTCCCCCAAATTTCTGCACTTTTCACACTCTGTGTATCAAGTACATGCTATGGGCAGATTGGGGGGGGGGGGGGAGTTTGTCGAAGCCAGGAACCCCCCATACACCCCCACCTCCGCATAGATCCGGCCCTGTTATTTAACGTCTTCATACCTCAGACCTTTCCACAGTCAAAGCTCAGTCCTGGCACACAAGGCGGGTGCACACAGAAGTCTTCATCGCTGTTGTCCGAGCAATGCTGGCGGTGGTCGCACACAAAGCTGTACTGCACGCGCTGCCCTCGAGTCCCGCACGTGAAAAACGTCAGCGTGCCAGTGGGGCAAACCTGACCTACATCCTGACCGGCCTTGACCCAGCAGTTACTGAAAGGGTCACAGGCGAGAAACTCGTGCGTCACGTGCGTTGCACCGTTGTGGTCAAAACAAACCACGCGCGGGACAGGAGATGTAAGTGACGATGACGAACTCAAAGTTATGGAAATTGAAGGATGGATAGTTCGAGTTTCAGTACTGGATGCCACGGGGTCAAACTCACAGAGAGCCCCTTTTTAGCTGAGGGGGGGACTAGTAAGAATCAACTTTAATAATGAGTAGCAAGGGGGGAAGGGGGGGGGGGGGTGGGTAAAGTAAATAAAATCTGAAAGTGCATAAATAATTCTACACGAAAATAATATTTTTAATGTGAAAAGGCTGCAATATTACTAATATCAAACAAATCTTGACATGGCAAATAATTCTACACGAAATAGTATTTTATATGTGAAAAGGACTGCATATACTAAGAACAGCAATAATTCAAACATGAAACCCCGGAAAACCAACAGACTGCAAGTGCTATAAAAGAACAAACGACCATCCCAAACGAGAACTAGGACTACTACCGCAACACACACCACACACACACACACACACACACACACATGCACACTGTCTTGGTATTTTTTTTCACAAGTCCTAATGTCTTTCATTACCACACCAGGGAAATAGCTTCACCAAAAGGGTCCTCTTTAAATGTTAAAACACGTATGACTCATATTCAGAACAGGATAAACTAATATATCTCTCACAACACACAACACACACACCACACACACACATTTAATCAATTCGGCATTTCATGCACCAACGTTTCAGTCCTACAGAGTTTGTGTGGAGTGGGAAGTTTGGCTTGTGCGGTCTTTTTCTCTGTTTCTGTATTATTTGATTCATCTGTCCTGGCACAGCTCACCCATCTGATGGTGATCGTTTGTCTAGTAGGATTTATTTTTTAACTATATAAAGATAATACAGCAGATATAGGCGAGATAGCAGATATACATATATTAGTTTGCTTTGATAACTTTTATGTGTCCAATTTCTTTATTTGTGAACCTCAGAAACGAAACCAGTTTGTTTTTTGTTGTTGTTTTTTTGGGTGGGTGAGAGGGTGGGGTGGTGACTGACGTTTTCGCTACTTGAAGCCATTATAAAATGAAAATAACGAAACGACGTGCTCTCTGTGAACGCTCTTGGACTGATCGTGTGGTAAATTACATAAGGTTGATGCGTACTGCGAGATTACTTGCAATTCTTCTTGTGGGTAGGTGACGTGGAATGGTAGTGTGCGAGTGCTAAACTCTACCAGCAGAGATTGGAATTGTGATGGCTTCGAGGAGAATCAAGACCGTTGCTCTCAACTCTTTTTTTTTTCTATCCACATAAACATCCATTATTTTGTGCATAGACATTATGTTGCGGTTCTCAGTGTTGCTACGTAACTGCAACAATTTCGATATTCACGAAGCAGAATACTGAGTAACAAACGCCTTTACTTTCAAAAGAAAGTAGACTATAAAACATTCACGTTCAAGCTTTGCTTCGGGATTGGAAACCGTTTTTCGTCGCTGTCTCTATTTCAGGCGTTCTGCAGTGTGGTGTGTGTGTGTGTGTGTGCCTAGATGGCAAGTCATTCGCACCAAAGACTATCCTCTCTCCACCCGAGTCTGAATGCCAACTGAATCATGTTACAGAGCTGAAGCTTTTGTCTGTTATGCTTATGGATGCAGGTAGGCTATCTCATGTTCTTTCCTGAGTTAACGAGTCTTGTTTTTAAAAACAAACCTTCATAAATCTTTCGGTTGTTCATCTCTTTGACAAGTTCACCGTTCCCTCGTAGCATTGATGGTGTTGTAAATCAGCAGGGGTAATGATTCACCATAAATCAACGAGAACATTGCCTCGTACATCTCTCTCCTTGTTCTTCTTGTTCTTGGATTCGTCTTCTTCTCTTGTGTCTTGTTCTTCTTGTTCTTGTTCTTTTTTCTTGTTCTTGTTCTTCTTGTTTTTTCCTTGTTCTCTTCCCCTATTTCTCTTAAGGCCCCGGTTAAGCCCATGTGAAACAAAACAAGGAAACAGAAAACGTTATCTGAAGTTTGCACAGCATGTGAGCTTCCGTTTCTGAATCTTTCTTCCACCGACTGCGAATAGAATTATCTTTGACAAAGATCTAAGGCTACGCGTATTTATTTATTTATTGATTGATAGGCTTTGATTTGTTTTGAATTTAATTTCATAATGCGAGTGTGAATGAACGCAATATATAGGCTTAGGTATTAGACCACCAAACAATATCAATGTAATATTGTTGACCAACATTAGATTGCTTTGATTGTGGGTGTTTTTGTCTACTCAGTTGTGTGTCGTTGTGACCCAGAAGACCTCAAATATGGAAAGCATGTGTCTCAATCTAAGTACGGATAATGCCTAAAGCTTCAATGCAAAGTGAATGTGCTAGGACATTAATATTCAATATCATATGTGTATGTGTCAGTGGACCCGAGTGTTTGGAACTGGACTATGCAAATACAAAAATACAAACGTGTACGTGATAGGATTTTAGTCGCCTAAATTTGCGAGTGGAACCGAGTGTTCAATAGAACAGCGCTTACAAAAATAAAAGTGTCGTGATAGGATATCACAAGTGTTCAAGTGTCAATGGAACTTGGTGTTTTGTATTTAAAAGTGTTTTAGACAGAAGCGAAGTGTTCGTGTTCGTGGTAGGGCATTATATGCGTCAGTGGAACTGAATGACTCTTTGTTGTTGGATAGTCCATAACAAAAAATCAAGAGTATCCATGATAGGACGTTGCATGTGTCAGTGGAACTCGGTGTTTTGTGTAATTATATGCCATTATTTTGTTTTGTTTTGTTTTCTGGGGGGTGGAGGTGGTGTTTTGTGTTGGAAAATGCTAAGACAAACAAATGTACGCGGTAGGATATTTCATGTGTCAGTGGAACCCAGCGTTTTGTGTAATCATATTCCAGTATTGTTTGTGTGTTTTGTGTTGGAAAATGTTAAGACAAACAAGTGTACGAGGTAGGATAGTTCACGTGTCAGTGGAACCCAGCGTTTTGTGTAATCATATTCCAGTATTGTTTTAGTGTTTTGTGTTGGAAAATGTTAAGACAAACAAGTGTACGAGGTAGGATAGTTCACGTGTCAGTGGAACCCAGCGTTTTGTGTAATCATATTCCAGTATTGTTTTAGTATTTTGTGTTGGAAAATGTTAAGACAAACAAGTGTACGAGGTAGGATAGTTCACGTGTCAGTGGAACCCAGCGTTGTGTGGTGAAGAACGCACATTATCGGACCTACTAAGTCATGTGTTGATTAACTCACTGTGGACGAATTCCGAGCATTGTCGGAACAGGAGAACGCTACTCTGGGCCTAGTTCCGAGTATTATTGAAACAGCGATTGCTGAATCTAAAACTTATCTAAATCCATGTTTTATTCAATCCAAGCCACGGTTTTTTTAGGTACTTCTCTTCATCACTCTTCCAGATTGCGTTTCACTTATGCTTAACACTTCTATTTCAATTTTTAATGTTAAAATGTCCAAAAAATCGGCCCTAGACAAGCCTCAGAAATTACTCCAATGTGTTTTCATTAACAGTGATAGCAATAAGGAGACTAATGATTCCCGATTTTAATGCAAGTAACCACAATTTCAAAGCGAAACATAAACTTGGATCAACCAGTAATGTTGTCAAAACTGAATCTTTGACAGTATTAGTTTGGTTGCACTTCCAGGCCAGTAATAATGTTTGTCTAACGCAGTGATGTCCTGAAGGGGTTAAAACGTCTTGAATCAAACTGATCGACGAGGTCTTGTCTTTGCGACAGCTTTAAACACAGACAAAACAACGTTTCCGTTTGTGGAATAATTATATCAGAACTTTGATACAACAAAAACACGTTCATAGCTTTGAAGTAATGTGATACATTTTCCGAACAATATTTATTCCATGCAGGCACGTGTCACATACATAGCGCGTGCAGGAACGGATATAAGAATTAAGAATCAAAAACTTTAATTCCTTTGACCCCTTTTGGGGGGTCATGTTGGGTAAAACTATCAACAAAAACATCAAATTCAATCATACCAAACATGTTGAATGTCAGAGCCAAAATAGTAAGTATTGATCTCTCTCTCTCTCTCTTCTCTCTCTCTCTCTCTCTATCTCTCTCTCTCTCTCTCTCTCTCTCACACACACACACCACACACACACACACACACACACACACACACACAACACACACACACACACACAATATATATATAAGCTTTCACCCGTCTTATTATAGACGATAATATTGTGAACATCTATTATCCCTCCCTCCCCACCCACCCCACCCGCCAAACATACTCTCTCTCTCTCTCTCTCTCTCTCACTCACACTAACTCTCTCTCTCTCTCCCTCCTCTCTCTCTCTCTCTATCTCTCTCTCTCTCTCTCTCTCTCTCTCTCTCTCTCTCTCCTCTCTCTCTCTCTCTCTCCTCTCTCTCTCTCTCCTTCGTCTGACATACATACAAAATGTAAGTTGCACTCTACGTAATAGAGTTGCACGGCCCCTGTTCCTCTGTTGTGGAGAGAACCACAGGCATGGTTGATGTTCACGTATCTTAACAAAGTAGCTGCGCGCTTCAGATAGAAAGCCGTGGTGTGGTCACTCCACTGCCCCACCTCGTCATACCTACCAGAGAGAGAGAGAGAGAGAGAGAGAGAGAGAGAGATAGAGAGAGAGAGAGAGAGAGAGAAAGAGAGGAAAAGTCATGGTGCGTGTTGCTTCATAAGACAAGATAAGTTCGTGCGGTCATATCTAAAAATGTATTTGCATGCATAATGTTTAAACCATAAGCTCTCATATACACAATACACGCGGAAATCCCATGCGCAATCCGTAAATAAGTAAAGGAAAGAAGGGCAGAATATAAGAAGGGTTTCCGCGCGGAAACGTGTCCGTATATTTTGTGCTTCTTTCATTTTTTTATTTTTTTATAAGGTTTCCGCGCGGAACATCCGCATATGTGTGTAGGCCTATGTGCGCTTAGGCCCTATTTGATGCTTGCCTACATGGATACATTTGCATATCTAAAAACATTGAGAATTGTCCGCATCACTAGACCTTACATTTTCTTATAAGACTAATGTTAGGCATAATCATCGTAAAATCACCAGGATTTGGTTAGTGATGTTATTGAATTAAATGTTGAGATATTTCATGAAATAGCATTCATCAGGGGCGGGCCAAGTGATTCGTAAGGGAGGTTTCCGCCGGGGTCCAGGGAGCTGCATAGGCTCCGGGTTAAGGAATAATGCTCTTTGGGGGGTCCAGGGAGCCCCCCCCCCCCGAAGCCCCCCCCCCCCCCCCCCCCCCGACCATTTTGAAATTTAGTGATTATGACAAACAAGCATTCACAGTTTTCCACACGTTCACTTACATAATATTGACTCCAAGCGCGAACGACTTTAACCCAATGTAGACGCTCTGCGATAGTTCCAGTTTCAGAAACTTTTCCACTTCGTCCCATTTATCGGGTGAGTTCAGACTGGCCAGGCGCCCGCCATATTGCCTGCACCTGTAGGCGGCATCCGCCTGTGACCTTGAAGATGTTTCGTCTTGAATATGCAAGAAGCAACTGCCGGCCAGGGAGGTCTGTCCTTCTGAACAGTGTGTTGTTGACTCGCCTCGGTTATCTTGCGTGTTGTTCTGTAACCTACAAGGAACGCACACGCTTTGTTTTTCTTTATGAAATCACAAAAGGCGTTGTTTTACTTTATTCTCTTTCTTCACTCAAAGGGATGCCTGTGTTATTCGTTTAAAACAAAGTATCAGACCTTACTCCTGTTGTATATTCATCCTGCAAAGTATGGTTGTGGTCAGTTCTTTGCTTCATTTTTTTTTATTCGGTCATTTGTCGGGGGGTCTTCACATTTTGATATTCATATATAAGGTTACATTACAAATACTTTGCCATAAATATTGTTTGATTAACATTTTAAAAAAGGAAACAATAAGCAAACAGAAATACATGCGTGAGACTGACAAATACTTTGCCCAATTAGTATACATGGACTAAGCTTTACGTTAAGCTTTTGTCTATCTCGTATTGCCCATACACACACACACACACACACACACACACACACACACACACACACACACACACACACACACACACTTGTATATGCGCCATTAATGCACTACAACTAAGCTCTTTTTTTCTAAGACTTTGCATTTAACTAAAACACCTTTCATTGTTTGGTTTTATACGAAGTCATTGTGCACCAGTTGACAAAAAGCGAGGGAACAATTTTCTTCTAACGTTTTTTAAAATTTCAACAAAATAGTAAATTGTGCTTAGCATTCCACAGTGAATCCTTATTACACTGTGTGGTTGCTCTCCATGGTCCAGTTGTTGTGACAGTGAACAGTAGACATTCCCACAGCCAATAGCATAGGATACCACAAGGTCCACTTTACATTGGCACGGTCCCACATATTCGCGGATTTTTACTTTACCTACCAGAAATGCTGCAGTAGGACTATTATTGAAATCATGCACAACACCCCCAAGAAATGCTTATATTTCAGGGAACTGGATTTGTCTGAGTCAAGCAAGGACTGTGGTACTCTTTACGTCTATCTCTCTAGGCAAATCATGCGTACTCGTCTGCGACAGGTTCTGGTCTGTTACTAAGGTACATGCCAGAACTGTGCTACTTAAAATTTGTTTGAGTTTTCAAAACATTGTGATATACTATGCATGCCTAGTCATATTCTAAGTGCTTCCCTTCCACAGAGACAAAACCATTTGTACTCGCATGAATATTTCTCCCATATCTCGTGGTCTTCTTCAGCATTCTGAGGCTTGTATGTTGTTGGCAGAACGATTTGGCTGAAGAAGACCACGAGATGTGGGAGAATTATTCATGTGAGTAAAACAAGTTTTTGTTTCTGTGGAAAGGAAACATTAAATGCTAGGACTGGCAGTCTTCTTCTTCTTCTGCTTTCCCAGACTTAAAGGCCATGATGGGTAAGGTAGTATGTGTCCATGTTTAGTTTTCACTGGTCTCCCCGCTGCGTACAGCCGACACATTCTGAATTCGGAGGAGACTGGGAGTTTACATTCAAGAAGGCCTAGTCCTATTTGATTCTGTGGTCCTCTGCACATAGCACACTTTGTAGTTCAGACAAACGGTCCAAGGTAGAGTAGATGAGCAACAAAGTAGTGATCCTGAGGGGATTGAAAAGTAAAAAAAGAAAAGTAGTGAAGAAGAGAAGGAATGAAATCTTAGACAAGACAAAAAGGTAACTGGTCGATTACTCTCTCTCTCTCTCTCTCTCTCTCTCTCTCTCTCTCTCTCTCTCTCTCTCTCTCTCTCTCTCTCTCTCTCTCTCTCTCTCTCTCTCTCTCTCTCTCTCTCTCTCTCTTTCTCTCTTCTCTCTCTCTCTCTCTCTCTCTCTCTCTCTCATGCTCTCACACACACATACACATACACACGCAAAACACAGATACACACACAGACACACACACATACGCATGCACGCACATACACACACACACACACACACTCACACACACACACACACACACATACACACAAGCGTTAAACGAACATACACACACACACACACTAAGATACACACACACACACACACACACAAACACACACACACGAAAACACACACAAACACACACACATAACACACACACATAAACACACACACACACACACACACACACACACACACACACACACACACACACACACACACACACACACACACACACACTCACACACAGACACACACACACACACACACACACACACACACACACACACACACACACACACACACACACACACACACACACACACACACACTTTTAATTCTTTGAGAGAAAACAGATTTGCATAAAAAAAATATGAATCGTACGATTATAATCAATCGTGGTTGATGATAACTGTTTGTGTTGAAATGGAAATAAAAATGAAAATAATGCAAAATATATTTAACGAAAACAACAAAACAAACGTACATACTTAGTCACATACGAAGATATATAGGAAACACACACACACATACACACCGCGCGCGCACGCACACGCACACACACACACACACACACACACACACACACACACACACACCACACACACACACACACACACACACACACACACACAACACACACCAGAAATAGTTTTAAAAAATGTATGTACATTAACGAACATAATAATGTTATAAAATTATGATTTCAAAATATAATAGACATGACTAGAGAGGGCCGCCTACTGAGATGATATCCAAATTAAAGAATGCAAATAGTATGAATGACAAATCTCAGTGATTAGCTGAGCTCGTTCCCCTAATCTGAAGGACTAAAAAGTTCAAAAACAAACTCAGTTATGATTAACTTTAAGAATTGTTGTGTGTTCTGAAAAGAGGAAAAAAGTAAAAAGTAAAAAGTGCTGATTTACTTTTTCTCCCGATGGAGGAGAGGACAGTGCCCATACAGAGACAGCTGTTTCGACCTAGTGAAGGTCTCCTCAGTCTGCATATCACCTGCAATTTGACTGTCCAGTGGTTGTCAACTTGAGCAAGAAGACATTCTACAAGAGAATGGTGTCCTCTTTGCACCAAATTGAAAGTCCACAATAAAAAGCAAATCAGCACTAAGTTAAACCAGAAATAGTAAAAAGTGTATATAAAACAACGAAAATAATAATATTCTAAAATAATGATTTAAAAATATTATACACATGACTAGAGAGGGCCGGCTACTGAGATGATACAAGGATAAAAATAGCATGAATGAAAAATCTTACTGATTAGCTGAGCTCCGCTCCCCTAATCGGAAGGACTAAAACGTTGGTGCATTTGTAATGCGGAATAATTAGCTTTGATACAACTTTTTTTGTGTCCAATGTCTTTATTTGTGAACCTCAGAAACAAACTCAGTCATCATTAACGTTCTGTGTTCTTAAAAGAAGAAAAAAGTAAAAAGTGAAATGTGCTGATTTACTTTTTCTCCCTGATGGGGGAGAGGACAGTGCCCACACAGAGACAGCTGTTTCGACCTTAGATAGGTAGCTAGATAAATAGCCAGCCAGCCAGTAGGCCTCAGACTCCACTGAAAACATTACCAGCTTCGCTCACTTTGTTCGCGGTTTGCTCTCAAATATCTGAAGCAAGACCAAATAAAGTAAGACGGTGGAGGAGGAGTATCATAGAAAAGCTCAGTCAATTCTTTATGACTCTATAACTAGGGATGGGGGGTGGGGGGTGGGGGGAACATGTGCACTGGTTCTTGAGCTGCAGCCAAAGGGATTAGTTAGCCTTTTGGCACTTTCTCCAACATCAGGTGTCTAAAACCCTTTATCCGATAGAGAGAGGATGTACCCAGTGGAAGGCTTCTCCATTAAAATTATAAACAAATTTAGCCCATCTCACCGGAATAGCAGTTGCCCCCTTTGCTATCTCATAATGTTGAAGCCGGCAATGTTGCTGTCGAAACGAGTGAAAGCCATACATATACACACATACACATACACACATACACATACACACATACACATACACACATACACACACATACACATACACACATACATATACACACATACACACATACACATACACACATACATAACACACATACATACATAACACACATACACATACACACACATACATATACACACATACATATACACACATACATATACACACATACACATACACACATACATATACACACATACACATACACACATACATATACACACATACACATACACACATACATATACACACATACACATACACACTCAGTTCAGTGGTTGTTTTCTTTTGTGAATAATTGTCTTAAGGCTGTGAGCAATTTGTCTTGTGGGCACCTGTCTTGTGAACATAAAAATATGTCTCAACACCAGGTCAAAGTAGTCGTAAATAAAGGGCAGGAGCTGTGCCAGTCAGGGTTTGTCACCAGTGACACCCTTCGTTAGCCAGTGTTCCATCATGAATAGTGTGAAATAAATGCCTCACTTTTTTTTAAGGGATATTAATTGTCAATGACAATTAGCCAATAAAATCATTGATTGCAATGTATATACTTGTAAGCTCTCCCAATTGACGGTTGCAAATCTGCGAGATCGCCCCGCCCACTCGTCTATTCTTAGACCCTAGGACAGTGTTGGCTCTAAACCACAGTGCAGAGGCGTTCATTCCAGCACAAATTAGACATGAAGACAGCGTGTATATTCATCTAACGCGCACGCACGTGTGTGTGTGTACCTTTGTGTGAGTGTGTGGGAAGGAGCGTGTGTGTTTACGCGCGCGTGTGTTCTATGTGTGTATGTGTGTTGCACGCGCATATGATAGCATAGTGGATGTTTGGTATGCGCGCAGGCATTTGCGGCCATGTGGGTACCAATGTGTGTGTGTGTGTGTGCGTGTGCGTGTGTGTATGTGTGTGCGTATGTGTGTGTGTGTGTGCAAAACGTAGGCACTATAATTGTTTTCAATCCTCTTGACATTCAGTTGATCGTGAGGCCTGCCACACGCACGAATCCATCGCTTGCATTTCTCCATATTAATGGTTGGTTTTGGAAATTGGATGAAAAAAACACCCATCTCTCAGTCGCTCTGGGTATGTTGTATAGGAATTGCACAAACCCCATGAACATTTCTTTACCATTGTCACAGTAATCTTCACAAAAAATCACAAGCAAATACCTCTTTACTGCTACTTCCAACCGCCATGATTCGTCCAGACTGTCCAAGGTTAAGAACGATCACTCTGGTGTAAAAGGGTGTGTGCGCTAGCACGGCATTTGATTGGTTGACCCTCTTTCTATGTCAAGGTCGTGCAACCGTCAATTCCATGGAGTTCATAGCCTCTTTAGAATCCATCAACATAAGAAACCGGAACCTGAATCAGAGCCCCATCAAAAAGAAACAAACAGATCCTTGAACAAATAACTACAGAGCATGATGAATTGGTAAAGCTATACTGCCTTATCTGCATACCATTATTTGCATGTTGCTCATGATAGAAGATATTGTACTTCCATTAGGGCTTCATCTTGCAGATCAGGAATGTCACAGTACTTTTCATCTTGCACATCTGGTATGTTATTAGTCCCCGAGCCGAAGGTTCGGGGAGCTATTGTTTTTGTCTGGTCCGTCCGGTGTCCGTCCGTCCGCGTGCCTCCGTCCGTCCGGCTATTCGTCCGTTTTTCTCAAAAACTATTCAGTCTATCATCATCAAATTTGGCATACTAGTTTGCCAAGATGCAAGCTATCCACTGATGTATTTAGTTTTACATTAAGGTCAAGGTCGCGCCAGGTACGGGGTTCAAACCCCGAAACACATAATCGCTAATATCTCGCGAAGTTGTGCATGTATTTTAATGCAGTTTTTTTTTCACAACATTTCTTGATGAATGGTCTATAACACAGTTGTCACGAATTTTTTCTGTGCGCGCGTGTGCGCATGATCGCGCGCGCTCAAATCACGGGTCCGAACCCCAAGGCTATATATAAAAAAAAATATTCAGTTACGTGCTGTTTTGATGCGTTTTTATGTAGTTACGTGCTGTTTTGATGCGTTTTTATGTATGTGTGCAGCCGACACATTCCGATTTCGGAATAGCTCGGCGATGCTGTGAGGGGACTTTGCAGCCGCTCGGCGTTGCACTTGTTTTCGACTTCATTTATAATTTTTGGGATGTCACATTCAGTCACAGCCACGAGAGACGGAGAATTTGAGCAGCTGATCCCTTTACACTCTCCACATGCAAGGGAACATTCAAGGCCATGCTGTCTGCACATGCAACGTTTTGAATTACAATCTGTTTTGCATTTACACCGTATCATTTGTAGCAGAACTTCAGGCGCAGGAGGAAGATCAGTTGTACGGGGCTCGAGTCTATCAGATGATACACGCCATCCCCACAATTCAGGCTGAAGTTCGTTGTCAGCATGAATCCAGCTCTGGAACAGTAGCAACGAAAACATAATTGTAACAAATGGAATGGTAAATTAAAAATTTTTTTATAATAGAAGGGTGGAATTCTAATGAATACAGTAGTACCTCTCCTTTAAGACCTTGAACCATCATCCAAACTAAGGTCTTATAATTATGTGATGAAGTTGTAACAGGGAGGTAATTGTAACTTTTACAAAGAAGGGCAATTTCGCAGAGAAGTTTGAAGTGGGAGGGAGTCTTATATGGAAGGTTCCTTGTATCATGCATTCAAATGGAACTGTAAATATAATAGGATGGAATCCTTATGACTTAATATCATGATTATTTAAGACATGTCAATTGCTCTTCACCAATTAAAAAAAGTCACACTATGCTTATTCACAATTTTAAGTTGATCACTTTAGGCAGTCATAATTAATCATGTAAATTTATATCATTCACAATCATAAGTTTAACAAAAAAGCAGTCATAATTAATATTTTGTAAAGCTGCACATTTGATTACAACTTACCCTATTTTTCGGATTATAAGGCGATACTTTTTTCCCAGGCTGAGATCCCTGCGCCTTATCATATATCTAATATTATGGTAAGAAAGTGTAAGAACAAAATATGAATTTTGTATGAAATTTTGGGGGTGCGCCTTATAATAGTCCGAAAAATACGGTACTTTCATTTTTGAGTGAGCAGCAATTGTTCAATATATACAGCGAGCAAATGGGAGGGACGGGTGGTTTGTTGAGAACATTGAACACTGAAAATGGTTTACTGCAAGGCCACCGGCCTGTATGTCATAGTGTATGGAAGGGAGGTAGCAAAATATGACACACAACCCCACCACCCTTAACGACTACCGCCCAGTGGCCCTGACCTCTGTCCCTTTCAAATGCCTGGAACGGATGGTGCTTCGCAGGCTGCTGGAGGCCACACGCCAGTTCCAGGACCCCCTGCAGTTCGCCTACAGCCCCAACAGGAGCACGGACGACGCCATCATCACCGTGCTCCACTCTGTGCTGACCCACCTGGAGCGGCCAGGGACCTACGCCAGTTCCAGGACCCCCTGCAGTTCGCCTACAACCCCAACAGGAGCACGGACGACGCCATCATCACCGTGCTCCACTCTGTGCTGAGCCACCTGGAGCGGCCAGGGAGTTATGCCAGTTCCAGGACCCCCTGCAGTTCGCCTGCAGCCCCAACAGGAGCACGGACGACGCCATCATCACCGTGCTCCACTCTGTGCTGACCCACCTGGAGCGGCCAGGGAGCTATGCCAGGCTTCTGTTCCTGGACTTCTCCTCGGCCTTCAACACCATCCAGCCTCACCTGATGGTGCGGAAGCTGATGGCGATGGACGTCAATCCCCTGATCATCCGATGGCTCTGCAGGTTCCTCACAGACAGGCCTCAACACGTGATGATCAGGACGCCCACCTCGTCTGTCGCTCAGCCCAGGTCCGCACCAACACCGGAGCTCCACGGGGGTGGGGGGGGGGGGGGTTGCTGTCCCCGGCCCTGTAAGAGTTCTCACTGGTCTTGATGAGGCCGGTCAGGGAGGTGTCGTCTGAAAACTTCACCTGGACGGTGCCCTCAGCAGTGCAGCGGCAGTCGGCTGTGTACAGCGTAAACATGGCGACGACAACCATCTCCTCCTGAACGTGGCCAAGACCAAGGAGATGGTTGTCGACTTTCGACGGAACCCGCCCAGGCCGGCTCCACTGGTCATCAAGGAGAGGTGGTGGAGGTGGTGGACCAGTACAAATACCTTGGATCTGTCATCGACAGCAAGTTGGACTGGTCTGCCAACTCCCAGGCCCTACTCAAGAAGGGTAACCAACGCCTCTACTTTCTGAGGAGGTTGAACCGGTTTGGGGTGTGCCCGAGACTGCTGAAGCTCTTTTACGGAGCAACGGTCGAATCGGTGCTCACTTTCAACTTCCTCAGCTCCTTCGACAGCCTCAAGGAGCACTGACGACAAGACAAGGCTGTCGAAGATCGTTAAGACTTCAGGCAGGCTGGTCGGCAGCCGGGTCACCAGCCTCCAAGATCTGTATGAGCGGAGGGCAGTCAGGCGGTCGAGGGCCCTCCAGGGGGGTGGGGGCGGAGAGGGATTGTGCAACCAAACCAGAATTTCGTCACCATACAGAGTTTTCGTCCCATGCATTATGTAGCACACACACACACACACACACAAAGAGACAAACACAGAGAGAGAGAGAGAGAGAGAGAGAGAGAGAGAGAGAGAGAGAGAGAGAGAGAGAGAGAGAGAGAGAGAGAGAGAGAGAGAGAGAGAGAGAGAGAGAGACTGAAACTGAAAAACTTTATTACCCAAGGATTGAGATTTTAGTCCAAGCCTATTCTTTCACTCTGTGCTTGGGTCGAAAACTAGACTGATGCAAAAAGTGTTCCAGTTAGGAACCTGCAGCTTTCATTTCGCTCACAGAATAGCCCAAACCGGAAAATATGTCACAAAACTAAGTACTGGATGTTGTACTTGTAGCCCATAGGTTGGCCCAGGATGGAAATGAGTTTCATAATGATATGTTGAATTGTTTGGAAATTATTCAAATTTATGTAAATTGTGTTGTGTCACTTTCACTTATTTCCATTTATGGATTTTTTTCCCCATCCGATTTCGCTGAAATTTGCAGGACAATGGAAGGACACTATTATAATGCTACGTGTCCAAGATCAAACTGATGGGCCAAAATATGGCCCAAAATGGCCTATTTGGGCAAACATTTAACATTGGATAACTCAAAAACGGCTGCACAGAATACTTTCATATTGTCAGTATTTACCAATGAGTGACATTGGAATACTTTCGTTATAAATTCGAATCAGAAGTGCTAACCGGAAGTGGGGACTCAAATGGCCCAAATTCGCCAAATGTTAATATTGAATAACTTGCAAAGGACTGTTTGAGGGATGTTTGGTGGGAGAATCCTTTGATGTTTGCTCTCAAAGGCAAACATATGCCCTCTGGTTGTTATTAGTAGTCTCCCCTTTAGGGAGAATACTATTGCATTTGTAAGAATTCTTCTCTTTTTTGTATTTCTTCCCCCCCCCCCCCCCCTTTTATTTTGTTCGATTTGGCTGAAAATGTCAGGACAGTTGCAGGACCACATGAGTATTACCAATTTGGGTAAAGGTCAAGATGTGCCACCCCCCCCCTACCTATCTCGGTTAATTGTATTTTTCCGTTATTGCCTTTCTTACCATACATAAAGCTGTATTTTAGGAACATTTTTAGCTAATAACCTTTTTGGAATACTAACCCTAACCCTAGCCCTAAAACCTAACCCTACCCCCCACCGTATAAGACGGAAAAACGCAACGAACCACAACTGTGACAAATCGCGGTGTACTGCAGTACATAGTGGGGGGGGGGGGGGGGGGGGGGGGGGGGGGGGGGGGGGGGGGGGTAGGGTTAGGTTTAGGGCTAGGGTTAGGGATAGGGTTAGTATTCCAAAAAGGTAATTAGCTAAAAATGTTCCTAAAATACAGCTTTATGTTTGGTAAGAAAGGCAAAAACAGAAAAATAGAATTAACCGAGAAATGCATGGGGGTTAATGCATAACCGAGAAATGCATGGGGGTGGCACATCTTTACCTTTACCCAAATTTGAAATATTAAATGATTTCGCCGAATTTTCGGCAAAATATGGCACACAAAAAACACGCAAAATCGGCGAAATTTCTATTTTGAATATCTCAAAAATGGCTGAACGGAATTTGTTCATATTTTCAATATTTACTTTAAAATAGATTTTGAACACGTCACGTATAAACTTAAACCGGAAGCACGAACCGGAAGTGTTCCAGCTAGGATCATGCAGCTTTCATTTGGCTCACGGATAAACCAAAACCGGAAGTAACGTCACAAATCTAACTACTGGGTATTGTAGCCATTATTTTGGCCCAGATCGGAAAGGAGTTTGGCGATTATGGAAATTTTAGACTTCATCTGATTTCGCTGAAATAGGAATTTTTCGGAAATAATTAAGGGTGCCTGTGGTTTGATTTCAATTGGAAATAATTAAGGGGAGTAATTTCATGGTATGTGGGAGTGATACGTTTTTTGCAAGAAACACGTCGAGATCACCAGGGAAACACCCTTTACAGAGACCCCAGAACTCATTTTGCTCTGGTTTCCTAGAAATCAAACCATCAAATCGGCGATTCCTCCTTGGCGGAGGTGCTGGAAATCAGATTCTCGCAGTGAAAGAGAAGATATGCCTTCTAATGGCCGGAAATAACTAAGAAATAGAGCAGGAGGGTGTAAATCTACATATTTGCCGAGAAATCGATGTACAAAGCCATGCACTTATACTATTTGTTTGCTGGAACCATTCCATTTTTTGGTTGATAAATGTTGTCTTTAATTTCTAGGAAACCAGAGCAAAGTGAGTGTTCCGATCCTTGAAAAGGCTGTCTTTCTGGTGATCTCGACGTGTTTCTTGCAAAACCTCATCCGTCAGGGTCCACCTTTAAGGTCTCGGCACACGCTAACATTTTTCACTCTTTCCCCATGGCAACACAGTAGCATGCAAGTACTCTTATGACTGGTATATCATTGCGTTGCCATGAGAGAAGACTGAAAAATGTTCACGTGTATCGAGACCTTTAAGATGGCGCGTGCGCATTCGGATACATTGCATAATCCTAGCGGAACTGACATAACAACACGGAAAAAAGTCTGAAACTATCGTAAGATAATAACTCAGATCATATCAATAAGTTTTGTCTTCCCCCCCCCCCCCCCCCTCTTCTTCGTCGATCGCTTAGACAGTTTCCTGTTAATTATAAGCGCAGACGTGTCATGATGCCGTTATGCGCCTAACTAAGAAACAGTTTGGCCCAACACACAAACACGCACACACGCACGCACGCACGCACGCACGCACGCGCGCGCGCGCACACACGCACACCCACACCCACACACACACACACACAAAACACACACACACACACACATACCACACGCACGCACGCCGCACGCGCACGCACGCACGCACACACACACACACACACACACACACACACACACACACACACACACACACACACACACACACACACACATACGCACACACACAAGATCAGTGATATATTCAGGACAGGAAGACTCAATAGAATGAATGAAAAATGGTGTTTTACGTCCTCTTGGTCTGAAACAGACACATATGGGACATTTGTAGATACAAAGATGGTGGGAACGACACTGGAGGCAATGCCCGGAGGCAGTGCAACACCAGTAAGGTCCCGATTTTCTTAACAATACAGACAGGTGTAGCAGTAACCACGCCTCGGTTAAACCTCATCGGCTATGGTACCGCCACAATCTGAATCAGTGTATAAGAGACTCAATAGACGACGAAAATGGTGTTTTACGTCCTCTCGGTCTGAATCAGACACATATGGGACATTTGTAAATACAGATATGGTGGGAACAATACTGGAGGCAATGCCCGGAGGCAGTACGAAACCAGTAAAGTCCCGATTTGTTATTAATACAGATAGGTGTAGCAGTAACCACGCCTCGGTTAAACCTCATCGGCTATGGTACCGCCACAATCTGAATCAGTGTATAAGAGACTCAATAGATGCGTCGTTGCATGCTTATGTACCAAACTACCGAGCTGAACTCACTGCTCTACGAGATGCTGCCAGACTCGTTGGTGCAGAAGAACGCCCGCCCACACGTCGTCTTCCTGACAGATTGCAGATCCGCCATACAGAGTCTGCAGTCGCCCAGTGAGCAGCTGGACATTGACACACAGCGCCTGCTAAGTGACCTCTCACGAAGCACTTTGGTGACTGTCCAGTGGATCCCTGCCCACTGTGGCCTGGCAGGAAACGAGGAGGCGAACAGATTGGCCACATCTGGCAACGGGCTCGAGCAGACCAACCCGCCAGTCTCACACAGGGAGGCCAAACCTCTTGTGAAAAAGACAGCACACACGACTCTGGAATGATCAACACAATCACCCATCTGATGATCAGATGCATCAGCGTCAACAGCAGACCACTATATTCCTACTACGGACTGGTCATTGCCGATTGAGTGCCCACTTGTACCGCCTTGGGCTGTCACACACACACCTGACTGTTCGCGTGAGACAGGCCCCCCTCACTCAACAGCAAAACTCACTCAACTGGAAAAACGCACACAACAGGAAGAAATAAAATTCAGTTGTTGTTTTTTATAACCGAATAATTTTCATGAATATGTTTGTAAGAGTCGTCTTTCAAAGCGGGTCATTGAGAAGGGTAATGGCGCATTCATATTTGTGCGACTGTTACATACAGACAGATGAACCCACAAAACAGGAAAGAAAATAATCATTATTGGACTAAAGATCACGCAAAATTCAGTTTACAAACAAAATATAACATTTACATCAAGAATGTTGTAAGCAACTTCTATAAAATAAAATAAACACCGATGGCTTGGAGTCAAAACGGACTATCTTTACATAGTCCATTGACAAATTATTGAACTTACTGCGAAAACTAATAACTTGTATAAAAAAAAGACTGCTGAAATATAAAAAAAAAGCAAAAAAACCTTTTTATATTTCTGCAGTCATTGTTTGATACAAGTTATTAGTTTGTGTAATAAATTCAACAATACGTCAATGGACTATCTAAAGATAGTCCGTTTTGACTCCAAGCCATCGTAATTAAACAGTTATTTCAGATTGAAACCACACGTTCATAATTTCGAGTCTGTCACATTTTTGTTGCTGCTGTAAGCATCACCTATCAAAGATGGCCCCTTCAGAATGAAGATGGCACGTGCACATGCATTCACGTGAGTGCTACATATAGCAAGACGAGCTGACACAACAGGAAGAAGACTATAATTAGTGTAGCACAGTACTGATCATGCTAAACTCAGGTGTGGTTTCTAATGAATGATTTACGTCAAGATGATCAAACCATCGCAAGTCAAAAGTAAAGTCAACAGATGGTGTTTGCGCACTCAG
>CM065695.1:5844758-5849758 GCA_017654935.2 Phymorhynchus buccinoides | reverse complement strand
AAAAAGAAAGAAGGAAAAAAAAGAAAAAAAAAAAAGGAAAGAAAAAAAGAAAAAAGAAAGAAAGAAATAAAAAGAAAAAAAGAAAAGAAAGAGAAGAAAAGAAAGAAAGAAAAAGAAAACAAAAAAAAAAGAAATAAAAAAGAAAAAGAAAGAAAAGAAAGAAAGAAAGAAAAAAAAAAAATCAGAAAGAAAGAACAAAAAAAGAAAAAAACAAAGAAAGAAAGAAAGAAAAAGAACGAAAAGAAAAGGAATGAAAGAAAGAAAGAAAAAGAAAGGAAGAAAAGAAAGAAAGAAAGAAAAAGAAGAAGAAAAAAGAAGAAAAAAAAGAAAGGAAGAAAAGAAAGAAGAAAAAGAAAGAAAGTAAAGAAAGAAAAGAAAGAAAGAAAATAAAGAAAAAAAAAAAAAAAAAAAAAAAGAAGAATGAATCAATAATAAGAAAGAAAGAAAGAAAGAAAAGAAAATAAATAAAGAAAGAAAAGTTGTTTGTTACTTAGTATACTAGACAAATTAGTCCCTGTCGAGGAGACGGAACGTGTACAGCATTTGTTTTGTACACTAATTCTCTCCACCACTGTTGTGTATGTGTATGTGGGCGGATGAGACATTATAATTATTGTGACCCGGCACCACGAAAAGGACATTAAGTGTCAAACTGACCATTCTCTGAGTCTGCTGAGAAAATTATGCATTTGAAAACGTCAGACAATCCTCTTTCTAATGATACAAGAACCATACATTTGTGTATCAAATAACAACACTTAAGGCTCCTGGAAATGTCCATCCTAGTCAGCCACGCAGACAATAGGATGAAAGAGAACGGGGGAAAAGCCTACCTAAAAATAATTTAAAAGGGGGGGTTGTGGGTAGTAGAAGAAAAAGGGGGGAAGGAACAAGGTTAAAAGGAGAAAGGAATTTAAAAAAAAGAAGAAAGGTTTTAAAAATGCAGGCGGAAGTGGTGGTGGGTTGCATGATGTGTGAGCAAGATAGCGGATAGCGGATGAAAGATTGGGTTGTGGTGTGAGAGTTACATATTTGTTAATGTAGATTTATGTTTCATACTTTTATTTTGGTCCGTCACCATAGGTGATCGGACTATTGCGAGGGGCTGGTTTGTATTTTTGTTTTTTTTGTTTTTCTGTCTGTCTGTCCCAAGGATATCTCCCGAACTGCTTGACTAGAATCGCTTCAAATTTTGTGTGGAGGTGTGCCACCTTAATAGTAGATAGAGATCCGCGCAAACCATTTTGCCGTCGTGACCTTGACCTTTGCGTATGACCTTGAAAACCGAAAATTTAATTTTAGCCATATCTCGGGCACCGATCGACATAGGATGTTGAAACTACGCACGAAGGTGGTTGGGCTTATGCCCGTTCTGATGATGCATAGATACCAATCAAGGTCAATTTCAAGGTAAAAAGAATCGCTGGAGCCTGAAAATCGAGGGGTCATTTTTTCTCCTTCTGTCTGTCACGAAGGATATCTTTCGAATGGGTTGACAGAATTGCTTCTAATTTTGTGTGGTGGTGTGTCACAATGAGAGGAACGCATCCGCGCAAACATTTGACCTTGACCTTGGCGTATGGCATTGAAACCCTAAATTTCGTTTAGGGGCCATATCTTCCACACCGTTGGTCTTTAGAGTCTTCAAATTTGGCATGTATGTACTTTGGCTTATGGCCCGTTCTTGATGATGGCATACCGATCAAGGTCAAGGTCACGGTCCGGGAGTTCTGTTGCGGTGAATGCTTGAACAGAAATCGCTAAAATGTGTGGGAGATAAAGAGAGAAGAGAGAGAGAGAGAGAGAGAGCGAGAGCGAGAGAGAGGAGATAGTAGAAGAGAAGAGAGAGAGAGAGAGAGAGAGTTGCGTTGGCCTCTTACACTTGCCCTACACACAACAAATTATGCTACGGGGTGTCACAAGTGCGTGGCATTGCTAGTGACGGACATGTCTGCCACTCAGCGACGCCCTTGTTTTAATATTTTGTATTTATACATGGTGGGGGGAAGACAAGGAAATGTCCATGTTGCGTGTGTTACAATCCCAATGGACAATAAAGACACATATGCACTTATGACTTATGAACTTAACTATTGGTGTCCTTTTCCGTTCCCAGAGTTGTGAGCGTTTAAAGTTAGTAGTGTGAGTGTCGGCCATTTGGAGAAAACAGTGTCTAAATTCTAGCATAGTTTTTAAGAAAATGCATTGACCTGCTCTATTCAAAACATTTATAAGACCATTCATATTAAGGATTCTCCTTTATGAATATGAAATATGAGATGTTAGAGAACACAAAAAATACCCATAACTCTTCTTCTTCTTCTTTGCGATATTATAACCGTTCAATTTATTGTATTGTATAGTTTTAAAATGTCAATGTCTATGTCATAATCGTGGCAACCTGGACGCAATTTATAAGTTTTTAGAGATAATAAAGATGGTTTTGATTTGGGGAAGTTGGAGTTGGAGACTCAAAATTGACCCAAAAATTACATTGTTGACTTTGCAAGCCTGTTGTGAGAAACTAGTCCAGCGAACTTAGTGTCCCTTTCCGTGGTGCTGGGTCACATATAAGCATCCTTGGTCATCCTTTTTTTTTAAAAGGATGAACCTGGGTCCTTCTCATTGTGGCTGTTGCTTATGCTTTGCTAGGCGAATTGGTGCCGAAAATATTTTTTGGTGAAGGGAGTTAACTACAGAGAGAGTTACCTTTCCTTACTTCACTATTATCCTCTATCTTTGCCTCACTAATTTCTGTGTTCATTTTCCAAACTTTTCAATATGTTTTTGTCTTTAGGTTTGTTTGTTTCGTTTTGTCCTTTTTTTACTCTGAAAAATAACAATTGCTTAATACTGTGCCGTCGCCTGTTTAGGGGGATATAGATAGAGATTGAGAGAGATAGATGAGAGAGGGAGAGAGAGAGAGAAGAGAGAGAGAGAGAGAGAGACAGAGAGAGATAGAGAGAGAGAGTAAGAGAGAGAGAGAGAGAGGAGAGAAAGAGAGAGAGAGAGGAGAGAGAGAGAGGATAGAGAGAGACAGAGAGATAGAGAGAGAGAGATAGAGAAAGAACGAAATTTTATTTATACAGGGTAATGAGATAAGTATACTTAATTTTTTGCACCCAGCCCTGTGGTAAAACGAAGTTATAAAATAAACAACAATAACAAAACATGCAATGAAATTAAAAATAAACAATAACCAATAAACATGTAAAAAGTGAAAATCTTGAGGGAGAGAGAGAGAGAGAGAGAGGGAGAGAGAGAGAGAGAGAGAGAGAGTAGAGAAGAGAGAGAGAGAGAGAGAGAGAGATAGAAGAGAGAGGAGAGAGAGAGAGAGAGAGAGAGAGAGAGCGATAGAGAGAGAGAGATAGGGAGAGAGGGGGGTGGGGAGAGAGAGTGAGAGAGTGAGAGGAGAGAGAGAGAGGAGAGAGAGAGATAGATAGAGAGAGAGAGACAGAGAGATAGTGAGAGATGGGACAAAAAATTAAGAGAGTGCGAGGAGAGAGAGAGTGAGAGAGGAAGAGAGAAAGAGAAAGAGAGAGAGAGAGATAGAGAGAGAGAGAGAGAGAGAGAGAGAGAGAGAGAAGACAGAGAGTATGAGAGAGAGCAGATTAGATGAGAGAGAGAGATGAGAGAGAGAGAGAGATATGATAGAGAGAGAGAGAGAGAGAGACGAGAGAGAGAGAGAGAGAGAGAGGATTTAACCTCTCCCAAAAATCAACTGCCAGCCGTCCACAAAGCAAAAGAAAATCAGGTTTGGCTTTCCAGGACAATTGGCCAAAAAAAAAATAGGACAACAAACCACGTTCCTGTCGAAGAGTTTAGAACGTCGTGCCTGTCAGTAGAGGAGAGAGATAGATAGAGATGAGAGAGAGATAGAGAGAGGAGAGAGAGAGAGGAGAGGAGAGAGAGAGAGAGGGGGGAGGAGATAGAGAGAGAGAGAGAGAGAGAGATGAGAGAGAAGAGAGAGAGAGAGAAGAATGAATTGATAGATCTTATTGTGTTAAGGAAAGTATAAAGAGCCCAAATGCACAAGGGGTAGGTACGGTATGAGGGTTGGGGTCCCCGAAAAACCGAAAAACGGAGAGAAGAGAGAGAGAGAGAGGGAGAGAGTAGGAGCGAGGAGAGAGAGAGAGAGAGAGAAGGAGAGAGAGAAGAGAGAGAGAGAGACTGACAGACAGACAGACAGACAAAGAAAAGAGAGAGAAAACGCTGTTGAACATGCCTGCAACTCAGGTTGGTAACGATATTCACATTTCTGTCTGCATGTTTCCCTAATCTTTCGATCTATCCTGTTCCTAAATCACGCAAGCTTCTTTATGTAATCATCACTTTAACCACACTCTCCTGTCCTATCCCTGTCTCTTTCTCCACTCCGCGTCTCTTCATCACTCTCTGTCTCTCTCTGTGTGTCTCTCAGTCTGTCTGTCTGGCTGTCTATCTCTGTCTCTGTCTCTGTCCTGTCTGTCTGTCTCTCTCTCTCTCTCTCCTTCCTCCTCAGTCTCCTCTCTCATCTCTCTCTCACTCGTCTCTCTCGCGCATCTCGTATCTTCTCTCTCGTCCCTCTCTCTCTCTCTCTCTCTCAGCTCATCCCGTCGCGAACTCTTCGTTTCATCTCCTCCTCATCTGCAATGCTCTCTCCTCTCTCATCTCTTCATCTCCCTCTCTCTTCTCCTTTCGTCTCTCCTACCTCTGTCACCCTCTTTCACCCAGCCCTCCTCCCGCACGTCCTCCTCGCAGATCCTTCTTCACAATCCGCTTTCCTTCTCTCGTTCCCCTTTCGTCTATTAACTATTTCGGTCAAGACTACTCTATGACGACTCTGTCTCATTTCCTCTGCGACTTTCAGAGCCTCCGTCAGCTCTCCTCCATTAGTCTCCGTCCCTGTCTCGGTCCCTTTGACTTCTTAAACCTCGGGCGACTTTCTCTCGGGTACCTCAAAGACACACTCGTCGGCGGAGTTCCGCCTCCGCTTCGGTCTCTCTATCCTCTCGTTCCAA
>CM065695.1:5840004-5844258 GCA_017654935.2 Phymorhynchus buccinoides | reverse complement strand
TAGCAATGTTTTAAATACTTTGGAGCCCAGTTTGGTGGTTGGTCCGATTTACTGTCTGTCAGTTTATTTGCGCTTGAGACGTAGCGCTAGGCTTGTTTGTGGATTCCTGTTTAAAGCCATGTCTTTAATATAAACCGGTAACGCAATGCCTTATCGTGGCTGTCTATGTATAATTGCATAGCGGCCTAGCTCTGTGACGACGCGTTTTGAAATAACGACGCCGATTTGAAATAAGTAATGTCCAAAGCGCGTCGAGTTATTTCAAAACGCGTTGTGGGTGTTCCGACAGGTTTTGAAATAAAACGCGATTTGAAATAATTTTTCTTTCTGACTCTTTGTATGTCTATCTGTCATCTCCTCTCTCTGTGCCTCAAAAATGAAACCATTTTTGATGCGGTTGACCCAGTGTCAATGTTACTGACCAGTGGTTATTTGGGCCTATTTTGACTGTTTGACTGCAAATTAGTGTATTAGGAGTTCAGAACATTTTTGATGTAGTTGAAAAGTGGTCAGTGTCATTGATCAGTGGTCATTTTGGCCTACTTTCACTGTTTGACTTGCAAATTGGTGTATTAGGAGTTCAAATGAACACCTTTTGATGTGGTGGACCAGTGGTCAGTGTCACTGACCAGTGGTAACTTTGGCCTATTTTTTACTGTTTGATCGCAAATTAGTGTATTAGGAGGTCAAATGAAAATTTTTTGATGTCGTTGACCAGTGGTCAGTGACATTGAAGAGTTGTCATTTTGGCCTATTTTTACTGTTTGACTGCAAATTAGTGTATTAGGAGTTCAAATGAACAATTTTGGATGTGGTTGACCAGTGGTCAGTGTGACTGACCAGTGGTCATTTTGGCCAACTTTTCACTGTTTGACTGCAAATTAGTGTATTAGGAGTTTCAAATGAAATTTTTTTGATGTGGTTGACCAGTGGTCAATGTCACTGACCAGTGGTCATTTTGGCCTATTTTCACTGTTTGACTGCAAATTAGTGTATTAAGAGACAAAAGCACCACCCACGAAGACAAAAAACCACTGCACAAAACCCTCCCCACGCATGACAAACCCCACGGACAAACAACGCGTTTTGAAATAATTGATTTCAAACCCGCGTTTGATTTTGTTCAAATGCGTTGGTGTGTGGGGTCGCACGTTTTTGAAATAAAAAACGCGAGTTGAAATAATTCACAAAGTCTTTGTGTGGACCCGTTTCACAACAAAACCCATGGACAAACACTACCCCTGCAGGACAAAGCCCACTGGACAAAGACACCACCATGAAGGACAAAACCCATGACAAGCACTACCCACGCAGGACACAAGTCCACTGGACAAAAGTGTCGAGTTTATTTCCAAACGCGTTGGGGTGGGTTTCGACACGTTTTGAAATAAAACCGCGATTTGAAAGAATTCACCGAAGGTCTTTGTGTAGACCTCATTCGCCTGCAAGCATATTTTACGTGAAATGCTGTCGCTGCGGCACAATATCACGTGCACCAACCACAAAACTGTTAATAAGCAGTGTGATAAATTATGGGATGCTGAGTAAATAACGGCTTTGGAATAATGGTAAAATATAACACATTTGAAATAATTTTTTCCAAACGCATCATTGTGATGACATAAATCTTATTCAAAATTTTAAAAAACTAAGGGCTAATAGTTTTGGCATTATGATTGATTTAAGAAGAAAAAGTATTACACTTCTAAATTAGAGTAAAAATAAAAATAGATAGTCACCCACCACCATAGACTCATTGTATCTTTTTAATCAATCTCCAAGATTTGTTTAATTTTTATATATCTTCTCTTTCCTAAATTCCTGTGAGCATGTGTTTTGAGGTGTATTAAGACAGAGAAGCCCGCTTTAATACAATAGAGAGGGAAGGTGTCGAACCTCCATTCTCCGTCTTTAGCTGGATCCGTTAGGCTATGGGCTGGGAGTAGGCGTATTTGGCCTCACGTTTTATTCATGTTCGTTTTCCCCAAGGTTTCATTTGCCATCTATTTCCTATTTGATTAGGTTTCAATCTCTCTGTTATTTTTTTTTTCTTCTACAGTTCTCTTTTTCTTCTCTTCTTTTTTACAAATGTTCTCTTAGAATATTCTGAACTGTGCTTGCCAGTTTTCCTTCTTTCCTTCTTTTTTGTTTTCCCTCTTCCTGTCCTCTACCAAATCTTTCTCATTCTTTTTGGTGGTCATATTGAATTGCGCTCACTCCTTTATTCTATTTTCATTTTTTATCTTTTTTTTCTTACAGAGGTGCCTATAAAGTGTTTGGCATCAGTTCAGTTTTTATCATTGCTGAAAAGATAATAAAGCTGAAAGCTTCAATTATATTTGGTGTTTTGTGTGATTAGAAAGAAGTAAAGAAATCTTTCAATTACACTCACACACACACACACACACACACACACACACCACACCCCACACACACACACCACACACACACACACCAGACACACACCACGACACACACACACACAAACAGCTTACACGCACACACACAAGCACACACACACACACACACACCACACACACACACACACACACACACACACACACCACACACACACACACACTACAAGCACAAACATGCATTTTTTTCTCTCTCTTCTCTCTAACTTCTCGTCTGCGTCTCACTCCTGTCTTTCGCTGTATCTTTCTGTCTCTCCCCTTCTCTCTTTTGTACAATTTTGCGTAAGTGTTGGGTGTTGTGGGTGTTAATGTGTACGTGTGCTTCTTTTTGGCTGATGCGCTCGCATGATGGTGATGGTAATAATGATGATTTTTAATCTTCTTGCAACAAAACAGCGGGTAAAACAAAATGGCGGCTGTCCCCTACTTCTTGTTGTTGAACAAATGGCATTACTAATCACTGTTTTGCTTCGCCTCTACGATAAATACGCCGCCATTATGTCAACAAAAGCGCGTTTTTGTCGTACAACAAAATAGCTGTTAACACGCACCACCAAAGACTGAGATGGACAATGTACACTGATTTTGTGTAAATAAGATATTTTGGAAGGCTGGTGAATTAACAACATATTTTTTTGTTGAAACTTTATTTGAAAACGTGGTTCTATTTCAAAACGTGCTGTTTCGCTTTGGGAGTGATTTTAAATAAAATCAATACGATTTTGAATAAAATCAATACGATTTTAAATAATTCCAGCAAGAGTGATAATATAAATCTTATTATATTCACTCTCAATGCAAAACAATTCATTTTGAAATCAGAAATCATCCACATACAAACAGGTACACCAGAAATAAAACGGCATCAAAAACATAACCCCCTTGACAGAGAGAAAAAGCATGATATGACGCATCCTGCAAGATTCAATAATTAAACTAGAGCGTTAAGACGCCAGATCACCAGCCGCGCGGCACATTTTCGGTTGCAGTTGTTCACCTTGCTAGCTGACCCAGGATCTAGGACGCTTACATTTTGCATGCTGATAGGTATTAAGAATATCTCAGATGTGCCACCCCCCTACATTTTCTCGGTTAATTGTATGTTTCCGTTTTTGCTTTCTTACCATACATAAAGCTGTATTTTAGGACATTTTTTAGCTAATAACCTTTTTGGAATACTACCCTATCCTAACCCTAGCCCTAAACCTAACCCTAACACACCCTACCCCCCCTATAAGACGGAAACACGCAACGGAACCAAAACTGTGACAAATAGCGAGCAGTACTCGCGGTGTACATAGTGTAGGGGTGGGGGAGGGGGGGGGATTTGGTGGGGGGGGGTAGGGTTTAGGGTTAGGGCTAGGGTTAGGTTTAGTATTCCAAAAAGGTTATTAGCTACAAATGTTTCTAAAAATACCGCTGTATGTATGGTAAGAAAGGCAAAAACGGACAAATACAAATTAACCGAGAAATGTAGGGGGGTGGCACATCTTTACCTTTACAGTCTCTCAGGGCATGTAGTCATGTGAAGAAATTAACCATTTTGTCAAATTGGGGAGAAGCATTTAAATGATCTGAAAAGGGTTGCTTTGTGATGACTACGGGTTTTGAAACTATTTAAAGCACCGGTTTAATTCCCTTTAATTGAATGACTTTATTTGATCCAGTGCTATTCTGCCCGATGGGCTTTTGTCCTACATGTGTGGTATTCTATCCAGTGTGCTTTTGTCCTACATGAGTGGTATTCTGTCCGGTTGGCTATTTGTCCTATATGAGGGGTATTCTGTCTGGTGGACTCTTGTCCTAAGATTAATGGTTGGTGTTCTGTCCGATGGGC
>CM065695.1:5810004-5827504 GCA_017654935.2 Phymorhynchus buccinoides | reverse complement strand
ACTGATGAGATCTTCTCAAGATCGAAACAGCTGTCTTTGCATAAGGCACTGTCCCTCCCCCATTGGGAGAAAAAGTAAATCAGCACCCCCCCACCCCTCCCACCTTATCCCCACCAGCAGGTAAAATCATGGTGGATCATGGTTCGAGTAAGCAAATAAGGCTGGGAGTTATTAAGAAACGAAAGAAAGGGACGGAAAAAGGGAAGAAAAAGAAAAATAGGAGGAAAGAGGAGAAGGTAGAATAGGAGAAGGGCAGGGGGAGAGGGGGGGAAGGGGAAGAGAAAAGGAGAGAGAAGGTGAGAACTGACCGGGATAAAAAGCATGTAAAGTTAAGTTATGGGTGAAGGTGAAATTATGCACACAGAATGTGGGTCACAACAATATATATATAAACACAGAACAAATCGTAAAGTTAAAATTAAATTTATTGAGTTTCTCTCTTAGGTTCACAAACTTATACATTGGACACAAAGTTTTATTAAAGCAAACTATATATATAAGAGGAAAGTTTAATGGTGTGGTTGTTTTTTCTTCTTCAATTCTTATACGTATATATATATATGGTTTGCTTTTATTATGGATTTTCGATTTGATGCAAAGAGGACACCATTCTCTTGTAGAATGTCTTTTTTGCTCAGGTTGGCATCCACTGGACAGTCAAATTGCAGGCCGATCATGCAAACTGATGAGACATTCTCTTAGGTCGAAACAGCTGTCTTTGCATAAGGCACTGTCCCTCCCCCATTGGGAGAAAAAAGTAAATCAGCACAATTTATATAATTATTTTATATTTTTTTATTTTATTTATTTTTTGAACACGGAACATTACTCAAAGTTAACGTTAACTGGTTTTGTTTCTGAGGTTCACAAATAAAGACATTGGACACAGAAAAGCTTTATCAAAGCAAACTATTCTGCATTTCAAATGCACTAACTTTTCAGTCCTTCAGAGTAGGGGTACGGAGCTGGCTATTCACTAAGATTTTTCTTTCATGCTATTTTTATTCTTAATTTGGATACCATCTCAGTAGTTAGCCCTCCCTAGTCATGTCTATTAGGTTTTGAAATTAAAATGTCAGAACATTATTATTTTGTTCATTTTACATAAGATTTTCATAAGATTTTTTACTATTTCTGGTTTAACTTTGTGCTGGTTTGCTTTTATTATGGATTTTCGATTTGATGCAAAGAGGACACCATTCTCTTGTAGAATGTCTTTTTTGCTCAGGTTGGCATCCACTGGACAGTCAAAATTGCAGGCCGATCATGCAAACTGATGAGACCTTCTCTTAGGTCGAAACAGCTGTCTTTGCATAGGGCACTGTCCCTCCCCCATTGGGAGAAAAAAGTAAATCAGCACAATTTATATATTTTTTTATATGTTTTTTGTTTTGAACACGGAACATTACTCAAAGTTAACGTTAACTGGTTTTGTTTCTGAGGTTCACAAATAAAGACATTGGACACAGAAAAGTTTTATCAAAGCAAACTATATATATATTTATATACGTGTACGTGTGGTTTATAGTCTACATTCTTTCTTGTTAGTTTTCATTCTCTTTTTTTTGTTCTGATATATATATAGATATATATATATATATATATATATATATATATATATATATATATATAATATATATATATATATATATATAATCCTTCACTGGATCCACCAACATGGCATCCCATCTCTTCTACTCTCTTCGAGGGATTGTAATTTTAGAACATTATTATTTTTGTTATTTTACATAAGATTTTTACCATTTCTTTTTAACTAAGTGCTGGTTTGCTTTTATTGTGGACTTTCAATCTGGTGCAAATAAAAAGAGGACAACCATTCTCTTGGAGAAAATCTTCTAGCTCAGTTTGAATGTTCACTGTGGACATTCTTTGCAGGCCGACATGCAGACTGAAGAATCTTTCTCAAGACGCACCAGCTGTCTTTGCATAGGCATTGTCTATCCCCCCCATTGGGAGAAAAACTAAATCAGCACATTATTTTAATTTTATTCTTTTCAGAACAGAAAACAAATCGTAAAGTTAAAAATAAAGTAATTGAGTTTCTTTCTTAGGTTCACAAACACATAAATTGGACTCCAAAAAAGTTTTATTAAAGCAAACTATATATATAAGAGGAAAGCTTAATGGTGTGTTTGTTTTTTCTTCTTCAATTCTTGATCGTTTATATTATCTATACTACGAAGAAGGAAAGCGCATCAGGCTACCTGATCCAGACACACCTCTCTACATTCCTCCTCAGCGGGAGTATGTTGGTGTTTACTACGATTTCCATTACCTCCCCTATTGAATCCTTCACTGGATCCACCAACATGGCATCCCATCTCTTCTACTCTCTTCGAGGGATTGTAATTTTAGAACATTACTATGTTTGTTATTTTACATATGATTTTTACCATTTCTTTTGAATTAAGTGCTGGTTTGCTTTTATTGTGGACTTTCAATCTGGTGCAAAGAGGACAACCATTCTCTTGGAGAAAGTCTTCTAGCTCAGTTTGAATGTTCACTGTGGACATTCTTTGCAGGCCGACATGCAGACTGAAGAGTCTTTCTCAAGACGAAACAGCTGTCTTTGCATAGGCATTGTCTATCTCCCCCATTGGGAGAAAAACTAAATCAGCACATTATTTTCTTTTATTTTTTTCAGAACACAGAACAAATCGTAAGGTTAAAAATAAAGTAATTGAGTTTCTTTCTTAGGTTCACAAACACATAAATTGGACTCACAAAAAGTTTTATTAAAGCAAACTATATATATAAGAGGAAAGCTTAATGGTGTGTTTGTTTTTTCTTCTTCAATTCTTGATCGTTTATATATATATAAACCACACGTACACGTATACTATATATATATATATATATATATATATATATATATATATATATATATATATATATATATATATATATATATATATAGTTTGCTTTGATAAAAACGTTTCTGTGTCCCATGTCTTTATTTGTGAACCTCAGAAACAAAACCAGTTAATGTTAACTTTGAAGAATGTTCCGTGTTCCAAAAATAATAAAAATTGTTTTTTTATATAAATTGTGCTGATTTACTTTTTTTTAATTTTATTTTTTTTATATCAATATGTACAACCCATGATCGTACATTTTGCATCAGAGCATTGTTCTCCTTTTTTGTCTGTTGCTCAGACAGTCTCCTGTCATACAAGCCCAGATGCGTCATACTGCCGTTAAGTTTATTTCCAACAGAAATACAACGGGCTTTGCAAAATATTCGTCCTGTTTGTGTGTAATTGCTCACAGTGTATTTCTTTCTATAATCGATGTAGCTGGTAGGATTCTTGCCGAAAATAGTTCAAAGGACAATTCTGAAGAACCTCAAAACGCCATCAAACAATGTCCAGGATCAGACTTTATCATAGATCAACAGCTGCCCAACATGACGAATACCCAGATCAACTTGACCTGGTGCGGTAGGTCCCTTTTGTCCAATATTCCCACTAACCAAGGAACGGTGCATGGTACGTGTGGTGGAGATTCCACAAACTATTGCGTCGTGCACGTAATGGCACCCCGAGGTCACTTCCTTCGTGTTCATGTCCTCCGATTGGAATACTGGTGTGTCTCTAGACCTTGGGATACCAGGATATTCTTTGACAGAAGGCCAGTGTTTCGTGATTTGTTTGACGACTTTTCCAGTTACAGATTACAATGCAATCATCATTCTCGAGAGGAAAAGTTTGTTGAGTCGTCTTCAAGGCACATGTACTTTTTACACTATGAATACCCTAAGGTTAGACTACGTTTTGAGTCAGTATTAAATCATAATTTTCTCGTTAGGTCTGCATCAGACACGTCTGGTTCTATGTTAGTACCACTTCAACATTTCATGAAATCTGATGGTTTTATGACAGAGCTGCGTGTACCAAGGTTCCATGTCACCATGCTGAGTTTTCAAGGAACATCCTCCGAGAAATGTAATCATCCCATAGAACTGAGGTATCAGGAACCGGGAGTCAACTTTGAAAGAATCCTGTCTCTGTGTGATGAACGGGATTCCCCAGCAAGAATCTTACAGACATCCAAAGTTGAAGCGCACATGAAAAAAGCACTCACATTTCCAAGCTCCGTAAGTCAAAGCAGCAGACTGAAGATTCGCTTTTCTTTCCATCTCAACTCTCTCAGTCCCCAAACGGTCGGAAACGATTTACTCAACTGTAGTGCAACACACTATTCTGACTTCAGGCATCATGTACACTGCAATTTGAAAGCAGAGTGTAACAGTGGTGAAGATGAAACAGAACATTGTCCTTTCAGCAGCGCTGAATGCCAAGGCCTGGTGTCTTCACTGAACAAGTGTTTTCAATACATCAGCTTTAAGGATGCAGTATCCCATATGATAGCGTCCTTCACGTGCCAAGAGATAGGGGGCAAACTAGCTTCTTTACAATCAAGAAGAGAGCAAGAAGACATGAGAGCCATTTTCTTGAACCATGAAGAGTTTCGAGTGAGCGTAGGTTACAGTTCAGGTTGGCACTGGGTACCTTTCGCCTACAGAAAGTTCCGTAAGTGGTCGAATTTCACTTTGATCTACAGCATGGATCACTTTACCACGATAGCACAGTACATAGCTGTGGAATATCCGATGTTTTCAACACTGGATTCGATGGGTTTTCGCAGGGAGTACCTATTAACTAGCACCATGCCAAAGAGCATACTTTGTGAAATAAAGTGGCCAAAAGAAAATCTTGTCGTGTTTCCAACAGTACAGCTGTCAGACCTTTACTCCCAACAGTTTATTCAAAGTCATACAAAACAAGACTTGGTTGTCTGTAGAGACGGTCAAGTGGCACACACTGTTCTGTCTTGTAATGAAGATGGCTACAGCAACATAGTGTCATTAGAAAAGGGCCACCAACCAAATGTTGCATTGGGTAGTAATTTAACTGCAGCACTTGTAGTCGGGGCATTTCTTTGTGACGATGATGCCACAACATTGATTTATTCCCAAGTGTGTAACTTCATCCAGGATTGCCCGGACACAAGTGATGAGGCATTTTGTGTATACCCCCAACACAATGGATTTCGATGTAAAAACGATCAGTACGTACATTTTAATCAATGGTGCAACCAACATTCCGATTGTTTGGATAGTTCTGACGAAGTTAGATGCAAACCACAATATGATGATGTAAAAGTGTCCAAAGATGCTGATAGAGATGGGAAAGTCTTCATATACCTTGACGGAACAGGGTATTTTACTCAAAAATTGATGAATCGTTCTGACGAATGCCCAGACAGTCATTACGCCTGCACCACTAATCGGTTGTACTGTCTCCCTGTCTACACTCGCTGCAATGGATTCGCTGACTGCACGTATGGTGAGGACGAACAAGACTGTGACTCGCTGACCTGTCCTGGTTTCTACCGATGCCGAGCTTCCACAGTGTGCCTGCATGCGGACCACCTGTGTGACGGCTGGGGCCAGTGTCAGCAGAGAGATGATGAGTGGCTGTGTGACAGGACCTGTCCTCAAGGCTGTCTGTGTCGTGGAGAATCCTTTCTCTGTCTTCGGCTCTTTGATGCTCATCTGTTTCCCCAGTTACGTTTTCTGGATGCTTCTGGTTCAGGAATGGCTCTGGAAGATGTGCGAGCAAATCTCTACCTCATTCATCTCGATCTTTCCTACTGCTCACTAACAAACGTTTCTGCCGTGAACTTAAACAATTTACATGCTCTAAGTTTGAATCATAACGGTTTTAAATCTTTGGATATTAATGTTTCCTTAAGTTTTCCTAATCTAAGGACTCTTCGATTATCAAACAACCCTTTATCGTTTATGAGTAAAACTGTCAGTAGAGTTGTAAAATTCGAACTAAAAAAGATAGACGTATCAAGAACGCAACTTGTGAATATAAACCCAATTCTAAATATACATCTTCCACAATTGCAGTCACTGAATGTATCTTTTTCATGGATTGAAACTATCCCATTAATGAGTTTCAAGAATGCAGCAGGGTTACAAGAACTAGACCTGAGAGGAAATCCAATCAACACCTATCCTTTAGACTTTCTGTCTCCATTGACGTCTTTGAAGTTTATATCTGCTTCGAACTATGTGTTTTGTTGTGCGAAACTTCTTCCAGAAACGTCCCACAAGACCAGGTGTTTAGCACCACAGCCTGTCATTCCTTCCTGCCAAATGCTGCTGCCAAACAAAATGCACCAGTTGTTCTTTTGGCTGACCAGCGCTCTGTCCATTTTAGGCAACTTCACCTGCCTTGTACTTCTGCGCAGGAAAACGGGTATGTTTAAAACCAATTTGACCATTTTCGTTGCTAACCTGCACGTTACAAGCATCTGTATGGGCATCCACACAGCTGTTATTACAATTACCAATGAAGCACTGCAAGAGGATTACTTTCATTTTGAAAAGACATGGCCCAGACATGAGGCTTGCAAAATGGCTGGCTTTCTTTCCTTCTTGTCCTATGAAGTCTCCATTCTGATCATCTGTTTTATCACGATCGACCACACCATTCACATGTTCTTTCCTTCGACGAGGTGGTCATTTACTAACAATAAAACAATTGCATTGTGCACACTAGCATGGCTTTGTGGTTTTGCACTGTCAGTTTCGCCCTTTCTTTCTGGATTGTCACAACGGGAACTTTACGGCAATTCTGCTTTATGTCGTCCACTCCACTTCGACTGCCACAACTCCCATCATGATCGAAACTGGTTTGCATTCACCATGGTTTTGAACTTCCTTTTCAACACGATTGCAGTCAGTTGCCAAGCCATCACTTACAAGAAAACGCCCAAATATCGAATTTTAGCCAACTCTGTCACAAGGTCAGTATACACTTCATTGCATTTGCTTGTTAAGCTGGTTTGCATGGATTCTGTTACACGATTTTTGTTTGCTGTTTCTTGCGTTGCAGTTTTGGGTGAAAGTAAAGCCACAGACCAGTTTCCGTTGCACATGACTGTGTTCATGTTTCCACTCAGTTCCGCACTTTCCCCTGCTTTACATTTGTGGACAGCTGCCACAGAACGTCAGAAACAGGCACAAGAGAATCGACTAATGCAGGTGTTAAGGTCAAGACTTAAAATACGCAAAAACAATTAAGTGTATTACGTGGTGTTTTGATCTATTGGTGTATTACCCCAGACAATAGCAGATATGAGCACGATATTATTGATCTGATTTATATGAATGTAGTACAATAACACAAATGACAACAAAGAAGAAGCATGAACATATTAAAAGGATGGAAACAGTAGTGAAGAATTGAGAATTGACGATTCTTTGAATAACAAACACACAGCATTTTGGTTAATACTTTCACATATATCACTTGGCAATGACCTTACATTGAATGCATGATGCATAATACATTACAAAAGCGCACAAAAACAAACAAATCAGGGGGGGGGACGCACTCAGAAAGGTTTGATGTTAGGTGCAAATGTGAACAAACATGCATTTCCTTCTGTACTGAGCATGGTGTAGTCATTAATGTTGTCTTGGAACTAGAATTACTTTTATGTGCACAGTTTTAACAAAGTCAATACAGCTCAATCAAGATGGACCTGTGTTTGCTTGTTTGATTGCTTGTGGTCTAAGACAATTTCAAATACATAAAGAAAGAAAGAAAATAAATTGGACAACGAGAAATATATAAGGTAACGCAAATGGTGTTCACATACTTACTTTTAAAAAAACCACAACCTATAACACATGTGGGCAACCTTTCACACTAAATTATTTGTACAGTAAAAACATACATGCTATTTGTATTTGCTGTACACACAGATGAAGATCTCGGTTGTATTTTATGCAACTATTCAGGAACATTGTATTCTATTGCTAAGATGGTTTTAATGATAGTTTGAAATTTGTAAGACAAACTGGTCACTGACATCCTTTGCCATTAGCTCGAATCATGAAAAATCTTTGGGTGCTTAGTTCATTGCTTTACAGACAGTTAAGATTTAGAATTTCCTGACGTTTAACAATTTAGGCTACAGGGCGCTCTACACATAACAAAATAGAATAGCAACATGAAACATATAAGTAACATGCAAGTGCAGATAACAATCAATAACTACTACTACTACTACTACTACTACTACTACTACTACTACTACTACTACTACTACTACTACTACTACTACTGTTTACAAAGGTTCAAATGAGAAAAAAATGCAAACATAAAATAAAATAAAATTTTATGTTCACATGAACACATATTACACATGAACCCTTTGATATACACGCACATGTCACAAAGATACACACATACATGTACACACACACACCACACATACATACACAAGTATACATAAACATATCGCATATGCACGCGCACACACACGCAGACAAACAGAGAGACACACACACAGAGGCCCGCACGCGTACATGCACACACACACACACACACACACACACACACACACACACACACACACACACACACACACACACACACACACACACACACACAGATACAAAGCATAGATAATAAGGCTATTAAACTAGCACTTGGTGTGCCAGTGCACACAAATACGTTCAAAACGTACAGAGAAGCTAATTTGCTAGTACTTGAAGATCAACGTAAGTTAGCTACAGCCAAGTATGTGACTAGAAGTCTTTCAGTGTCTAATTCAGTCAGTAATGAAGTTTTTCTTGATTCAAACACTGACTTTCCTAAGAGGGCTAAAAATATTTCTTACTTACAACCTGTTAGAAATTATACAGATGAATTATTTAAGAAATGTGACATTGATATTACATTAATTTCAAGTACACCGGTAATGCCTATTGTACCTCAGTGGCAGCATTTTTCTGCAAAATTTGATACAGATTATACTGCCTTAAAAAAGGATGATAATATCAATCTGATAGCAGTTGAAGCAAAAGAACATCTAGAAAATGTATATCCGTATCATCTAAAAATGTATACAGATGGTTCAGTTTTGGAATCATACACTGGAGCTGGATTTGTGATCCCCGATTTAAAAATTAAAAAATCATATTGTCTAGGAAAAGGCTTTTCAATATTTACTGCTGAACTTTATGCAATTCTTATGGCCTTATCTTGGATAGCTGATACTGATATTTCGATTTATAGTATTTTACTTTGTGTTGACTCAAAATCTGTACTTTATAGTTTACAAAATTGGAATGCGAATGTTAGAAGAGATCTAATTTTTGATATAAAATACTTAATACATTCTATTATGTCCAAAGGAATTGATATAGAATTTTGCTGGATTCCATCGCATTGTGGTATCTTTGGGAATGAACTAGCTGATAGATTAGCCAAAGAAGGTGCTAGCAGAAAACTTTCGGACACTTCACTAAAACTAAAAAAAAACATGAAATAAATTCAATGTTAGAAAATTGTATGTATAAAGAGAAACTTCCTTCAAAATCTGAAATATTGTCATGTTCAAGATCTTTGTCTAGCCTGATTTACAAAATTCGATTAAATTCATGGAAGACCAAATTTTCTAAAGATGTAGAATGCGCTTGTGGTCACTCAATATCACTGGCACTCATCCGGGCCAGTATCAGTTCAACACATTCTTTTCGAATGTTCATTTTTAACATCGCTATACACCTTGTCTGGGATTCAAGTAGCAATCGTAGGAACTTTACAAGATGTAGTTTACAGCCATGAAATGATGAAAATAGCTTCTGTCATATCCAGCTCTGGAATTGCAAGATTACTATAATTGATACGTTAGTTAATATTAATTTTCTTTTCTTTGCCCCAAATCCATTTATTTTCTTTTTTCTCCCTTCTACCCATCACGGTCATACTCTCTCTCTCTCTCATACTCACACACATACACGCACGCACGCACACGCATACATACACACACACACACACACACACACACACACACACACACACACACACACACACACACACACACACACACACACACACACAAACCACCCCACACACACAACACACACACTCTTTTCCCCTCATTTTAATTCAATATTTGTTTATGTCTGTTTTGTTTTTGTTTAATTAATGTAATTATTTAAGTCTAATATTACCATTGTTGTGAACAGACTTTAAATTAAATCAATCAATCAATCAACACACAGACACACACAGACAGACACACCACACAAAGAACACGCACGGACACATGGACATAAAAAGAACCCTGAAAATCAACCCTGAAGCCACGATAAGTAATACATTGTGATTCAAAAGATGGTACACAAAACAAAGCTAGGCCTATGTGGAATACAAATGCGTTCCAATTTCTAAGGCAGCCAAGACCGGTTCCTTTGGTCGTTCTATGCAAAATGTATCTCATCTTAGAGGCAATGTCATTTGTTTTTCTATCTTCATCAACTACTTAGTCGATGGGTTGGTATCGCGGACACAGGAGTGCATACTTGACCTTAAAATCTGGATGACCCACAACAAGCTGCAACTTAATGAAGAAAAAACTGAAATTATGTTAGCATGCCCAAAGAAAATGCTCAATCTTTCTACCCTTCCAGGCTCTGTCACAATCAACAACACCACTATCTCCTTCTCCTCTTCTGTCCGCAGTCTTGGTGTCACTTTGGATCAAAGTCTCTCCCTTCAGCAGCATGTGTCTAATATCTGCAGATCTGCCTATTTTGAGCTTCGTAAGATTAGTTCTGTTCGTCACTATCTCTCCACTGATGCCACAAAAACCTTGGTCTGTGCATTTGTCCTCTCGAGAATAGATTATTGCAACTCTCTTCTTGCTGGCCTTCCAAAATACCTTCTCAACAAACTCCAAAGAATCCAAAATAATGCTGCACGACTAATCCTTAAGTCCTCCAAGTTTGAACATGTTTCTCCCCTTCTGCACTCTCTGCACTGGTTGCCAATCTCCAGCAGGATCAACTACAAGCTTTCTGCTCTTACCTTTGCTGTCATGTCTGGCTCTGCTCCTACTTACCTGTCTGATCTACTTCATACTTACATTCCATCTCGTCAGCTTCGTTCTTCTTCTGATTCTCGTATTCTACAGCCTCCCTCAATTAAAACGAAAACTTATGGCGAGAGATCCTTTTCTTTTCGGGCCCCAGCTACTTGGAACAAACTCCCTCTGTCTCTCAGACATTCCAACTCCCTGTCAGTTTTCAAAATCAACCTGAAAACCCATCTATTCTCTGAACACTACTGTCCACCATGATCGGATTGTGAGAATGAAAGCGTGTGTGGATGAGGAATGGCATGGGAAAGATGGGAGACAGAAAGTGTGTGTGTGCATGCGCGCGCTGGTATGTGCTTATGCATGTGTGTGGGGATGTGTGTGTGTGTTTGTGTCTGTGTGTATGTATGTATGTACGAACGTAGGTACGTATGTATGTATGTATGTACTGTATGTATGTGTGCATGCGCGTGTAAATGATATGCTATGTTCGTCAGTGTGTGTGCTTGTGTGCGTGCGGGCATGGGTATTGATGTGATTTGATTAAATGTATTTTTTGTAAAGCGCCATGAGCAGCTAGCCTGGAATGTGCGCTATATAAGTTTTCTTCTTCATTATTATTATTATTATTACTTAGATGAGATACATTTTTTGCCTCTAAGATGAGATACATTTTGCATAGAACGACCAAAGGAACCGGTCTTGGCTGCCTTAGAAATTGGAACGCATTTGTATTGATTTAATTGATAACGTGTCTTAATAGTATAATACAGCTGTTTATCAGTGTTCGATTGTGTTACAATTGTTATTGTTGTTTTCCATGTTCAACAGTATTAATTATGTATCTGTTGTCTTTGGCTATAGACTAACATAAATAATGTCTTAAGTAAATGTGTCTGTACATTGACATAGTGCATTGAAGTACAATGCCTACATGATGCTACAGGTTGCCTATATTATGTTCATTACATTGTTCTGTCTTTTTGGATTGCGTTGTCGTCTGAACTGAATTTCTCAATTTATGGACTAATAAAGTATTCTTGAATCTTGAATCTTGGTCGATGCGTGCTCTGTATCTTTGCTTTATATTAATATGTTGTTTCTAAAATTAAGGAAAAGCTACGCATGAACTCAACAATAAAACACAACCAGCACTGGTGTTGGTGATGACTTCGTCCACGTCTGGCTATGTGACGACACATCTGGATGATGGTGCTATTTCAAATTTAACCAATCACAGACTGCGGAAACGTGTATCTGTCCCGCTTAATGTTGGGGTAATGTTTACTCTGAGAAAGCTGTCATATTCTACAACTCAAACTAACGTATACGTGTACGTAGTCAGCAAAACTGGTTTAGAAATCGCAGCATGGGATTATTGGAACGACGCCGATAACCACGACATTCCATATGTTTTCTCCAATGCAACAGCAATAATATACTCATTGCATTTGAATCAAATTCAGCAGTTCCAACTTTTCTTTTCCTTTCATCATTTGGGTGAGATGCCAATGAAACTGAATAATGGATTGTTCAACTGTTCAGTGGATTATTATTCGAGTTTTCAGCATCACTTGGATTGCAACTTGAGGGCAGACTGTGATGATGGACGGGATGAAACAGAGCTCTGTGCTTTCAGCAGTCCTCACTGCCAGGGAATGCTGGATTTGTGTGACCGCTGTTATAAAATTGTACGGGCCAGTACTTTGTTTGAATTTAATAATAATGAAAGGTATATGATTGAAAATAGTGAGAGTTACTGCAGATTGATTGGGGGTACACCAGTGATGCCCCTCTGTGTGTACAACTGGCATGAAGCAATCTACGTTTACACCAAACCCTATGTGTACACATGGGGTCAAATATGGACCGGTTTGTACATTGGCAGAAAGCGTTCGCCGAATATGTACAAACGGAATGCAGTAAGTGAAGACAACACCGTCCTCTATCATTCCCTTCTCTTTAGAGAACAACATACAACCGGGCATGAAATGTGTGTGGCGAGTTTGGGCAAATATTTTGATATCCACTTCTGTAAAACACTTGCAAAATACGTTACAATCAAAGCCATCTGTGAAATCCGGAAAAACGAGAGTGAAGTAGAGTCAAGAACCACATCTTCAATTGAATTTGACAGTGCTGTTCTCTTCACTTCCGAGATACTGCCTTCCTTACTAATGTGTCCAAGCGGCCACTGGACTCACGACTTCCTTCTGTGTAGTTTGCAATTAAATGTGTGTGGGCAAGAAGCAAAGCATTGCACCTTCCCCTCCCAGAGGACAAGCACAACGAGAGTTTCTGATTCACACGACCAGACCAATCTTTATGTGCCTGAGTTTCAGTGTGACGGTGCCAAAATCGTTTCATCGTATAACCTCGTGTGTGATTTCATTCTCGACTGTCCTGATCAGAGTGACGAATCCTTCTGTAGACATCCATCTTGCGTTCGGAAATTCACATGCATTAACAGTCAGTGTGTGCTTTTCGATAATGTGTGTGATCAAGTGTTCCACTGCATTGACCGATCAGATGAAGTGGACTGTTTTCAAGACAGGATGCGGTCAGTGAAACTCCCTTTCTTCCCATCCCCTGCTCTGGTTGAGTTCGATGGTGTCAGTGTGTTCACCTCCACGCCCATGAGCCTGAACGACTCGTGTCCCGGCACTCACTACCGGTGTCCCGGCGAGTTCAACGATTGCCTGCCGGTGTTCACGCGCTGCAACGCCATGCACGACTGTCTGCATCACGAGGACGAGCAGGGCTGCCAGCACCTCGCCTGCCCTGGCCTCTTCCGCTGCAGGGCCTCCCCCGTCTGTCTCCATGGCGACCACCTATGTGACGGTTGGCCGCACTGTCCGCAACACGATGACGAGATGATGTGTCATGTGCTCTGCCCTCAGGGCTGTCTGTGTCAAGGAAACGTGTTCCTGTGTTTCACCGCCTTCCCCGCGTTTCTCTTCCCTGAGATTCGGTCCTTGAATGCCACAGGCTCTGGAATGAATTTAAATGATGTGAAACATCTCTATCTTATTAATCTGATTCTTGTAGGATGTTCCTTGTCTTCGGTTCCAGATATGAGTCTGCCCAATTTGCAATCTCTCGACCTCTCTGGGAACCAGTTGCAGCACTGCAACGTGTCTCGATTTGTTAATTTAGGAAATTTAAAAACGTTGGATCTCTCCCACAACCCTCTTGTATCTGTCCATGTGGATGTTTCAACCAAAGTCTTTCAGAACAAACTGACCTTGATAGACCTGTCATACACTTCTCTCATCATTTTTGATTCTACAGTGTTGTCCAACTTTAAAACACTAATACAATTAAACCTGACATCCACTCAAACCCAAACTGTGACTTCAAGTGGGTTTCAGTTTATACCACGGCTTCAAGGACTCTTCCTACAAGGCAGTCCTTTGCAAACCTTCCCCGAAAGCATATTCAAAGATCTCTACAATCTGCAGTTTATATCTACAGACAACTACAGGCTGTGCTGTAAACAAATCCTGCCTGTCAACTTTGACCCCAGCTCCTGTGTTTCTCCCAGGGACCAGATCTCGTCGTGCGAGGACCTGCTGCAGTCAGGAACGTACCGCGTGTTTCTCTGGATCAACTGCTGCATGTCCATCACAGGCAATGCGTTCTGCCTGGCTTTGCGCCTCTTCTCCTCCAACGTGGTGTCTTCACGGGCCTTCAACGTTCTGGTCACCAACCTCGTTATCTCAGACTTCCTCATGGGCGTTTACCTGACGGTTATCGGGATAACCGACGAAATGTTCAGAGGTCAGTACCTCCATAATGATTACGTGTGGAAAAGCAGCACCACCTGCAAGGCAGCTGGGTTCATTTCCCTGTTGTCCAGCGAGGTGTCAGCTCTGATCATCTGGCTCATCACCATGGACCGCTTTGCCGTTCTCTGCTTTCCCTTCAGCACTCTCCGTCTGGAAAGGACCTCGGCTTCCATCGCCTGTTCAGTCATCTGGCTTCTTGGCCTGGTCCTCGTGTCTCTGCCCTTGCTCCCCACGACCAGACACTGGGAGTTCTACAGCCAGACGGGAATCTGCATCCCGCTGCCAGTATCCATCAACGAAGAGTTCAAAGGAAAGGTTTACTCATTCAGTATTCTGATCGTATTCAATTTCATTCTGTTCGTCATGATATCTGCCGGGCAGGTGTGTATCTACAGGTCAGTTCAGAAAAATGCACTGAAAGCAGTCACGGCCAAAGTGTCCCAGAACGTCACCATAGCTCGACGTCTGATCACCGTGGCTCTGACAGACTTCCTGTGCTGGTTCCCTGTAGGACTGTGCGGCTTTCTGGCAGCAGTGGGGGTTCCCATTCCTGGGGAAGTGAACGTGGCCTTAGCTGTCTTTGCTCTGCCCGTCAATTCTGCCCTCAACCCTTTCCTGTACACAGTCAACACATTCGCTGAAACACGGAGAAAATCGAATGAAGAGAAACTTCTGAAGTGGATGGAAACTCAACCTAACTTAAGGGTTGATTGCTAACATCGTTGTGATCTTATATTGTTAATCAATTGGGCAGGTTCTTGCTCTTAGCATCCTATGATGTTTTAATCACAGTTGGAAAGAAAGGTAACATGATGCTTCAATTTGGTGTTAGCGTATTAAACATGATACGTTCAAGTGGCAAGAATGCATTGTGGCTAATGAATGTTTCAAATTCATATTTTTTTAAGATTAACATCTTTGACAACAGCAAATAATGCATTCAGTCTTGAATAAGGGAAGTTAACCGTGTTTGACTCGACCTTAGTGCATTCTTTATTTTCTTTGTATCATATATTCAAAGCATGGAAATAGTATACACCTTTGAAGGCAAACCAACCGCAAAATACTGCTGACTACCTACATTGTAGTCATGTAATGTTTCCTGTATCAAGTTTGACAAGCCTAATAAAATCATCACAAAACTCATGGTAAAATTACCTCAAGTACCATACAAATTACAACTGATTGTTGATGTAAGCATGTGTTCCGAACATGTATTTTGCCCTACACTATTAATTGAAAATATTCACATGGTGAGAGGGAAACTCAGAGAGAGAGAGAGAGAGAGAGAGAGAGAGAGAGAGAGAGAGAGAGAGAGAGAGAGAGAGAGAGAGAGAGAGAGAGAGAGAGAGAGAGAGAGAGAGAGAGAGAGACAGAGAGAGAGAGAGACAGAGAGAGAGAGACAGAGAGAGAGAGAGAGAGAGACAGAGACAGACACAGAGACAGAGACAGAGAGACACAGATAGCTAGAGATTGAAACAGAATGATACATATTCTTTGCCTTGCGTTCTAACATTTATACAGCAAACTTTAGTTGTTTTGGGGTTTGTTGTTGTTGTTTGCACATGACAAGGTGTCTATTATGTCTTCGGAGATGCCCCAGTAGACACTGGCAGCTCCTGGGTATAATATGGCATCTGTTTCTTCGCTATAAATAAGCGACATAATGCTTCAATGGCTTGGAACCAAAACGGACTATATGGAGATAGTCCATTGACGTATTATTGAACTTATTGATTGAGAAAACTAATAACTTGTATTAAAACAAAACACTACAAATAATATAAAATGGGGATTATTTGGTTTAAACATTTCTTTTCAAAAAGCAATCATAACTAAGAAGCATCAACATGAAGGTCGCAGAGCACAACAAGCCTAGAGTTTATACTAGGTGCTCAGAATATTTAAATTACATAGTATGGACTGCAATAAGTAAGATAAGTACACGACAGCTGGTGACATTTTCAAGAACTATACTACACCACTTGGGGTGTTTCTATTTTTGTTTTTGTATTAGCAGAGACCTTGTGTGCATACAAGCTTTCTGGCATTAGTGCTGTTTCTGTGAGTTGCTAATTAAAAGACAGAAGATTCTATCCGCCTTCTTTGTTCCTGTTGTGATGGAACTTGTTGGCTTCCCTCTGACGATTAGTATGGTGGTGGAGTGGTCTCTACCAGCACTGATGGTTATGCACATTCAAGGAGTTCAAGCCAGAGGGTAGTATCACCATTCTTTGTTCCTGTTGTGATGGAACTTTCTGGCTTTCCTCTGACGATTAGCATGGTGGTGGAGTGGTCTCTACCAGCACTGATGGTTATGCACATTCAAGGAGTTCAGGCCAGAGGGTAGTATCACCATTCTTTGTTCCTGTTGTGATGGAACTTTCTGGCTTTCCTCTGACGATTAGCATGGTGGTGGAGTGGTCTGTACCAGCACTGATGGTTATGCACATTCAAGGAGTTCAAGCCAGAGGGTAGTATCACCATTCTTTATTACCTTGGTGATGATGCTTGTTGGCTTTTACTCTTCTATAATATTCATGCTTTCCGAAGCAATATATCAGTACGTATGGGTGTGTACTATTTTCAAGTAAACCTTGCCCTTTTTTTCTTCTTTTTTGGTGCGATACTTCATGATTATTATCAGGTGCTGTTGGATAATAATGATATAATAATCTTGAACGCTAACATTTGCTTCCCCACTTGAAATATGAGAAGGATGTACCATTAAAAACAACAACAACTTCAAAATAGATATTGGTCAACAAAGACTGCTGTTA
>CM065695.1:5805004-5807504 GCA_017654935.2 Phymorhynchus buccinoides | reverse complement strand
AATGCTGCTATTTTCGCTCACTATGCTGAAGTGGACCCCAAATACACGAATGAAATAAAATGCCTGACACAACATGTCTGACATACAATTACAGACATTTGTCATCACATGTCATCAGATTTATTTAGACAGCAGAATTGCACGTGCATCATGCCTCACGACTTGTCAAACTCGGGTTGCAGTGAATCGAATCGTATGCAGTGTAGCTAGGCCTTTAGGTATTCAGGGGTAGTAGGTACTTACATGGTCACAGAGGCGTCTCTGTGAAATTCGGGTTGCTCCCACATGGAGAGCGCGTCGCAGCCAGAGGCGCGCCACCCATTTTGTTGTTGTTGTTTGTAAGCGATTTGTGTGTGACTGATGAGGCGGTGGGGTGGGTGGGTAAGTTTTGACCAAATGACAACTTTTTCGTTGCCACTGGGTTTAACGTATGCTAAGTGCACGGGCACACGGGACCTCGGTTTATCGTCTCATCCGAAAGACTCCACGTTCAGACCGTAAGGCCTAGTGCAAAGTGAGAGGAAAATGTCTCCTAGACTGGCAGTCAACGAGCTGTCCAGCCCATCAGAAAAACAACAACAACTAAACCAGAGCGCTAAGACGCTAGACCACCAGAACACCAGCCGCGCGGAAGCATTTTCGGGCCCAGTGCTTACCGACCTCCCCCCTTGCACCTTCCTTTCCGAACTTGGTGACAAACGCTTCTCTACCACCCATCCGCAAAGCACAACACTTGCAGCTGTCTCAGCGCTACCTGCTGTTCAAACCGTATCGTACCAGCGTGCTCGGCAGCCATTTTAGGCGCTTGTGACCCTGGCATTTGACCTATAGACACTTCATTTTTTTAACTTGGCATAGTCCGAATTTCTTTAGTACCTATCCGTATGCCACCAAATGTGAGAGTCCTATGGTCCATCCGTAATCATGCCAGGTGTCTGGCACCCATTTTCGGCTTCCTGTGACCTTGGCCTTTGACCTTCACTTTTTGCATTTGGCAGATATATTTATTAGTATATATCTGTATGCAAAAACTTGGTAGTGTCCTAGGTCCCGCCGTTCAATCTGTTATCGGTTGTTCACATAGTACAGAAAGATAGATGAATAGATAGATAGAAGATAAATCGATGTAGCATAGATAGATAGATAGATAGTTGTTGTTATAATGTTTTATTATTGTTGTTGTTGGTTTTATATCATTTGTTTGTTTGTTGTTGTTTTCGTATTTCCATTATCATGCAATGTCTAGCGTCCGTCTACAATTATGCTTCTTAAATTGTGTCCTGATTCTAGTTATTTCTTCATATAGCCTGTATTGTTCGACAGTTTGAGAAAATGAGGTTGTTTCTTCTCTCTTCCTTCTTATTCTTCACGTACTATAGTTTGCTCATTTTAATTCACAACTGGCAGATGTAAGAACATATGATGTTGTTCCTGATCTTAATTCTTATCTAGGTTCAACAGTATCGACGAACCACTATTTCCCTATGTAAAACCGATGGCACAATATAAGCGTTCCACGCTTGTTGCTGCAGATATGACTTAGTATCTATGTTTGTTACATGTACCAAATTCAAAATTGTCTGTAAACCAGAATATAATCATGTAGAGAGAAGATTGTTTTTATATACTTGCTCAATTCTTGTAGCCGTCTATGCCAGAAACTTAGCATAGATAGTATAGATAGATAGTTAAATAGACAACATATAGGTAACTAACTACGCCGATACTAGACTAGATAGATACACTAGATACGATAGATAGTATAGAAGATAGATAGATAGATAGTGTTGCTGGATAAAACGTTCTTTGTGTCCAATGTCTTTATTTGTGCAAACTCTCCAGAGATGTACAAAGAAGACGTTAACGTTAATTTTGAGTAATGTTCCAGTGTTAAAAAATGCGTGAGTAAGTTTGGCTATAAAGTTGATATAATTATATACATTGTGCTGATTTACTTTTTCTCCCAAGGGGGAGAGGAGACAGTGCCTTATGCCAGAGATGACAGCAGTTATCGTACGCATGAATGAGAATGTCTCACCTAAGCTAGCTAGATAGATAGATAGATAGATATATAGATAGTTAGATAGATAGATAGATTGAGAGATCGATAGTCAGTCGGCTTCAGAATCCACTGAAAACATTAGCAGCTTCGCTCACTACGTTCACGGCTAGTACAAACAATCTGTTGTCACTGGTGATATTCTCTGAAGATGGTTGCTCGTTCAATGAAAGGAGTCCACGCATGCAGTACAAAACAAGAGACAAAGCCTTCAAGGCTCACTCCAACAGGAACATTATAAAACATTAGTACGCCCCTTACTAGAGTATGGAAATCCTGTCTGGTGTCACTTTTTGTAGAGAGAACATTCTTGCATCCTCATTTAGAAGGAGTCCAACGGAGATTTTACGCAAAACAATTATTGGAAGCCATGCACGCACTATGGACTTTATGAGCGACACGACCTAAGCTACTTTGGTACAAGAATCTACACTAATGCTG
>CM065695.1:5781574-5804504 GCA_017654935.2 Phymorhynchus buccinoides | reverse complement strand
TTGTGCTGCGGGCGTACATGCATACACAACACACACACGCAGTTAAGCATTAAAAGATGGACGAAATGCCAGAAAAAAAAAAATGAAAAAAAAATGTCCTATCTACAATTAATAAATCAATTAAAACGAAGTGTTCCTAATGGGCCAAATAAAGCAAGAAGATATGCCAGTGTTCAAGTCTTGTTCTTTTCTTGCAGACAGGAACACTTAGGGCGTATTTGTTTGATCTAGCCCTGTGACATGGGGCATGTGGCAATAAATGTGGAAGCATGCACCGACACCATACATACACACGCATAGACACACCAAACGCTATACAACACGTATATACACACTCCGTACACGCACACACACACACGCGCATGGCATACACGCACGCATCACACACACAAACACACCATGCAGCCACACACATACACACACACCTTCACAAATATTTGAATTGCCTGCCGCACATGCAGCTTTTACTCACAAATGCACCCTACAATGACGAACCAAAAAATGAAGCTAAATGACATGCATCAGCAAAGAGCAAGAGAAAGGCCCTGGTGACACAGATCTCTGGTTACCTGAGTAAGCTGGGCTGTTGAAGTGATATCGATGAGTTCCAACTGCATGAGACGGTCCGGTGCATTGGAGGCGACTGTGGCTGTTTCCCAGTCTACGTCTGGACAGTTGAAATCACGGGCCAAGAGAACTGTTTGATGTTTCTGGACATTGGTAATCTTTGGGATTCTTTTGTTCAATTCTGCTAGGTCCCTCTGTGCACGGTGGGGCATGTAGTAGCAGCCAATGAGTAGATCTTTATTTCCTTGGAGGCGGATCTTCACCCATATCATCTCACAGTCTGCACTGAGCTCTGGGAGTGACGACGAAATAAGGCTCTTGTGGACCAGGATGAAAACCACACCTCCCAGGGTCCCTCTGTCTTTCCTGTAGACTGCATATTCCTCGGGGATGGCCTCACGTGCTTTGTTCTCCGGACCTAGCCACGATTCAATTCCACCCACAACGTCTGGTTTGGTGTTGTTTATTGTTGCAAGGAACTCTGCTCTGTTTCTTAATACACTTCGGCAGTTGACTGTCAGCACTCTCAAATTCTTTATCTTTGGCGCTCGAAGGGAGTTACTGTCATCAGAAGCAGAACCTGAGCTTGAGGGCCATGGTTGTTGCCTATTGTTCTGGTGAGCTGGTGGGGTCCTGCGACAATCCGTACCAGGGGGGCCGTGCTGAGAGCCAGTGGATGGGTGTCGTGGTGGGGGTACTGTACGGTTCTTCCCTTTGTGGTCTACTTGACTGACAGGGCTACTAGTCTGAAAAGGGCTGAAGTGACAGGAGGAGTTGAAGGAGTCTATGGAGAGGTCAGAGAGAGGCTAGTAGTAATTTTGGCTATTTAGGCAGTAGCTGTTGAAAGTGAATGTGCCACAGTTGATGCTGTAGCATTTATGACAGATCCACTGGACACTCTGGTGTTGTAGCAGGCTGAAGTCAGTGGTACAGGGCTCCAGACAAGACTGGTAATACCATTCACTACATTCGTCGCAAGCAACACAGTCAGTGCATGGTACGTGTCTATCACAGAGTCCGCAAGGGAAGGTGCTTGCCTGGCGGTGTGGCCCCGGGTTACTATGTACGTCGCCCGCGAGTAGCAATGTTAAGAGAAGTTGTTTTCGATGGTAGCACGGCTTCAGTGTCTGTCTGACACACACACACAAACACCACACCACACCACACATCTGCTCAACTACGGGGTTTTTCTTTATTGCAGTTTTCATTAAATAGATCTGGCAGTTTAAACCAGAACGGTTTAGGCTACATATACCTAGATCTAGTAGATCTTGACAATTATCTTTACTTCATAATAATTTATAAGATAGAATATTATCTATTCAAGATGAACAACCAAAACGCAATATTATCTAGACTGCTGTTCTTCTTCACGTTTCAACTTCTAGATCTAGAAGTCTATAAAAATAAATTAGACCGTGTATCTTATTTTGTAGATCAACACTCTATGAATGAAAGATCAATGGTTAGACCAACCAAGATGAAGGACATTAGGTACGAGAAGAAAAAACTAAACTTACGTAATTCTCAGAGTTGTAGTTGTACTAATAAAATGAAAGAAAAATACCTAAATTGGAGTAGACATGCGTTTTTTGGTCAATATTTTTTTTAAAAATAGGTACGATTTTGTTGAAACATTGCTCTATTTTTCAATCACGACTCTCAAATACAGAAATGTGTGACATATTTCTTCCAACAATCAAAGATGATTGAAAGCTGAACAAAACTCAACTATTTTTTGTTAGAAAAACAGTACTCACAGATAGTGTATCGTCTGTAGAACCTATAATGTAGCTTTTTTTAGAAAAGAAGCTCTTCAATATTTCTTTTTGCATTAAAAAAATATTTCAGTCAACGAAAACTTCTTCTTATTAAAAACTTTCTTAGAGCACCACATTACCATGCGCTCGTCTCGTGCATTGACGTACTTATTAGTGTCATCGTCATCAAACTGACGTATTGATCATCAATACGTCAGTCGTCAGTGCATACATCGAACAAAAAACAATCGAACTTTCATCACTCTAGATTTTTAGGAAGTTTCAAAACCACACATGCGCAACATTAAACACTTACATTTTAAGAATCGAAACAAAAGAATGTCATTTTCTGATGCCGCTGGTCGAATGAAGTAAAATATTGTAAGCTGTGCTTACAAGCAAGAATCGCATTGTTGTCTTTGAGTCCGTCATTCAGTTTGAAAACAGAAATGCGCATGCGTTGTTATCGGCCTTGACCTTGACCTTTCACACGCGTCATTTCTTATGTGGAAATAAAACGGCGAATACGCTTCAATTTTTGAGGTAACGATTTATATGACTGGGGTTACCCAAATCTTTAAAAAAAAATTGATCAAGCATCACACCGGTTAATGATAATCTTACTGCAGTTTATCTTTGTTAGCGCGCCTGGGGCACAGCTTTTCAACGATCAATGCGCTGAGTGAAGCTTCTTGTTCTCTCTAAATCAACAGCTATGTAAATAAACCGAAACAAAGCTATCACCTCCGGTGAATCGAAAATTCCTTTTTCGATGCGCAGTAATTCGCAAAAAAAAGAGGCAAAATTAGTTAAACCGGCACGTTTAGTACGGGTGTTTGTAGGAAAAACTTGGCACGGTAGAATTGTGTTTAAACCTTTGAGAACATCACTAGAAGGCTTCATCTAGTATCCGGCACTCTTAATTAGCGTGAGGTGGCCTTGGCCTTTCTAATTAGCGAGGGGCGGACAACTGATTCTGTCAACGCTTTTCAACTCGATAAATCTCCGCACCGCCGATCAGTGATCTGTCTGAAAGATGCACATTTCACCTTGAAAGCGAGGAAGACGAATCCTCTGTACACCCGTCACGACTTCTTTTAAGACCATTCTTTTAAGGTAAAAAAATATGCAGCGACAAGAAAAAATCGAAAAAAAAAAAAGTTTCGGGTTTTTTTATTCGCTTAAATTTAAAAAAAGGGACGTAACTCTGTGTCAGACTGGCACAAATACGGTCATCGCTAAAGATATATATACTTGGCTGATGAGTACCTACAATGTAGATCTAGTCTACATGGTGTAGTCTTGTAGGGCTTCTGCTCGCCAACATACTGACATAGGGCTAGCACCAAAAAAGACTCCCAACTTTTAAACTGAAAGCTTAGTTTTCTTCTTTCTTGTTCAGACCTCAGACTGTAAAATTCCATGACAAGTTCCTACTTGGCATATGCCTACTACCCAGGCATACCCAGTACTCAGTAGGCCTAGACTAAAATCGTACAATCATAGAATCATAGAATGGAGAAACTGAGAGGGACATGCGAGGCGAAGTTGCTTACCATTTGATTCTGAATCAGCTATTCTCAGAGCACGACTGGCAAACGTCATTTCTCTGCACATCTTTACGTCACCGTTGATGTCTGATGAAAGTGTTCTTTCTTTTGTAATATTATGTAGTCAACATCAGAGTCACGGTCCTTCTACTGTACTGAGATTTTCGATGAAACTATCGTCTGCTTTTCAGAGGGAAAGCCTTCCTGTGCCATGCACACTGATTGGATCATATTATTAATTTGATACAAGGTTTCTGATTAGCGTTCCCTCTTATTCCCTCTTATAAATCAAAAGACCCGTATGTTCATATACGGGAACTAAAAATCCCAGGTAAAAATCGAGGTTTTCGAGGCGTTATTTCTCGGTTACCAAAGCAAACTGGGAGTTGTGTTTTTTGAATGGGGTGTTGTTTCGGTGATCTCTACGCGTGTCTGGGACAGAAACGTCCAAACGTGGCCCGTCTTTAACGTCGTTGATTATGTCACATTAGGGAAAATAACCCTGAAATGATTTCTTTGCTATAACAGTCAAATGAAATACCTTCATAAAAACATGTATTGGTTAGCTTTTATCTTTAACAGTTCTTATTTAGAAGCTTTCTTTCTTTAATATAGTTTAATAATTTCCCCTCTACTTTAGATGTTTCTGCCTCTCTCTAGCTCTATCTTCTGTTTATGTACTGTCTGTCGCTGTTTCTCCTTCTGTCTGTATATCTGTATATATACAGATATACAGACAGACAAGCGGGCAGACAGACAGATGTATATCTCTGATTGTCTTCTCCACCTATCATTTATGTTCTCCCTCCCTTACTGTTTGAGGGCCTGATGAAAAGAAACTGTTGTTTTTGCTTACTCAGTTTATCCTCATTCAAACAATTTGAGTTTCGAGTTTCTCCCCACCTTCGATTGACTCTCTCACAACAGACATGAAGTAAAATTTAGTTATGGAAATTGCTGGTGATTTGATTGTATCCATCACCTTGTGCTCTCCTTGACGTTGCAGACAACCACCACAACGCCAGCAACACAAGTAAGACGCAGACAAAGGTGACAATCGTTTCCAGTTTTAAAACCACATGGCCTTTCGCAAACATTTTCATCAAAAACGGATCTGCCCTTAATATCAACACAGAAGCCGTCGACAAATGCGTACGGACTTCGAACAACATCGCAGCAACCGTTCATCATGGCTCTCTCTCTATTCAGTATAAATATATATCGTCATTTGGTTTCTGTAGAATCAGAGTAACAACCTCCCCAGGCCGAATAGTTCGCATCCATTTATACAGACTTAAACTTACTTCTGGGTTCAGAGTAGACCTAAGAAACTCGTACCAAGACAAGGATTCCCGAATCTTTTGGAAGATCTGGTACAGTAACCCATCTTACGTATTCAGTAACAGTAACATCGTCGAACTATCTCTACAAACTCCATATAGTTCTACACCAAATCAACAAAATATTCGACTTAATTTCACGACGGTTGCTTACGTGGATCGGCCTCGAATTCAAGTGAGCTACACCTCGAAAATGAAAGGTACACACACACAGACACACACACACACACGCACGCACGCACGCACGCACGCACACGCACACGCACACACACGCACACACGCACACGCACACACACACACACACACACACACACAACACACACACAGAGTGTGTGTGTGTGTGTGTGTGTGTGAAAGAGTGAGATATACAATGTGAATCGTATTTTTTGTTTTTAAGTTATTGTTTGTTCACCTTTGAATTGTTTGTACTTTGATTGACTCTATAATTTGTATTTGTGTTCAATGTCAGAACAACCTTTGTGTTCTTCTTCTTCTTCTGCGTTTTTCCCAGGCCATAAGGCCACATTGGGTAACTATACGTATGTGTCCGTTTTCCAGTTTTCACTGGTCTCATCGCTGCATTCAGCCAACGCATTCCAATTTCGGGGGAGCTCAAAGAAGAAACCTACATGTATATGGAATGTTCTTTTAACAAAGGCAGGAGAATGGGCCAAAAAGTCAGAAAGATAGTAGATTACACAAAGCAAGGAAAAAGGCAGAGTCAAAGAGAGAGACAGATTAGAGTAAAATTACAAGTACATAGCTTCCAGAAGGTGGGGGAGCTATTTGTACGGAAGACCCCCTCCCCCAGTATCCCCACGTGGGGGCCTTTGTGTTAATCTGACAACATATTGGCTCCAGTGAGTCCAGTGTGAGTGCGCGTGTGTTCTTTTTTCTCCTCCTTTCCTCTACTTTCTTTTAAACGACGACGATAGCGATAACGATGATGACGACGATGATGATAGTGTTAATGGTAATGATAATGACAACAAAAACGACGACAACGATGACGATGATGATGGTGGTGGTTCTTATGACGTTTTTCCCCCCGACGATTTCAGGATTCGTGCAGTCGCCATATTGGGATGGCAAAACTCTGTACCCAACTAGTCTGGACCTATGGACGTCTCTGCCCTTATCACCACCAGCCTCATCTTTGTTGGTGAGGTTCGTGCACCTTTCTATAGGTTCCTGTGACTCAGATTGCCTTGAACTGTATCTCAACGGAACGAACGTTACACATCTAGCGCAGAAACATTGCAAGCAAAATATTCACACAAAGTTCAACCCTATGCCGCCCACGCGCAGTTTCTACTGGGCCAGTCTCCATGTTCACTTCGTCACTGGTATAGTAAATCTTGGGCATTCAGGATTCAAGCTGATATTTATGACGGGGTCCATTGCTAACATTCCTCAGCAAATTGGCCAGGATACCCTGAATTGTTCAGTGGATTCGTTCCATCTTCTGCTGAAACAGTTCTTCCCTTGTAATGGAAGGTGGGAATGTTTAAACGGAGAAGATGAAGAGAGGTGCAGCTACACAAATTATGACAGGTAAGGTGATTGGGTTTTTTGTGTGTTTTTAATGGCTTTCAGTTTAATCTTTTAACTAAAACGTTAGATCCAAGTTCGAATCCGGATTAGGGCCCCGTCCTTTCTTTCCATTTTGATGAAAAAAAATCGAACTGAACGCCAAGTCCTTCAGATGGGGACTTACAGTAAGTCTGACCCGTGCTGTTGAAAGTAGGTAAGAGCAGGGAGAAATCCTGCTGCCTGGTTTGTACCAAACTGGTAGTTAGGTTTCCCAAGTCCACCCCCTCACCCCCCACACCCCCACACACAAAAAATGGGTGGCACTGCAATGCCGCGACACAATCTCTATGTCTGTCATTTAACATAATATAAAATATAAAACAAGTTAATCAGTTTAATCATCAATCTTTTTTTTTTAAGTCAGCAGTTTGCAGCCTATAGTTTGGATGCAGAGCGCGCCTAAACTTATGTTAGATTAAAAAATAAAAAATTAGTACAAATTAAACATGAGCACAATAATAATCTCTTGCCTCGTTTGATCCATTGTTAGCTGCATTATCAGCATCAGCATCTCAGTGGCGGACCAAATGATTAGTAAGGGGTGTGGGGAATCTACCGGGGGTCCAGAGAACTGCATAGGTTCTGGGTTAAAGGGCAATGCCCCCAGGGGGTTTTGGGGGGGCAGGGGACGAAGCCTTCGGAAAATGTTACAATTCAGTGAGTAGTAACGGAAAATGGAGTGATTTTTTTTTTAAACTTTTCACCCTTGTATGCGTATAAGATACATCTGGGGATAGAGGAGCGGTTTCCGAAAACCTAAGAACACCCCCGATTGATCCGCCCCTAATCATATATGTGACCCAGAAGTGTCAAACTGACCATTCTGAGAACATTATACATTTGAAAACTTCAGACAATTCTCTTTCTAACGATACAAGAACCATTCTTGTATCTTTTTTCATGCCAGAGTTATGAGCATCTAATGCTTTGACCTACTCGTTTTAAAGCACTTTCAAGACCATTTAGAGACCATATTAAAGATTGTCCTTTATAAATATGAAAGATAAGATGTTAGAAAACACGAAAATATCCATAACTCAAAATTGACCCCCAAAAATGAGATTTTTGACTTTCCAAGCCTGTTGTGAGAAACTAGCCCAGCGACTTAATGTCCCTTTCGTGGTGCTGGGTCACTATATTATAGCAGGCAGTACAGTATCTATGAACAGGTGTGGAAGACAACAATGGTGGATCGGAGACAACTGCTACCTTTTCATGGATAGTCCACACATGACGTGGGACAACGCGTCTTATGCATGCAGAGACAAAGGCGGTGCGCTGGTCAGTCTGAACACGCCAAAAGAAACGCAAGACGTTGAGAAGATACTGCAGCTATGGCGCGCCAAACGTGCATACATCGGTCTGAGGACGTTTGAAAGCCATGTTTCGTTGATGTAAGAATTTATTTTCCTCTCGTAAGTGAAATGTAGATAATATTCTACATAATTATGTAAAAATGTTCTACATGTTATGCAGAACTGGCAGACACAAAGAGTTTTAAAGTTAACACAAAACGAAATTTTCTTGACACTTTTGAAAAGTTTTGAAGAGTTTTAAAGTTTACACAAAATGAAATGTTCTTGACACCTTTGAAAAGTGTTTGTCGTGTTTTTTGTATAATGTTATGAATTTCTTTGCCTATCCGTCCGGCTATATATCGGGAACCGCTTTACAGATTCGCTTCCAATTTGGTGTGTTGGGGTAGGGGAGGGGGACGGGAGGGGCGTGGAGGGGTGTGGGTGTATGTCATGTTTGTCTAGGGTGTATGTGCTAGTTCGTTTATGTTTGAAGCGACATATACTACCAGAACACACCCAAGTACAACTCGAAAGCAAAATATACAAAACAAGACATTTTATTCAGCCTCTCGTACATATCAATATTTCTTGTAAACTCACATGTCTAATGGGTCCTTACTAATAACTCGTTTCCGATCCCCCCCCCCTGAGTCACTTCGGTGGAGTTCAGTGGAGCCTGTTCAGGACACCACCTACTAAGCCCCCTACTGACGACACTATTGTTTTAGTCGTGGAGCCAGCGTGAGTGAGGTCCACCTCCGAGGGCGCAACCACGACCGTCCACAGACAGCTCCCCAGAACACACTGATCCCCATGACTTTGACCCGAACGCACCAAGGCATAGACTGGATTGGAAACCGAAACTGAAGTCACCATTAGAGCAGGGCATGCAAAGCCACATAATTTGAGACATTTTTATTATTATTTATTAATGATTGATGGAAATGAGGCGAATGACAATGATGATGATGATGATGAGTTCCGTACCGGTCTGAGACTGCATGATAGGGCTGTATTCTGTGCTTCCTTTCATAATGATATCCCGGCTTTAACCAGGCCCGAGAACTACAGACACCTGCATTGTTAGTTTTGAAATTAGAGCAACATTCTCAGAATAACGGATGAAGCTCGACTGTGTGGTTTCAGTCTTCCCATTGAGCCCACTCACTCTGGGTAGGAGTCAGTCCAGGACCGAAAAAACCCTCGCCTCTGATGGGATTCGAACCCAAGACCTCCCAGCCAGTAGTCCGCGACGCTAACCACTACGCCACGGCGGCTGGTACGGTGCCATTTTTAACAACACACTTGGCTTTCAGTCACATGACATTGCATGAATATTAATCACACTCTGTTTGACGCACACTAGTTTAGTTCTACATCGAGTTAGCCATTGTCAAGGGGACAGAGTGAAAACAGAAAGAAAACGGTGCCATTTTTAACAACACAATTGGCTTTCAGTTACATGAAATTAATATTGATGACACTCTGTTTGACGCACACTAGTTTAGTTCTACATCGAGTTAGTCAAGGGGACAGAGTGAAAACAGAAAGAAAACGGTGCCATTTTTAACAACACAATTGGCTTTCAGCTACATGAAATTAATATTGATGACACTCTGTTTGACGCACACTAGTTTAGTTCTACATCGAGTTAGTCAAGGGGACAGAGTGAAAACAGAAAGAAAACGGTGCCATTTTTAACAACACAATTGGCTTTCAGCTACATGAAATTAATATTGATGACACTCTGTTTCACGCACACTAGTTTAGTTCTACATCGAGTTAGTCAAGGGGACAGAGTGAAAACAGAAAGAAAACGGTGCCATTTTTAACAACACAATTGGCTTTCAGCTACATGAAATTAATATTGATGACACTCTGTTTCACGCACACTAGTTGTTCTGTTTTTAATGTAAACCAGCATTGTAAAGTGGACTTCTTATTGACGTTGAGTCACACGTTGTCGCTCGCTTGTTGCGTGTGTCTTTTACTAACAGGTATAGATCCTTACACCAGTGGCAAGACGGGAGCACGGCATTTTATGTACCTGTCATTGTGAACAAGAAGGTTACAAACCATCCTCTATGTTTCTATCATGACTGGAGCATTCCTTCCACGTACCCTGCGTTATGTGACACAGTCCTGTCTGGAATTGGCGCACTGTGTGAGTTTACTCAAATTAAAAGTAAGGTTTATTTGTTTTAACAAACGTATTGTACCAGAATCAACGAGACATGTTCAGGGTAAATAATGCTGGTCAAAGGTCAAATCTCATCAGTTAAAATATGCCTTTTATCAGAAACCATCCAATGTATTAGTGTATGAAAACACACCAGATGTATCAAATACCACATATAAAAACGTACTGGAAAACAAACCATAATAATAAAACGTACTGTTCCATGGATTAGAGGGCTGACGACTGTAACCAAAAAAGTTGAATAAAGTGACACTTTTTTAGCACATGGTTGTTCAGATATTTTAGTCACTAATAATCACTGGAACTGTTGCATTTTAATGGTCAACCTAGCTCGCTAATTTGACCGCCAGGTGGCAACCAACTCATAAGGGGCTTATCTCGTGATGTCCTCAGTTGGAGAGAGAGAGAGAGAGAGAGAGAGAGAGAGAGAGAGAGAGAGAGAGAGAGAGAGAGAGAGAGAGAGAGAGAGACCTCTCCCTCTTTCTCTCTCTGTATCCCCAACTAAGAATATAAAGATGATTATCCCCACTCGAACTTTATGCCACCTGGCGGTGAAAACAGCCAGCTAAGCCACTCATTTCCACAACCCAAAAAATACAGTGTGCTACAAATGGTTCAATTCAATCCTACTACTAAAAATAAAATTTGTAAGAGTTGATATTTGGAAAAAAGTACAATCTGGAAAAGACTATCTTTTATCTGCGCAGTTGAACGGTTGACTAGAACTCTTAGTGAGTACTTTGAACTCTAAATTATGTACATAATTTGGATTGTGATTCGCTCTTGATTTTGTTTTCAAATATATTATTTCTCGTTTTTTGTTAGTGTTACATGGTAACAAAAAAATCAAAATCAGAATGAACACTTTTTTCAGAATCTTTAAATATTTCATGAGGGGAAAATGCAAACATTTGTCTTAATTGAACTCATAGTTTGGACACAGTAAGTTTATGCCATGTTGTTGTTGTTGTTGTTGTTGTTGTTGTTTTTGTTGTTGTTGTTGTTGTTGTGTTGTTGCTGCTGCTGCTCTCGCTGGTAGTGCATAGATGTGGATATGTAACTCTGGCATAAGTAAATGTTCCCGATTGTTAATTTACCTAGCTCGAAATATCTCCAGGAGGTTCTCTTAGGAACTCTTTACTAACATAATCTAAAATAAATAACCAGTTATTCATCTTTTCGGAATTATTTTGAAAACTACATTATGATGTCTGATTTTTTAAATGTTTGAATACTAAACATTAAAAAAATGTCTGTAGCATGTAATGTTAAGATGCAAATGATTATGTCTCTGTCTCTATATGTCTGTCATTTTGTCTGTTTGTCTAGTTCTCTCTCTCTCTCTCTCTTCTCTCTCTCTCTCTTCTCTCATCTCTCTCTCTCTCTCTCTCTCCTCTCTCTCTCTCTCTCTCTCTCTCTCTCTCTCTCTCTCTCTCTCTCTCTCTCTCACCTTCAGTCTTTCCTGTTTCTTCATCTCTCTTCTCTTCTCCTCTCAAGCACTAATGAATTTAATGAATTATATGCTTTGTATTTATAATGTTGTTACTCTCCATATTTCTGTATTTGTTTTCCATCATTTGTTTTGGTTAATGTTCTTCCCTTCTTGCCACATGGCTTAGCGTAAAAACGTATTTATGCTTATCATATTGCCCTGTATAAATAAAATGTCGTTCGTTCGTTCGTTCGTCCATGTTGAGGGTTTTGCCGTTCTTTTTCTTGTCAAGCACCATCTCTTTGGAATTCTCTGCCTTCTCCTCTCCGACACTCCAACTCAGTCTCCTCATTCAAAACCTCTCTTAAAACCCATCTTTTTCCTGCTGCACCCTAAATATTTGATCAGTTGTCTATCGTTGTGTGCACGTGAGGGAAGATTGAATAAGAGGTTTGTGCTGTGTGTTTTGTGGTTTTGCGTGTGTGTGTATGTGTGTGTGTCTCTGTGTGTGTGTGTGTGTGTGTGTGTGTGTGTGTGTGTGTGTGTGTGTGTGTGTGTGTGTGTGTGTGTGTGTGTTGTGTGTTTGTGTGTGTGTGTGTGTGTTTGTGTGAGCATGCATGTGTGCATACATGTGTGCTTGTGTGTTTTTTGGTTTTGTGTGTTGTGTGTGCACGCATGTGTTTGTGTGTGTGTGTGTGTGTCTGCGTGTGTGTGTCTGTCTGCGTGCGTACGTTGTGTGCGAGGGTGTTTGTGTATGTGTGTTGGTATATGTGGTCAGTCTGTGTAGCTCGGTTGCTGTGGCTTACTGAATGGGGTATGAACGAGTTGGCGTCGATAAATGTGTGTGTGTGTGCGTGTGCGTGTGCGTGTGCGTGTGCGTGCGTGCGTGTGTGTGTGTGTGTGTGTGTGTGTGTGTGTGTGTGTGTGTGTGTGTGTGTGTGTGTGGGTGTGTGTTGTGTGTGTGTTAGAGAGAGAGAGAGTTGCTTTGTATATGCGTTGTTGCTGGTTGGTGTCATTCTTGAATGCTGTTTTTGTTGTCTGTTGATGAATAATTGATTGTAAAGCGCTTTGGGCTCATCTGAGGTAGAGCGCTATATAAATGTACTATTATTATTATTATTATTATTATTAATATTTTCTTTGTTTCCTAGCTTCTCTATCCCCCCCCCCCTCCCCCATTTACTCCAAGCCTAACAAAGATCCGTGTTCTCATTATACACAAGCCTATGTATGTGTGTATAAATGGATGGATAGATGGATTGACGGGTGGGTGGATGTTGTTTTTGTGTCTGTTGTGTGAGCAAGCTTGCCAGTAGAACATATTCTTTTTTGTTTTAACACAGTAATCTTAAGACATGCACACATACGCGCTTTTAATGTCCCCTTCACTGGTTGTAAATGAGACCCAGCACCACGAAAGGGACATTAAGTCGCTGGGCTAGTTTCTCACAACAGGTTTGCAAAGTCAAAAATCACATTTTTTGTCAATTTTGAGTTATGGGTATTTTTGTGTTTTCAAACTTCTTATCACTCATATTTATTTATCAAGGATGATCTTTAATATGGTCTATAAATGGCCTTATAATGCCCACACCCTGTGCCTTATAAGTGTTTTAAAATTAGTAGGTCAATGTATTGTCTTCAGCTAGGCTATGACTTAGACTGTTGTTTTCAAAATGGCCGACACTCACCCAACTAAATTTAATGCTCATAACTCTAGAACGGAAACAGATACAAGAATGGTTCTTGTATCATTTGAAAGAAAATTGTCTGAAGTTTTCAAATGTATAATGTTCTCTCAGAATGGTCAGTTTGACACTTAATGTCCCTTTCGTGGTGCTGGGCCACAAATCCATAACAGCGAACTGCAGCAACCCTTCTTGTTTGAGTGCAGAACAGAATTCAACGTCCCCTAGCGCAACAGACAAACGCATCACAATATCAAGACCAACCAATGCGCACTACAAAGTTCGCACTGTCGAATGCCACGGAGGTCACGTAACCCACCAATTTCTGGAGTGTGACCTCAGCACCAGATGCAGACTGGGAGGCGGGGAGGGTAGCAGTGGGTCTACCCATTGTGTTCACAGCGTGTCTCCCTCCCCTCCGCCTTTCACGTGCAGAAACCGCTTGCAGCACGTGCTCTATACGTTGGTCTGTGATCACCGCTCTGACTGCATTGACAACAGCGATGAGGACTTCTGTCAGTTCACCCCCTGTGACCCGGACTATGAGTATGACTGTGGGAACTCTGAGGTAGGAGAGCAATAATGGAGAATGATGTCAGTTCACCCCCTGTGCCCCGCACACTGAGTATGACTGTGGGAACTCTGAGGTAGGAGAACAATAATGGAGAATGATGTCAGTTAAACCCCTGTGCCCCGCACAGTGAGTATGACTGTGGGAACTCTGAGGTAGGAGAACAATAATGGAGAATGATGTCAGTTCACCCCCTGTGCCCCGCACAGTGAGTATGACTGTGGGAACTCTGAGGTAGGAGAACAATAATGGAGAATGATGTCAGTTCACCCCCTGTGCCCCGCCCACTGAGTATGACTGTGGGAACTCTGAGGTAGGAGAACAATAATGGAGAATGATGTCAGTTCACCCCCTGTGCCCCGCACACTGAGTATGACTGTGGGAACTCTGAGGTAGGAGAACAATAATGGAGAATGATGTCAGTTCACCCCCTGTGCCCCGCACACTGAGTATGACTGTGGGAACTCTGAGGTAGGAGAACAATAATGGAGAATGATGTCAGTTCACCCCCTGTGCCCCGCACACTGAGTATGACTGTGGGAACTCTGAGGTAGGAGAACAATAATGGAGAATTATGTCAGTTCACCCCCTGTGCCCCGCACACTGAGTATGACTGTGGGAACTCTGAGGTAGGAGAACAATAATGGAGAATGATGTCAGTTCACCCCCTGTGCCCCGCACACTGAGTATGACTGTGGGAACTCTGAGGTAGGAGAACAATAATGGAGAATGATGTCAGTTCACCCCCTGTGCCCCGCACACTGAGTATGACTGTGGGAACTCTGAGGTAGGAGAACAATAATGGAGAATGATGTCAGTTCACCCCCTGTGCCCCGCACAGTGAGTATGACTGTGGGAACTCTGAGGTAGGAGAACAATAATGGAGAATGATGTCAGTTCACCCCCTGTGCCCCGCCCACTGAGTATGACTGGGAACTCTGAGGTAGGAGAACAATAATGGAGAATGATGTCAGTTCACCCCCTGTGCCCCGCACAGTGAGTATGACTGTGGGAACTCTGAGGTAGGAGAACAATAATGGAGAATGATGTCAGTTTACCCCCTGTCAACTAGGTATGAAAAATACATTAAGAATGACCATTGTATTTCTCACCTTCCAAAATTGTGAACGAAAAGGGTTTTTTTCTGAGGCTTTAAAATCTGTCCGCCATATCCCCTTTAATTGTTATTGTGTAACATGTTAGGTAAATGCTCACTACACTATTTCATTCTGAGGTAACCGTTTTGTTCAATACCTTGACAGTGTGATTCTGAGGTAAAATGGTTCCTGGGCTCTCTGACTGTGGACAATCTGAGGTAAGTGCTTTTACACTACCATTGTGAGTGAATATTTTGACATTTGTGTTTCTTGCGATTGGGAAGCAAATCCACGAGTCACATTATATTGCGTCACATCAGGAGCCTGACATATAGTCAGTGCCTGCCAACCCGTGCTTCCGACTGCTAAACAGTTACAAGAAAATGCCAGGCTTGCAGCTCGCTGTTCTCATCCGACTCTAGTTGTTTTGCGTGTGTGTGTAGAAAATGTGCACTGCACACATTTGACCAGGCTAAATCAGCTTTTCCCTTTTTGTACAATATTTCGCTTCTCTCTCTCTCTCTCTCTCTCTCTCTCTCTCTCTCTCTCTCTCTCTCTCTCCTCTCTCTCTCTCTCTCTCTCTCTCTCTCTCTCTCTCTCTGTCCTGTCTTTCTCTCTCTCTGTGTCTCTCTCTCTCTCTGTGCGTCTCTCTCTCTCTCTGTCTCTCTCTCTCTCTCTCTCTCTCTCTCTCTCTCTCTGTCTCTCTCTCTCTCTCTCTCTGTCTCTCTCTCTCTCAGTCTCTGTCTCTGTCTCTCTCTCTCTCTCTCTCTCTGTCTCTCTCTCCCTCTCTCTCTCTCTCTCTCTCTCTCTCTCTCTGTTGCCCCCTCTTCCTCCTCAGCCCTTTGTTCTTAACCTCCACCCTCTTCCACGGCGCCCTCCCTACATCTCGTGTCTGCAGAATGATGAAGGTGGAAGATCATACCGAAGAAGAAGAAGGAGTGTGTGTGTGTGTGTGTGTGTGTGTGTGTGTGTGTGTGTGTGTGTGTGTGTGTGTGTGTGTGTGTGTTGTGTGTGTGTGTGTGTGTGTGTGTGTGTGTGTGTGTGTGTGTGTGTGTGTGTTGTGTGTGTGTGTGTGTGTGTGTGTGTGTGTGTGTGTGTGTGGTGTGTGTGTGTGTGTGTGTGTGTGTGTGTGTGTGTGTGTGTGTGTGTGTGTGTGTGTATGTGTGTGTGTGTGTGTGTGTGTGTGTGTGTGTATGTGCCTATGTCAGTCTGACTCACCATTAGTCATTATCAGTGTTTCTTAAAGTTATAAGTAACACAAACTAACAGTCGTACTTACCAACACACACATACACGCTCTCTCTCTCTCTGTGTCTCTGTCTCCTCTCTCTCTCTCTCTCTCTCTCTCTCGCTCTCGCTCTCTCTCTCTCTCTCTCTCTCTCTCTCTCTCTCTCTCTCTCTCTCTCTCTCTCTCTCTCTCTCTCTCTCTCTCTCAAACATATACTATTACAAGTGCTTCAAACATTAAAAACATTACATTGCTGAATTTTGGGGCGACAATATGCATACCGAGATGAACTCATAATTTTTATTGTTGTGCGGTGACAATTATGCATGGGGCGACAATTATTATGCTTACTAACAAACGCCATTTGTGTCGTCTGAACTGACGTTATACAGAACGAAGATTGGGGGAAATTCGTGCTGGAAAATGTTAGGAAATCTGAGCATTGTTCCTTTCCACCTGCATGCACCTTAGTAGCATTCACCAACCTTTGTCATCAGTCTCAACCCTATCACAGTTTGTCTGCGCTTCAGTCAAGCACACCTGCAACTTTGTTCAACCCATAATGCAGCATCGTATTTGTCACCATTAATGCGCTCTGTGTGTGTGTGTGTGTGTGTGTGTGTGTGTGTGTGTGTGTGTGTGTGTGTGTGTGTGTGTGCTTAGTGTTTACCAGACACATTTGTGTGCGACAACATGGTTCAATGCAATCGAGGTTTCGATGAAAGAGGATGCCGAATCAGAAACGGTTGGTTTGATATGAGTTACACAGACTCTCCTATCCAAGTATACATGGGGAAATTGCCAAAAGGGTACAGTCTTACACTTCAGCCTAGATTGAGAGGAAATGACCAGCCATGTCCCTCTAGCCATTTCCAATGTCCACACAGCGACCCCTCTGTCTGTCTACCTATCTACCTGCGCTGCAATGGGGTGACGGATTGCCAGGGCCATGAGGATGAAGAGGACTGCAAACACTACACCTGTCCTGGACACTATCGCTGCAGAGATTCCAGAGTGTGTGTCCACGCCTCCAATGTGTGTGATAAGTTGTATGGACAGTGTCCCCAGAACGACGACGAATGGATTTGTGATGTCCGTTGTCCGCACGGGTGTACGTGTCTCGGACATGAGTTTTTCTGCAGCCAGGCTTTTGCTGGTGAAAACCACCTGTACCTTCGCTTTGTGAATGCTGATGGTAGTAATATGACGTTGGAAGCTTTACGTAACAACGCGATGCTGATTTATCTCAGTGTTTCTCGCTGTTTCTTATCTAACCTCACGTTGCCATTTCCAAATTTGCAAAGCTTATATCTAAGCGATAATTTTATCACCAGTCTTTCTCTTGCCGAGCTCATGGATATGAACAACCTTCATGTGCTGGTCCTGGCCCGGAACCCTCTGGATCTGCAGGTCAGCGTTTCAGCCATCACAACACTTTCCAGTCTAGAACATCTGGATCTGTCTTCAGTGGACATCCCAACACTGGATCCAAATCAGTTGCAGAAACTGTCCCAGCTCCGTGTGTTGAACCTGTCCTCTACTCGGTTAACCCGGGTGCAGAACGTCGGCTTTCACATCATGCGGTCACTGGAGTCTGTGGACCTGACCCACTGCCCGCTCACTGACTTTCCTCACCTGCTATTCCGGGGACTGGGCCAGCTACGGGAGGTGAGGGCCACCAACTTCAAGATGTGCTGCCCTCGTCTGTTGCCTGAGGACTTCAACCCTGCGGGCTGCCTGGCTCCCTCAGACCAGCTGTCGTCCTGCGGTGACCTGCTCGGGAGCAACCTGTACAGGGCGGGGCTCTTCATTCTGGCCGTGTGTTCTGTGCTGGGAAACTCCGTCAGTCTGCTGTTCCGTGTCGTTATCGACCGATCCATCACTTCGTTCGGCTTCGGCGTCTTCGTGATGCACCTGTGTTTGTCCGATTTCCTGATGGGGGTGTACTTGATGATGATCGGGGGGGCGGATTTGGTGTACCAGGGGAACTACCTGGCGAACGACGTGTACTGGAAGAGCAGCGTCGTCTGCAAGGCAGCCGGCTTTCTGTCGCTGGTGTCGTCGGAGGTGTCGGCATTCCTGGTCAGCGTCATCACGGTGGACCGCTTCCTGGTGCTGCGCTTTCCCTTCAGCAGCGTGCGCTTCGCCCCCAGGTCGGCTCACCTCTGCAGCCTGCTGCTGTGGGGGGCTGGGTTCTGCCTGGGCGCCGTCCCTCTGCTCCCGCCAACCGCCCACTGGAATTTCTACGGCCAGACCGGCCTGTGCATCCCGCTGCCCATCACCAGCGCCGCCTTCCCCGGACACGCCTACTCCTTCGGTGTGTTCATCTGCCTCAACATGGCGCTCTTCCTGCTGATCGCCGCGGGTCAAGGGTTCGTGTACTGGTCAGTCAAGTCCAACATGATGCAGGACACAGGCCACGATGGGGGGGACTCCAACACGCACGTGACCATCGCCCGGCGGTTGCTGACTGTGGTGCTGTCAGACTTTGTGTGCTGGTTCCCTATCGGTGTGGCGGGGCTGCTGGCCCACAGGGGGGTGGGCGTGTCCCAGGAGATGAACGTGGCGCTGGCCGTGCTGGTTCTGCCCCTCAACGCCGCCCTCAACCCTTTCCTATACACGGTCAACGTCATCAGGGAACGTCGCAGAGCGCACCGCGAAAAACGCCTCATCGCTGCATTGAACAGAACGCTGTATGACGACGATAAGTAAAGAAACGCCTCATCGCTGCATTGAACAGAACGCTGTATGACGACGATAAGTAAAGAAACGCCTCATCGCTGCATTGAACAGAACGCTGTATGACGACGATAAGGAAAGAAACGCCTCATCGCTGCATTGAACAGAACGCTGTATGACGACGATAAGTAAAGAAACGCCTCATCGCTGCATTGAACAGAACGTTGTATGGAGATGATAATCGAGGGGTGAATGCCAGAACTGCTTATCTGTGTTCTTTATTCCTTTTGAAATAGACCGTTCTGGCGGGCACCCCTTATGTAAAGAAACTGCCTTAAACAGTACGCTGTATGAAGATGCTACGATGTAACGTTTAGATTGTGTATATTTAGACTTGTCTGGAAATATCCAGAGACCACAAGATTTTAACTCCAGAAATTTATGGATAACACTAGATTAGTGTGGATAATCCATGCAACGTAAAACAACTTGTAGTTCTTGTGATTTTAAATTAATCATTAGTTCCCTTTGGGCCTTTAATCATAATACATGATTGGACCCGCTGATGTACTAGTTTTTGTGTTAATTTAAAGGCGTGTTGTCTGGTAAGATCAAGAAGATTGGGGACCTTTCTAGAATGGATCTTTCTAGAAAGGGGAGTAACTTTTATACAAATTCGCCTTGTTTTAGTGTTGAGTAACCTAAATTTAGATTGTACCAGAAGACTGGAGTTCATTGTGGATTGGTCAGCTATGTACATGAATCCTCTAGAAAGGGATGCCACTGTGTTTATAAGCTATCCACAAAAAGTTAAGGATCACTTGCAAACTAATTCATAACTTTCCAAATAAGAAAGCCAATGCGTTGAATTTTGGCCAACATTTAATTCAATGCTTTAGAGATAACGATACACAATTGCCTTCAATTTCGAGCAATCGTTTGGTCTGTACATTTGATCAAAGTGGGTACGTATCGAAATTTGATTTCCCAAAGTCATTGAAATCACAAGACAGGGCATTCTGATGCTCCCAAAAGTTCAGTAATGCGTGTATCCGCCATGGCTGTTCTGGCACTCGACGCAGCGAGTCCTCATGGAGTTGACCAGGGTGGTGAAGATCCTCTGTGGAAGCGCCTGCCACTCAGCCTGCAGCATCTGGTAGAGGTGCTGGGCATCCCTGGGAGGGGGGTGGTTGCTCCTCACTTTGCGATCCAGCTCATCCCAGAGGTTCTCAATCGGGTTGAGATCGGGACTGCATGCTGGCCACTCCATTCTGTTGACTCCAGACTGCTGCAGGAAGTCGTTGACCACCCTTGCCCTGTGGGGGCGAGCGTTGTCATCCTGGTAGACAGCCGGCGGTCCCATCTGCTGCAGTGTAGGCACAGCCAGCGGTCGAAGGATCTCATCCCGGTATCGGAGGCCAGTCAGGTTACCCTGTACATGATACAAGGGTGTTCTGTGGTGAAGGCTGAAGGCCCCCCAGACCATTACAGAACCTCCACCAAAGGCCACCTTTTCTTGGACAGTGGCGTCAATAAAGCGTTCCCCTGGGCGCCTCCAGACCCTCAGTCGGCCGTCGTTGTGGTTCAGGGTGAAGCGTGATTCATCACTGAACAGGACCTGGGACCATTGCTGACGTGTCCACCTCACGTGACGTCTGCAGAAGGCGCGGCGTGCTGCCCTATGGGCTGGAGTTAAGCGTGGCCGTACAGCTGGGCGACGAGAACGGAGGTTAAACCCATGAAGGCGGTTCCGTATGGTCTGCTGGCTGATGTTGATGTTAGTAGCCACCCTCAGCTGCCTTCGAATGATGCTGGAAGAGGCTGTTCTTGTCTGCAGGGCTTGTCGTTCAATGAGACGATCTTCACGTGGAGTTGTCTTCTTCGGTCGACCAGATCTGCGTCTTTCATGGACCCTCCCAGTGGCTGTGAAGCGTTGAATCAGTCTGACAATGACCGAGATGGACACCTGAAGTCGCCTGGCCACTTCTCGCTTGGGAACACCATCTTGGAACCATGCAACAGCTCGTCCCCTATCCAACTCGCTCAATTTTCGTCGTGGAGGCATTGTCAAATCAGGCCTAATACTGGTGGTATGTCTTCTTATAAAGCCAAGCAAGAGACAGCATCTCACACATAAACAGCAGTGCTTGCACGTGCATAATGGTTTTTCCATCTGGCTTGTGCAATGTGTTCATGCAGAACGATCCAAAACAAGGTCCTTTTTCGCAAGTTTCCGCTTTTTCTTTTGCTGCCAAGCTCAGTAATAGAGAATCACGTGCAATGTTTCCACTAACACAACATCGCCCACTTACAGCTGAACAAGAATTCATAACAATTTGGCTTGACTGAGAAAAAAATAACAGGAGCGAACGGAGTTTCTTGCGCACCTGTTTTCTCATAGTGATCCTTAACTTTTTGTGAGTAGTGTATATTTAGCTGAGAACTTATAGAAATCAATCAGTCAGTGAGTCACTGTTGAGAGAGACACAGATATGTTCGATTTCTCTGCAGTTTGTGATTGATTCAGTATAGTTGTATTCAGAAAACTGTTGTTAGTTGCAACATTGAGAGCTGAATAAAAGAAGAATCTCCATTTTAACGTCTCCGTGTTTGACTGCAGAGGAAATAGCTGGGCAAGCAGTGTCCACAAAAGGCTCAAAACCGTGCAAACTGATGCTACTAATGTCACATTTAGTGGAACATAATCTTGAATACATTCAAAACAATTTTAGATACAGGGGCATTGGTAAGACCCAGGTAAGTTTTGCTGTGTAAAATGTTATGAAAGAACTCGTATAATATCTCTGTAGTAGGAAGAGGAAAATTATGCGAGATTGTGATATTGCAACTTAAATAAAGAGAAGCTCCTATTACTGGGACTGTGTGTCTTGTCAGTATTATGTGGAACTCAAGACATAATAGTGACTGACATTCAGCTCTGTCGCAGACAAAAAGAAGATTAATTGCTTTATTATTTTTTTAGGAAATGTTTTCCAATTGAGAAATCGTGTGAATAAAAACATGTGGACATATATAGCTGCAGTAGAAATTACTTTGGCATACACGTATCTTGCATCACAATTCTAGATCTAATCCTAGATCTGTCACAGTCATTGTTTGGCAGATCAGTTCAACTGACTGCATCTATCAACTTATTATTGCTTTGTAGTAAACACACTGTCAAAAGAAGAGGAAGACAGGAAAAAGACTATAAGGGAGTTGGCTAGTTCAATAATATGAGCACATTGCAATGTGTGTGTGTGTGTGTGTGTGTGTGTGTGTGTATGGACAGGATGGAGGAAGGAAAGGGGGAGGGGAGTAAATTTTGACCAAATGACAACTTTTTTCGTTTCCACTGGGTTTAATTATTAACGTGTGCTAAGTATAACGCTGCATTAGCAACGATTTGTTTAGCTTGATACCTAATATTATACACCCCCTTTCGAGGGCGCTTCAGTATCAATACAATATTTTGAACACGACGGCCCTTTATTTATCAAAGAAGAACTTGTTCCTAAGGCAGATGCCATTAGGATGTACCATTTTCCTTCTACTACGTTTTATTTATCATAACTTTTTTCCACCAAGCTTTTGACATAAAGGTGAAGAAGCCCCAGTCTGGGATACTTTAGAAACCTGCTAAACTACATATGAGCCGGATCTGAGTCCGATGCGATCGTGAAAATCATGTATTGGGTCTACTTGAGTAGGCTATAGTGAACGAAAATAGCAGAATTGTTTTCAGACGAAGTATTTCACGTAAATCATGACTCACGTGGCCCAGTCGCATCGCATCCCCATACGAGTTTACGCGTGTGTGGCTCCGGCTTTAGCCACCTTTATTGCATTCATACTGAAAGCGTGACTGAATCAATTGATAATAAGTATTAAGACATGTGTGTGTCTGTGCAGTTTTGATGGGTATAA
>CM065695.1:5734074-5776574 GCA_017654935.2 Phymorhynchus buccinoides | reverse complement strand
ATGAAAATAAACTTGTGAAGTTGTAAATCTTAATAAGCGTACAAAAGAAACATAATTATAAGGTTGAGCATTTGCAGCGAAAACATGAACGCGAAGCTGCGCTATATAAAAGATGAAATGTTGAGTAGGATGTAGGTCAGGTCAGGTCAGGTCAGAGAAATGAGGACAACTAGGCCCCGCGGCCTCTTAATGTGTCCTTTCTGATTATTTGTATTCTTTTTTCATGATTGGCATGACTAGGACGCTTTTAGATGTGTTAATCACATACATATTTCCATTGTTGAATCTTGGGGTCTTTATCGAGGAGGTTTTCTTTTAACTGATTAAGGTTAGGTGCCAACTTGATATGTGCTGGAAGACAATTCCAGTATTTTAAGCGACTCTGTTACTAAAGAAATTATTTTCTAATGTTAGTTCTGCTGTATTGGGTTAGTAGTTTCAAATCATTATTCCTAGTTTTTGAGTAGTTAGAAAGTTATAAAACAAATGCAGCAACGTTTATAAAAGTGTCAACATTGGCTGTGTTCACTGTTTTTTGGGGGCAAAGCGATTCGAATGTGCCGTCCCATAAACCTCCCTATTTGGCTAGTAGGAAGCCCTGAGGAACCGCTGCTTAAGTTCCGTTGAAGCCAGACCGACGGTGATTTACTCTGACTTCAGTCTGGGTTTGAATTCCATTGAGACTATTTGGGGGTAGTGGTGATCTTTAGCGTCGTATCATAGTACACTATTCTCCTTCCTTCGCGATATTTGTTGGACTGGCTTCAGCAGAAATAAAAAGGTGGCAGAGTGGTTAAGACGTTCGCCTGCCAAAGGTAATGCGTGACTGCAGCGTGAGTGACCCGGGTTCGAATCCCGGCCTCCTTGCCCTTTCTTTCTAGTTTGACAGGAAATTCGAACTGAACGTCGAGTCCTTCGGATAGGGGACTTAAAGCTAGTCTGACACCTGTGCGCTTTACGCACGTAAAAATCCCACGGCAGTTGAAAAGTCGGTAAGATCAGGGAGAAATCCCGCTGCCTGGGTATGGCCAAATTGATAGCTAGGTTTCCCAAGTGTGCCCACACCCTCTCCTCACCCTGTGCCCCCCCAAATTTAAAAAAAAATGGGTAAGGCGCTGCACTTGCGGCGACGCGCTCTCCGGGGGAGAGCAGCCCGAATTTCACAGAAAAAAGTCTCTGTGACTAGAATATACCAAATACCAAAAACAAACTTTGGGAAACTTTATTTCACTGAAAACAAAAGACAAAGCCACGTTCATATACTGAGATGGTAGGCGTGGCTAGCGTTTGGATAGGTCTTAGGTAATAGGTATTAGGTACTCTATAGTCACAGAGGCATCTCTGTGAAATTCGGGTTGCTCCCAACGGGAGAGCGCGTCGCCGCAGCCAGAGGCGCGCCACCAATTATTTTTTTTGGGCATGCGATTTTGTTTGTGGACTGATGAGGAAGGAAGGGGTGGGTGGGTATTTTTTGACCAAATGACAACTTTTCGTTGCCACTGGGTTTCAACGTGTGCTAAGTGTATGGGCACACGGGACCTCTGTTTATCGTCTCATCCGAAAGACTCCACTTTCAGACCGTAAGGCCTAGTGCAAAGTGAGAGGAAAAATCCCATGCATCCCGGTTCGAACTCGGGTTTAATTGACACGAAGCGAACGCGTTACCACTGTTGCCACACTACACCACTTAATAGACTGATTAGAGACTTTCGTGCGACTAACGAACAATCAAAATTAACATTGTGTTACACAACCACAACAGCAAAAACTAAATCTTGACCGGAAAGTTAAAGGTGGACTCTGACGATGAGTTTTGCAAGGAAACACGTGGCGATCACCAGAAAGACAGCTTTTTCACAGATCGGAACACTCGTTTTGGGTCAATCAACCTTTCTTTCTTCCCCAGCCAATCACTTTGCTCTGGTTTCATAGAAATCAAACCGTTAAATCGGCGATTTATCCTTGGCGGAGGTTCTGGAAGTCAAAGTCTTTGCCTGAGCTTAGACCAAATCGTTTGCACAACATTTTCACAACACAAGCATTTTGATTTATTTAGTTTTTAGTTCTATGCAGTTTATCTAAAGGAGTTCGCTCACAACAAAGGAAATAGCTTTTTTTTTTTTTTTTACTGCACTACAAAAAGAAAAGCTTCAACCACAATGAGTGACCCCCACCCACCCCATCCAAAATGACGTCTCTCTCCGGCACCTCCGACAAGAGGAATCGCCGTTTGGACGGTTTGATTATAGGAAACAGAGCAAAACGAGTGTTCCGATCTGTGAAAAAGCTGTCTTTCTGGTGATCTCAACATGCTTCTTGCAAAAACTCATCCATCAGTGTCCACCTTTAACCTTTACCGGTAGATTTCGTTTTTGCTGTTGTGGTTTGTGTAACACAATGTAATTTTGATTGTTCGTTTAGTCGCACGAAAGTCTCTTAATCAGTCTATTAAGTGGTTTTTGTAGAGTGTCACAGTGGTAACGCGTTCGCTTCGTGGTCAAGTAACCGAGTTCGAACCTGGGTACAGGATTTTTCTCTCACTTTGCACTAGGCCTCACAGTCTGAACGTGGAGTCTTTCGGATGAGACGAAAAACCGAGGTCCCGTGTTGCCCATACACTAGCACACGTTAAACCCAGTGCAACGAAAAAAGTTGTCATTTGGTCAAAAATAACACACACCCCCCTTTCCTTCCTTATCAGTCAAACAAAAACCGCATGCAAACAAAAAAAAAAATTGGGTGGCGCGCCTCTAGCTGCGACGCGCTCTCCAGGGTGGGAGCAACCCGAATTTCACAGAGATGCTCTGTGACAAAAAGTACCTAATACCTAATACCTAAATACCTAATACCTATCCCAACGCAAAGCACGCCTACCATCATCAGTATATGACAGTTGCTTGTCCCCTGTTGTTTTCCGAGTGAAATAAAGTTTCCAAAGTTTGGTTTAGGTATTTGTATAGGATAGTCACAGAGACTTATCGTTGTGAAATTCGGGCTGCTCTCCCCCGGAGAGCGCGTCGCCACAAGTGTAGCGCCTACCCATTTTATTTTTAAATTTTGAGGGGCACGGGGTGAAGAGGGGGTGTGGGCACACTTGGAAAAAATGGCTATCAGTTTGGCCATACCAGGCAGCGGTATTTATCCTTGCTCTTACCGACTTTCAAGTGCCGTGTGATTTTTACGTGCGTCAATAAAGTGCACGGGTCAGACTAGCTTTAAGTCCCCGTCGGAAGGACTGGACGTTCAGTAGGATTCTCCCATCAAACTGGAAGGAAAGGGCGAGGCCTGGATTCGAACCCGGTGTCATTCACGTTGCAGTCACGCATCAAGTTACCCTTTGGCAGGCGAACGTCCTAACCACTCTGCCACATTTCTTGTTGATTTCATATGCTGAGCCCAGTCCAACAATATACAAGCGAAGGAAGGACGAATAGTGTACATATTGATACGACGCTAAAGATCAACGCGACTACCCCTCAAAAGGTCCTCAATGGAATTCAAACCCAGACTGCATTCAGAGTAAATCACCGTCGGTCCCAACCCCCCCCCCCCAACGCCCCGCCACTGGCTTCAACGGAACTTTACGCAGCGGTTCCTCGGGGCTTCCTACGTAGCAAAATCGGGAGGTTTATGTACGACGGCACGTTCGAATCGCTTTGCCCCCAAAAAACAGTGAACACAGGCCATGTTTGACACTTTTATAAACTTTGCGGCAATTTGTATTACACACTTGTCTATACATACTCAAAAACTAAGAATAACGGATATAAAAATACATAACCCAATACAGCAGAACTAACATAGAAAAATAATTTCTTTAGTAACAGAGTCACTAAATACTGGAATTCTCTTCCAGCACATATCAAGGTTGGCACCTAACCTTAATCAGTTCAAAAACCTCCTCGATAAAGACCCCAAGATTCAACAATTGAAATGTGTATATGATTAACACATCTAAAAGCGTCCTAGTCATGCCAATCATGAAAAAGAATACAAATAATCAGAAAGGACACATTAAGAGGCCGCGAGGCCTAGTTGTCCTCATTCTCTGACCTGACCTGACCTGACCTACATCCTACTCAACATTTCATCTTTTATATAGCGCAGCTTCGCGTTCATGTTTTCGCTGCAAATGCTCAACCTTATAATTATGTTTCTTTTGTACGCTTATTAAGATTTACAACTTCACAAGTTTATTCATTCATTTAATGAGCAACTTAGGACGCGGATTTTACCGCCAGGGGGCAATCAAAGCAGTAGGGGCTTAGCGCGGGATATTCTTAGTTGGGTGTAGTGAGAGAGAGAGAGAGAGAGAGAGAGAGAGAGAGAGAGAGAGAGGGGGGGGGAGGGAGATGAGTCTTCTCTCTCTCTCTCTCTCTCTCACACCCAGATCTCTCTCTCTCTCTCTCTCTCTCTCTCACTACGCCCAACTAAGAATAAAACGCGCTAAAGCCCATCTCCCTCTCTCTCTCTCTCTCTCTCCTCTCTCTCTCTCTCTCTCTCTCTCTCTCTCTCTCTCTCTCTCTCACTACACCCAACTAAGAATATCACGCGCTAAGCCCCTACTGGTTTGATTGCCCCCTGGTGGTCAAATCAGCGTCCTAAGTTGACCATTGATTACATTAATGATTTACTCGTTTTGCAGCAGTTGATTTTGTTTTTTGGGTAAAAAAATGTTTTGGCATCAAGGGATCAAAATTCAACATCATTTTAGAATTATTACCAGAGTCAGTTCCACCTGTCATGGACTCATGGTTGAATTTTGTAAATAAAACGTGTATTCATTACGATGAAATGTTGCAGGCATGTTGAATTATTAATGTTATTGTTGTGCTTACACTATCCTTAACCCTCTTCCTTAGTTCACCCCATTTTATTTTAACCCTTTCGCCGCCAGCCATTTTTCAGCCAAAAAATACCATTAAACTTAACTGGGTAGAGAAAAAGAAAATATCTGCAATATTGCGAATTCCTCTGTGACATGTATAATATCAGGCCCATCCTTACTCACAAAATTAAGAAAATATGGTCTTTGAATAACAGGTCCTGATTTGAATGCCTTTTAGTGACATGGGTGTTAAACCATTGTGGTGCTAAAATGCGACATTGGCGGTGAAAGGGTTAAACATTTATTTGTATTTCGTTCTGTTCAATTGTTAGGTTGATTTTCTTGATGTTCTTTTTTCTTGTTTTTGTTTTGCTGCAGTTGGAATCAAAAGAATCGTTTTAGTTGGGTGTTTTTTAGAGGAGGAAGCAGTTGAGCGTGATGCCTTCTTCTGTATATCTGATAGAGCATGTGCACATTGCAAAAAAATCCGTACGGAAAATCTGCAACAAACAGAAAATCTGGAAGTAACAAATATGAAGGACTGGCACCTTACACGCGGAAGCTCATCCTCATTGCTATCCGCTGGAGCCACAAAGTTAAGCAACCTTTTGCAAAACAATGCAAAACATCTTCCTCTGAGTGATTGGCATATATATTTTTTTTAATATATTTTGTGTTTCTTGCATCCACACAAATCTTTTTTTTGCAACAAATCAAGAACAGAACATTAATTGAGTGCGAATGGGCTTCTTTATTTAAAAATGGCCAATATCCTATCCCCAAACCTATTCAAGTAGCAATATTACCTTGCATAAAACTGAGTTAAGCAATATTAAGATTACAATGCAATCTCCACTTACATCATCTTTGCAAACATTTTCATGTACCAATAATTTGCATACAACAATAACAAACATGTTTCCCTAACAGTACTTGATACAAAATACATACCGACTCAACAATGATATGAACCGTTTCTGAAGTCAACATCACACCACTTTACAGAGCAACAGAGTGTACACAACATTCTTAGCATACAATGAAAAACACACACTTTTAAGGAATACAGTATTTTTTGTGTGCAAATCAATACAAATGTAGCCTATCTATTTACTGACCTGCATTACTAATTTCACTTTGTTTGCATGCAAATTACATTATACGTAACGCCAATCATGAAAGAGAACACACACACACACACACACACAAACACACACACACACCACACACACACACACACACACACACACAACAACACCACACACACACACACACACACACACACACACACACACACACACAGCACACACCACACACACACACACAAACACACACACACACACACACACAAACACACATGGACACACAACACACACACACACAAACACACACACACACAAGCACATACACACACACACACACAAACAAAACACAAACAAACACAACACAAAAACAAACACACACACACACACACACACACACACACAACACACACACACACACACACACACACACACACACACAGACAAACTCACACAAACACACACACATAGTACACACACCACACACAAAAAACACACACAAACACACACAAACAAACACACACACAAACCACACATACACACACACACACACACACACACAACACACACACACACACACACACACACACACACACACACACACCACACACAACACAAACCCGAGGGTGCTTGACGTTTTGGGTCCAGTTTATTACATGTCAAAAAAGTGTTGAACATTTTAAATATAAAGTGTTCTTAAAATGTGGATTACAATATTTGCTGAAAATAAGTGTTGTGGGTTTCTTGATTTGAGAGGTAAAAAAATGTGAACATTGTTATATCTGTTTTGGAATCAATAAACTGTGTGGTCGTTGGAAAATACATATTTGAATATTTCGGTGGGCTTGCGTGTGTGCGTACGCGCGCGCGCGCGCGCGCCGTGTGTGTGTGTGTGTGTGTGTGCTGTGTGTGTGTGTGGTGTGTGTGCTGTTGCGCGTGTGTGCGTGTGGCGTGTGTGCGTGAGTGTGTTTGTGTGTTTTGTGGCTGTGTCTCTGTGTGTGTGTGTGTGAGTAAGCGTGTGTGTGTGTTTTGTATGTGGTGTGTGAGTGAGTAAGCGTGTGTGTTAGTGTGTGTGTGTGCGTGCGTGCGTGTGTTTGTGTGTGTTTGTGTGTGTGTGAGTGAGTAAGCGTGTATGTATGTGTGTGTGGTGTGTGTGTGTACATGGCGTGTGCGCGTACGTGTGTGTGCGTGTAAGTGCATGCATGCGTGCGTGTGTGTGTGTGTGTGTGTATGTGTGTGTGTGCGTGTGTGCGTGCGCGCGCCCGTGTGTGTGCGTGTGTGTTTTTGCTTGGTTGAACACCAGCTTGGATTTCGCTCACGTGACCTTTGTCCTCTGCCTTCATTAAGAATTGTGTATGGAAGAGGGGGTGGTCGTAGTTCGAAGTCGTGAGATTTGTGTGGGGTGGAGGGGTGGAGGGGTGGAGGTCTGGTAGGCTTATAGTACCTTTAGTAGGCTTTGCTGTGTACTGTGTACGTGCGCTTACTGTTAGGCCGGGTTCACATTAGACGCGTAAGTTCCGTACGGAAAATCCTAAATAAGTGGAAGAAAGAAGGATAAAAAATGTACGCATATAGGGGAAATTCGGACACGTGCGCAAATCTTTTTTTTTTTTTTTTTTCCCTTCTTTGTTTCACTTATTTATGGATTGCGCACGGGTTTCCGCATGGAATATCCGCTTATGTGTGTACACGGCGTTAACCTTAAGAATCCCGCATATTGGAAAGAAAAGTGATTACGTTTTAACCCTATATGTAATTGTTTGAATGACAGTTTGCATTCTCTATAAAAAAAATCTAAGTTCTTTTGAAAGAGCCTTAGGGCCCATGCACATTAGATCCGTAATCCGCAAGTTCCGTACGGAAACCCCATTCCCTTCCCATAAGAAATAATCGGACGCGGAAGACTCATCCGCAATCTCATCCGCTTATTTCTTACATAAGTGAACGGGGTTTATGTATGGAGTTGCGGATTGTATATCTAACATGCACAGGACCTAAAAACATTTTCCCTTTTTTTAGAGTTTTAAATACATTTTATTAACAATATCGAAAATTAGAAATGCGCAGAAAGAGGAAAATGAGCTGAGAGAATCATTCAAATTAAATAACGATATTATGAGGGGGAAAAAATACACACAAATAAACGAACAAACTATAAAGAAACTTAAAGGATTAAATAGAAATAATAATTAAGTAATTGAAAGCAAAAGTTATTGAAACTCTACGGCTAAGATTCTACGAGAATTGTACACAATTTCACATTTCTCAACTAAATCTTTTCGAAACAGGAAAATGTGTCCTGAACTATGAGCACTAAAGTCATTCCATATAAGTTTACCACCACCCCATTCTTGTTTCCATTGTTCAATTACTTCTTTTGTCACATGTGTTTCTTGTAAACAGATAACGTCATACTTTTTATTTTTAACGTAATTAAATAATGATCTTCTCTTATTGCGAGACCGAAGTCCCCGTACATTTAATGAAAGTAAACGCATGTTTGAATCGCAAGCCATATGGAGTGTCCAGTAAACATAGCCATAATCCGTATCCAGTCCACAGGCCCATTATCATGTCCGAAAAACAAAGCAGGTGTCGCCAACTGGGATTTGTTCCTGTTTGTCTGTCATTCCACATCCACCTGAGCGAACCTGGCTCCTCCATCCACCACCATCAGCTCTCCGGTGATGAAGGAACTGTCACCGGAAGCCAGGAATGCGACTGCGCGGGCAACGTCTTCCGGTTCCCCGATTTTCCCCACTGGGATCGTGCGAGCTCGTTATTTCAGGAATTGGGGGGGGGGGTGTGTGTTAAAACAGCACGTAGATGCGCTCGGACGCATGCACATGCACACACTCATACCCACTCATACTCTCCGTTCCTCTTCTGACAAACTTATCCTTTCTATTCCTCGTACAAACACTAAGACATAATTATGGTGAACGTTCATTTTCTTTCAGTGCCCTTTCTGTCTGGAACACCCTACCATATGAACTTCGTTCTGCTAAATCTTTCCAGTCTTTCAAAACCGCTCTTAAAACTCACCTCTTCCGGCAATACCTCTGATTTCTTCCTTGTCCTGTTTCCTGCCTTAAAATGATGTCCCCCACATTGTGGGTGGGTGGGTGTGCGCGCGTATGTGGGTGTGGGCGTGTGCGTGCGTGCGTGTTGTGGCTGTGTGAATGTTTGTGATAGTTGATATTGTAGTAGCTTATTTATGATTTATGTATTTATTTAAACAATTGTGAAGCGCCGTGAACTCAAGAGAGAAAGGGCGCTATATAAATGTTTATTTATTATTATTATTATTATACCCATCAAAACTGCACAGACACACACATGTCTTAATACTTATTATCAATTGATTCAGTCACGCTTTCAGTATGAATGCAATAAAGGTGGCTAAAGCCGGAGCCACACACGCGTAAAATCGTACGGAGATGCGATACGATTGGGTCACGTGAGACATGATTCACGTGAAATACTTCCGTCTGAAAACAATTCTGCTATTTTCGTTCACTATAGCCTACTCAAGTATACCCAATACATGATTTTCACGATCGCATCGGACTCAGATCCGGCTCATATGTAGTTTAGCAGGTTTCTAAAGTATCCCAGACTGGGGCTTCTTCACCTTTATGTCAAAAGCTTGGTGGAAAAAAGTTATGATAAATAAAACGTAGTAGAAAGAAAATGGTACATCCTCATGGCATCTGCCTTATATTAGGAACAAGTTCTTCTTTGATAAATAAAGGGCCGTCGTGTTCAAAATATTGTATTGATACTGAAGCGCCCTCGAAAGGGGGTGTATAATATTAGGTATCAAGCTAAACAAATCGTTGCTAATGCAGCGTTATACTTAGCACACGTTAATAATTAAACCCAGTGGAAACGAAAAAAGTTGTCATTTGGTCAAAATTTACTCCCCTCCCCCTTTCCTTCCTCCATCCTGTCCACACACACACACACACACACACACACACACACACATTGCAATGTGCTCATATTATTGAACTAGCCAACTCCCTTATAGTCTTTTTCCTGTCTTCCTCTTCTTTTGACAGTGTGTTTACTACAAAGCAATAATAAGTTGATAGATGCAGTCAGTTGAACTGATCTGCCAAAACAATGACAGTGACAGATCTAGGATTAGATCTAGAATTGTGATGCAAGATACGTGTATGCCAAAGTAATTTCTACTGCAGCTATATATGTCCACATGTTTTTATTCACACGATTTCTCAATTGGAAAACATTTCCAAAAAAATAATAAAGCAATTAATCTTCTTTTTGTCTGCGACAGAGCTGAATGTCAGTCACTATTATGTCTTGAGTTCCACATAATACTGACAAGACACACAGTCCCAGTAATAGGAGCTTCTCTATTTAAGTTGCAATATCACAATCTCGCATAATTTTCCTCTTCCTACTACAGAGATATTATACGAGTTCTTTCATAACATTTTACACAGCAAAACTTACCTGGGTCTTACCAATGCCCCTGTATCTAAAATTGTTTTGAATGTATTCAAGATTATGTTCCACTAAATGTGACATTAGTAGCATCAGTTTGCACGGTTTTGAGCCTTTTGTGGACACTGCTTGCCCAGCTATTTCCTCTGCAGTCAAACACGGAGACGTTAAAATGGAGATTCTTCTTTTATTCAGCTCTCAATGTTGCAACTAACAACAGTTTTCTGAATCCAACTATACTGAATCAATCACAAACTGCAGAGAAATCGAACATATCTGTGTCTCTCTCAACAGTGACTCACTGACTGATTGATTTCTATAAGTTCTCAGCTAAATATACACTACTCACAAAAAGTTAAGGATCACTATGAGAAAACAGGTGCGCAAGAAACTCCGTTCGCTCCTGTTATTTTTTTCTCAGTCAAGCCAAATTGTTATGAATTCTTGTTCAGCTGTAAGTGGGCGATGTTGTGTTAGTGGAAACATTGCACGTGATTCTCTATTACTGAGCTTGGCAGCAAAAGAAAAAGCGGAAACTTGCGAAAAAGGACCTTGTTTTGGATCGTTCTGCATGAACACATTGCACAAGCCAGATGGAAAAACCATTATGCACGTGCAAGCACTGCTGTTTATGTGTGAGATGCTGTCTCTTGCTTGGCTTTATAAGAAGACATACCACCAGTATTAGGCCTGATTTGACAATGCCCCACGACGAAAATTGAGCGAGTTGGATAGGGGACGAGCTGTTGCATGGTTCCAAGATGGTGTTCCCAAGCGAGAAGTGGCCAGGCGACTTCAGGTGTCCATCTCGGTCATTGTCAGACTGATTCAACGCTTCACAGCCACTGGGAGGGTCCATGAAAGACGCAGATCTGGTCGACCGAAGAAGACAACTCCACGTGAAGATCGTCTCATTGAACGACAAGCCCTGCAGACAAGAACAGCCTCTTCCAGCATCATTCGAAGGCAGCTGAGGGTGGCTACTAACATCAACATCAGCCAGCAGACCATACGGAAACGCCTTCATGGGTTTAACCTCCGTTCTCGTCGCCCAGCTGTACGGCCACGCTTAACTCCAGCCCATAGGGCAGCACGCCGCGCCTTCTGCAGACGTCACGTGAGGTGGACACGTCAGCAATAGGTCCCAGGTCCTGTTCAGTGATGAATCACGCTTCACTCTGAACCACAACGACGGCCAACTGAGGGTCTGGAGGCGCCCATGGGAACGCTTTATTGACGCCACTGTCAAAGAAAAGGTGGCCTTTGGTGGAGGTTCACTGTAATGGTCTGGGGGGCCTTCAGCCTTCACCACAGAACACCCTTGTATCATGTACAGGGTAACCTGACTGGCCTCCGATACCGGGATGAGATCCTTCGACCGCTGGCTGTGCCTACACTGCAGCAGATGGGACCGCCGGCTGTCTACCAGGATGACAAACGCTCGCCCCCACAGGGCAAGGGTGTAAGTCAACGACTTCCTGCAGCAGTCTGGAATCAACAGAATGGAGTGGCCAGCATGCAGTCCCGATCTCAACCCGATTGAGAACCTCTGGGATGAGCTGGATCGCAAAGTGAGGAGCAACCACCCCCCTCCCAGGGATGCCCAGCACCTCTACCAGATGCTGCAGGCTGAGTGGCAGGCGCTTCCACAGAGGATCTTCACCACCCTGGTCAACTCCATGATGACTCGCTGCGTCGAGTGCCAGAACAGCCATGGCGGATACACGCATTACTGAACTTTTGGGAGCATCAGAATGCCCTGTCTTGTGATTTCAATGACTTTGGGAAATCAAATTTCGATACGTACCCACTTTGATCAAATGTACAGACCAAACGATTGCTCGAAATTGAAGGCAATTGTGTATCGTTATCACTAAAGCATTGAATTAAATGTTGGCCAAAATTCAACGCATTGGCTTTCTTATTTGGAAAGTTATGAATTAGTTTGCAAGTGATCCTTAACTTTTTGTGGATAGCTTATAAACACAGTGGCATCCCTTTCTAGAGGATTCATGTACATAGCTGACCAATCCACAATGAACTCCAGTCTTCTGGTACAATCTAAATTTAGGTTACTCAACATTAAAACATGGCGAATCTGTATAGAAGTTACTCCCCTTTCTAGAAAGATCCATTCTAGAAAGGTCCCCAATCTTCTTGATCTTACCAGACAACACGCCTTTAAATTAACACAAAAACTAGTACATCAGCGGGTCCAATCATGTATTATGATTAAAGGCCCAAAGGGAACTAATGATTAATTTAAAATCACAAGAACTACAAGTTGTTTTACGTTGCATGGATTATCCACACTAATCTAGTGTTATCCATAAATTTCTGGAGTTAAAATCTTGTGGTCTCTGGATATTTCCAGACAAGTCTAAATATACACAATCTAAACGTTACATCGTAGCATCTTCATACAGCGTACTGTTTAAGGCAGTTTCTTTACATAAGGGGTGCCCGCCAGAACGGTCTATTTCCTCAAAAGGAATAAAGAACACAGATAAGCAGTTCTGGCATTCACCCCTCGATTATCATCTCCATACAACGTTCTGTTCAATGCAGCGATGAGGCGTTTCTTTACTTATCGTCGTCATACAGCGTTCTGTTCAATGCAGCGATGAGGCGTTTCTTTACTTATCGTCGTCATACAGCGTTCTGTTCAATGCAGCGATGAGGCGTTTCTTTACTTATCGTCGTCATACAGCGTTCTGTTCAATGCAGCGATGAGGCGTTTCTTTACTTATCGTCGTCATACAGCGTTCTGTTCAATGCAGCGATGAGGCGTTTCTCGCGGTGCGCTCTGCGACGTTCCCTGATGACGTTGACCGTGTATAGGAAAGGGTTGAGGGCGGCGTTGAGGGGCAGAACCAGCACGGCCAGCGCCACGTTCATCTCCTGGGACACGCCCACCCCCCTGTGGGCCAGAAGCCCCGCCACACCGATAGGGAACCAGCACACAAAGTCTGACAGCACCACAGTCAGCAACCGCCGGGCGATGGTCACGTGCGTGTTGGAGTCCCCCCCATCGTGGCCTGTGTCCTGCATCATGTTGGACTTGACTGACCAGTACACGAACCCTTGACCCGCGGCGATCAGCAGGAAGAGCGCCATGTTGAGGCAGATGAACACGCCGAAGGAGTAGGCGTGTCCGGAGAAGGCGGCGCTGGTGATGGGCAGCGGGATGCACAGGCCGGTCTGGCCGTAGAAATTCCAGTGGGCGGTTGGCGGGAGCAGAGGGACGGCGCCCAGGCAGAACCCAGCCCCCCACAGCAGCAGGCTGCAGAGGTGAGCCGACCTGGGGGCGAAGCGCACGCTGCTGAAGGGAAAGCGCAGCACCAGGAAGCGGTCCACCGTGATGACGCTGACCAGGAATGCCGACACCTCCGACGACACCAGCGACAGAAAGCCGGCTGCCTTGCAGACGACGCTGCTCTTCCAGTACACGTCGTTCGCCAGGTAGTTCCCCTGGTACACCAAATCCGCCCCCCCGATCATCATCAAGTACACCCCCATCAGGAAATCGGACAAACACAGGTGCATCACGAAGACGCCGAAGCCGAACGAAGTGATGGATCGGTCGATAACGACACGGAACAGCAGACTGACGGAGTTTCCCAGCACAGAACACACGGCCAGAATGAAGAGCCCCGCCCTGTACAGGTTGCTCCCGAGCAGGTCACCGCAGGACGACAGCTGGTCTGAGGGAGCCAGGCAGCCCGCAGGGTTGAAGTCCTCAGGCAACAGACGAGGGCAGCACATCTTGAAGTTGGTGGCCCTCACCTCCCGTAGCTGGCCCAGTCCCCGGAATAGCAGGTGAGGAAAGTCAGTGAGCGGGCAGTGGGTCAGGTCCACAGACTCCAGTGACCGCATGATGTGAAAGCCGACGTTCTGCACCCGGGTTAACCGAGTAGAGGACAGGTTCAACACACGGAGCTGGGACAGTTTCTGCAACTGATTTGGATCCAGTGTTGGGATGTCCACTGAAGACAGATCCAGATGTTCTAGACTGGAAAGTGTTGTGATGGCTGAAACGCTGACCTGCAGATCAAGAGGGTTCCGGGCCAGGACCAGCACATGAAGGTTGTTCATATCCATGAGCTCGGCAAGAGAAAGACTGGTGATAAAATTATCGCTTAGATATAAGCTTTGCAAATTTGGAAATGGCAACGTGAGGTTAGATAAGAAACAGCGAGAAACACTGAGATAAATCAGCATCGCGTTGTTACGTAAAGCTTCCAACGTCATATTACTACCATCAGCATTCACAAAGCGAAGGTACAGGTGGTTTTCACCAGCAAAAGCCTGGCTGCAGAAAAACTCATGTCCGAGACACGTACACCCGTGCGGACAACGGACATCACAAATCCATTCGTCGTCGTTCTGGGGACACTGTCCATACAACTTATCACACACATTGGAGGCGTGGACACACACTCTGGAATCTCTGCAGCGATAGTGTCCAGGACAGGTGTAGTGTTTGCAGTCCTCTTCATCCTCATGGCCCTGGCAATCCGTCACCCCATTGCAGCGCAGGTAGATAGGTAGACAGACAGAGGGGTCGCTGTGTGGACATTGGAAATGGCTAGAGGGACATGGCTGGTCATTTCCTCTCAATCTAGGCTGAAGTGTAAGACTGTACCCTTTTGGCAATTTCCCCATGTATACTTGGATAGGAGAGTCTGTGTAACTCATATCAAACCAACCGTTTCTGATTCGGCATCCTCTTTCATCGAAACCTCGATTGCATTGAACCATGTTGTCGCACACAAATGTGTCTGGTAAACACTAAGCACACACACACACACACACACACACACACACACACACACACACACACCTACACAAACACACACAGAGCGCATTACTGGTGACAAATACGATGCTGCATTATGGGTTGAACAAAGTTGCAGGTGTGCTTGACTGAAGCGCAGACAAACTGTGATAGGGTTGAGACTGATGACAAAGGTTGGTGAATGCTACTAAGGTGCATGCAGGTGGAAAGGAACAATGCTCAGATTTCCTAACATTTTCCAGCACGAATTTCCCCCAATCTTCGTTCTGTATAACGTCAGTTCAGACGACACAAATGGCGTTTGTTAGTAAGCATAATAATTGTCGCCCCATGCATAATTGTCACCGCACAACAATATGAGTTCATCTCGGTATGCATATTGTCGCCCCAAAATTCAGCAATGTAATGTTTTTTAATGTTTGAAGCACTTGTAATAGTATATGTTTGAGAGAGAGAGAGAGAGAGAGAGAGAGAAGAGAGAGAGAGAGAGAGAGAGAGAGAGAGAGAGAGAGAGAGAGAGAGAGAGAGAGAGAGGCGAGAGAGAGAGAGAGAGAGAGACGGAGACAGAGACAACAGAGAGAGAGAGAGCGTGTATGTGTGTTTGTTGGTAAGTACGACTGTTAGTTTGTGTTACTTATAACTTTAAGAAACACTGATAATGACTAATGGTGAGTCAGACTGACATAGGCACACACACACACACACACACACACACACACACACATACACACACAACAACACACACACACAACACACACACACACACACACACACACACACACACACACACACACATACACACACAAACACACACACACAGCAGACACACACACACACAGAAACACACACACACACACACACACACAAACACACACACACACACACCACACACGCACACACAACACACACACACACACACACACACAACACACACACACACACACACACACACACTCCTTCTTCTTCTTCGGTATGATCTTCCACCTTCATCATTCTGCAGCTACGATAGGTAGGGAGGGCGCCGTGGAAGAGGGTGGAGGTTAAGAACAAAGGGCTGAGGAGGAATGAGGGGGCAACAGAGATAGAGAGAGAGAGAGAGAGAGAGAGAGAGAGAGGAGAGAGAGACAGAGAGGAGAGAGAGAGAGAGGAGAGAGAGAGAGAGAGAGAGAGACACTGAGAGAGAGAGAGAGGAGAGAGAGAGAGAGAGAGAGAGAGACAGAGACAGAGACTTGAGAGAGAGACACGGAGAGAGAGAGAGAGACAGAGAAGAGAGACAGAGAGACAGAGAGAGGAGAAAGACAGACAGAGAGAGAGAGAGAATGAGAGAGAGACAGAGAGAGAGAAAGACAGACAGAGAGAGAGAGAGAGAGAGAGAGAGAGAGAGAGAGAGAGAGAGAGGAGAGAGAGAGAGAGAGAGAGAGAGAGAAGCGAAATATTGTACAAAAAGGGAAAAGCTGATTTAGCCTGGTCAAATGTGTGCAGTGCACATTTTCTACACACACACGCAAAACAACTAGAGTCGGATGAGAACAGCGAGCTGCAAGCCTGGCATTTTCTTGTAACTGTTTAGCAGTCGGAAGCACGGGTTGGCAGGCACTGACTATATGTCAGGCTCCTGATGTGACGCAATATAATGTGACTCGTGGATTTGCTTCCCAATCGCAAGAAACACAAATGTCAAAATATTCACTCACAATGGTAGTGTAAAAGCACTTACCTCAGATTGTCCACAGTCAGAGAGCCCAGGAACCATTTTACCTCAGAATCACACTGTCAAGGTATTGAACAAAACGGTTACCTCAGAATGAAATAGTGTAGTGAGCATTTACCTAACATGTTACACAATAACAATTAAAGGGGATATGGCGGACAGATTTTAAAGCCTCAGAAAAAAACCCTTTTCGTTCACAATTTTGGAAGGTGAGAAATACAATGGTCATTCTTAATGTATTTTTCATACCTAGTTGACAGGGGGTAAACTGACATCATTCTCCATTATTGTTCTCCTACCTCAGAGTTCCCACAGTCATACTCACTGTGCGGGGCACAGGGGGTGAACTGACATCATTCTCCATTATTGTTCTCCTACCTCAGAGTTCCCACAGTCATACTCAGTGTGCGGGGCACAGGGGGTGAACTGACATCATTCTCCATTATTGTTCTCCTACCTCAGAGTTCCCACAGTCATACTCACTGTGCGGGGCACAGGGGGTGAACTGACATCATTCTCCATTATTGTTCTCCTACCTCAGAGTTCCCACAGTCATACTCAGTGGCGCGGGGCACAGGGGGTGAACTGACATCATTCTCCATTATTGTTCTCCTACCTCAGAGTTCCCACAGTCATACTCAGTGTGCGGGGCACAAGGGGTGAACTGACATCATTCTCCATTATTGTTCTCCTACCTCAGAGTTCCCACAGCCATACTCAGTGCGCGGGGCACAGGGGGTGAACTGACATAATTCTCCATTATTGTTCTCCTACCTCAGAGTTCCCACAGTCATACTCACTGTGCGGGGCACAGGGGGTGAACTGACATCATTCTCCATTATTGTTCTCCTACCTCAGAGTTCCCACAGTCATACTCAGTGTGCGGGGCACAGGGGGTGAACTGACATCATTCTCCATTATTGTTCTCCTACCTCAGAGTTCCCACAGTCATACTCAGTGTGCGGGGCACAGGGGGTGAACTGACATCATTCTCCATTATTGTTCTCCTACCTCAGAGTTCCCACAGTCATACTCAGTGTGCGGGGCACAGGGGGTGAACTGACATCATTCTCCATTATTGTTCTCCTACCTCAGAGTTCCCACAGTCATACTCAGTGTGCGGGGCACAGGGGGTGAACTGACATCATTCTCCATTATTGTTCTCCTACCTCAGAGTTCCCACAGTCATACTCAGTGTGCGGGGCACAGGGGGTGAACTGACATCATTCTCCATTATTGTTCTCCTACCTCAGAGTTCCCACAGTCATACTCAGTGTGCGGGGCACAGGGGGTGAACTGACATCATTCTCCATTATTGTTCTCCTACCTCAGAGTTCCCACAGTCATACTCATAGTCCGGGTCACAGGGGGTGAACTGACAGAAGTCCTCATCGCTGTTGTCAATGCAGTCAGAGCGGTGATCACAGACCAACGTATAGAGCACGTGCTGCAAGCGGTTTCTGCACGTGAAAGGCGGAGGGGAGGGAGACACGCTGTGAACACAATGGGTAGACCCACTGCTACCCTCCCCGCCTCCCAGTCTGCATCTGGTGCTGAGGTCACACTCCAGAAATTGGTGGGTTACGTGACCTCCGTGGCATTCGACAGTGCGAACTTTGTAGTGCGCATTGGTTGGTCTTGATATTGTGATGCGTTTGTCTGTTGCGCTAGGGGACGTTGAATTCTGTTCTGCACTCAAACAAGAAGGGTTGCTGCAGTTCGCTGTTATGGATTTGTGGCCCAGCACCAGGAAAGGGACATTAAGTGTCAAACTGTGACCATTCTGAGAAAATTATACATTTGAAAACCTTCAGACAATTTTCTTTCAAATGATACAAGAACCATTCTTGTATCTGTTTCCGTTCTAGAGTTATGAGCAATTAAATTTAGTTGGGCGAGTGTCGGCCATTTTAATAAAAACAACACAGTCTAAGTCTAGCCTAGCTGAAGAAAATACATTGACCTACTAATTTTAAAACACTTGTAAGGCATAGGGTGTGGGTATTTATAAGGCCATTTTATAGACCATATTAAAAGATCATCCTTGATAAATAAATATGAATGATAAGAAGTTTGAAAACACAAAAATACCCATAACTCAAAATTGACAAAAACAATGAGATTTTTGGACTTTGCAAGACTGTTGTGAGAAACTAACCCAGCGATTCAGTGTCCCTTTTGTGGTGCTGGGTCTCATTTACAACCAGTGAAGGGGACATTAAAAGCGCGTATGTGTGCATGTCTTAAGATTACTGTGTTAAAACAAAAAAGAATATGTTCTACTGGCAAGCTTGCACACACAACACACACAACAACAACATCCACCCACCCGTCAATCCATCTATCCATCCATTCATACACACATACATAGGCTTGTGTATAATGAGAAACACGGATCTTTGTTAGGCTTGGAGTAAATGGGGGAGGGGGGATAGAGAAGCTAGGAAACAAAAGAAAGTATTAATAATAATAATAATAATACCAATAATAATAATAATAATAATAATAATAGTACATTTATATAGCGCTCTACCTCAGATGAGCCCAAAGCGCTTTACATTCAATTATTCATCAACAGACAACAAAAACAGCATTCAAGAATGACACCAACCAGCAACAACGCATATACAAAGCAACTCGCTCTCTCTCTAACTACACACACACACACACACACACACACACACACACACACACACACACACACACACACGCGCCGCGCGCGCGCGCGCGCGCACACGACACACACACACACACACACACACACACATTTATCGACGCCAACTCGTTCATACCCCATTCAGTAAGCCACAGCAACCGAGCTAACACAGACGGACCTCATATACCAACACACATACACAAACACCCTCGCACACAACGTACGCACGCAGACAGACACACAGACACGCAGACACACACACACACACCACAACACACACATGCGTGCACACACAACCCACAAAACCAAAAACACACACAAGCACACATGTATGCACACATGCATGCTCACACAAACACACACACACACACACAACACACACACACACACCACACACACACACACACACACACACACACACACACACACACCACACACACACACACACATACACACACACACACACACACACGCACCACAAAACACAGCACAAACCTCTTATTCAATCTTCCCTCACGTGCACACAACGATAGACAACTGATCAAATATTTAGGGCCGTGCAGCAGGAAAAAGATGGGTTTTAAGAGAGGTTTTGAATGAGGAGACTGAGTTGGAGTGTCGGAGAGGAGAAGGCAGAGAATTCCAAAGAGATGGTGCTTGACAAGAAAAAAAGAACGGCAAACCCTCAACATGGACGAACGAACGAACGAACGACATTTTATTTATACAGGGCAATATGATAAGCATAAATACGTTTTTTACGCTAAGCCATGTGGCAAGAAGGGAAGAACATTAAACCAAAACAAATGATGGAAAACAAATACAGAAATATGGAGAGCAACAACATTATAAATACAAAGCATATAATTCATTCAATTCATTAGTGCTTGAGAGGAGAAGAGAAGAGAGATGAAGAAACAGGAAAGACTGAAGGTGAGAGAGAGAGAGAGAGAGAGAGAGGAGAGAGAGAGAGAGAGAGAGAGAGAGAGAGAGAGAGAGAGAGAGAGAGAGAGAGAGAACTAGAGAGAGACAGACAGAAATGACACAGACAGACAGAATGACAGACATATAGAGACAGAGACATAATCATTTGCATCTTAACATTACATGCTACAGACATTTTTTTAATGTTTAGTATTCAAACATTTAAAAAATCAGACATCATAATGTAGTTTTCAAAATAATTCCGAAAAGATGAATAACTGGTTATTTATTTTAGATTATGTTAGTAAAGAGTTCCTAAGAGAACCTCCTGGAGATATTTCGAGCTAGGTAAATTAACAATCGGGAACATTTACTTATGCCAGAGTTACATATCCACATCTATGCACTACCAACGAGAGCAGCAGCAGCAACACCAAAACAACAACAACAACAACAACAACAACAACAACAGGGCATAAACTTACTGTGTCCAAACTATGAGTTCAATTAAGACAAACGTTTGCATTTTCCCCTCATGAAATATTTAAAGATTCTGAAAAAAGTGTTCATTCTGATTTTGATTTTTTTTTTACCATGTGACACTAACAGAAAACGAGAAATAATATATTTGAAAACAAAATCAAGAGCGAATCACAATCCAAATGATGTACATAATTTAGAGTTCAAAGTACCCACTAAGAGTTCTAGTCAACCGTTCAACTGCGCAGATAAAAGATAGTCTTTTCCAGATTGTACTTTTTTCCAAATATCAACTCTTACAAATTTTATTTTTAGTAGTAGGATTGAATTGAACCATTTGTAGCACACTGTATTTTTTGGGTTGTGGAAATGAGTGGCTTAGCTGGCTGTTTTCACCGCCAGGTGGCATAAAGTTCGAGTGGGGATAATCATCTTTATATTCTTAGTTGGGGATACAGATAAGAGAGAAAGAGGGAGAGGTCTCTCTCTCTCTCCTCTCTCTCTCTCTCTCTCTCTCTCGTCTCTCTCTCATCTGCTCTCTCTCCTCTCTCTCTCTCCTGTAATAAGACTCGTATCCCTCTGGGAGTCTCTCTCCCACTCACTCTCTCTCTCTCTCTCTCCAACTGAGGACATCACGAGATAAGCCCCTATGAGTTGGTTGCCACCTGGCGGTCAAATTAGCGAGCTAGGTTGACCATTAAAATGCAACAGTTCCAGTGATTATTAGTGACTAAAATATCTGAACAACCATGTGCTAAAAAAGTGTCACTTTATTCAACTTTTTTGGTTACAGTCGTCAGCCCTCTAATCCATGGAACAGTACGTTTTATTATTATGGTTTGTTTTCCAGTACGTTTTTATATGTGGTATTTGATACATCTGGTGTGTTTTCATACACTAATACATTGGATGGTTTCTGATAAAAGGCATATTTTAACTGATGAGATTTGACCTTTGACCAGCATTATTTACCCTGAACATGTCTCGTTGATTCTGGTACAATACGTTTGTTAAAACAAATAAACCTTACTTTTAATTTGAGTAAACTCACACAGTGCGCCAATTCCAGACAGGACTGTGTCACAGAACGCAGGGTACGTGGAAGGAATGCTCCAGTCATGATAAAAACATAGAGGATGGTTTGTAACCTTCTTGTTCACAATGACAGGTACATAAAATGCCGTGCTCCCGTCTTGCCACTGGTGTAAGGATCTATACCTGTTAGTAAAAGACACACGCAACAAGCGAGCGACAACGTGTGACTCAACGTCAATAAGAAGTCCACTTTACAATGCTGGTTTACATTAAAAACAGAACAACTAGTGTGCGTGAAACAGAGTGTCATCAATATTAATTTCATGTAGCTGAAAGCCAATTGTGTTGTTAAAAATGGCACCGTTTTCTTTCTGTTTTCACTCTGTCCCCTTGACTAACTCGATGTAGAACTAAACTAGTGTGCGTGAAACAGAGTGTCATCAATATTAATTTCATGTAGCTGAAAGCCAATTGTGTTGTTAAAAATGGCACCGTTTTCTTTCTGTTTTCACTCTGTCCCCTTGACTAACTCGATGTAGAACTAAACTAGTGTGCGTGAAACAGAGTGTCATCAATATTAATTTCATGTAGCTGAAAGCCAATTGTGTTGTTAAAAATGGCACCGTTTTCTTTCTGTTTTCACTCTGTCCCCTTGACTAACTCGATGTAGAACTAAACTAGTGTGCGTCAAACAGAGTGTGATCAATATTAATTTCATGTAACTGAAAGCCAATTGTGTTGTTAAAAATGGCACCGTTTTCTTTCTGTTTTCACTCTGTCCCCTTGACAATGGCTAACTCGATGTAGAACTAAACTAGTGTGCGTCAAACAGAGTGTGATTAATATTCATGCAATGTCATGTAACTGAAAGCCAAGTGTGTTGTTAAAAATGGCACCGTACCAGCCGCCGTGGCGTAGTGGTTAGCGTCGCGGACTACTGGCTGGGAGGTCTTGGGTTCGAATCCCATCAGAGGCGAGGGTTTTTTCGGTCCTGGACTGACTCCTACCCAGAGTGAGTGGCTCAATGGGAAGACTGAAACCACACAGTCGAGCTTCATCCGCTTATTCTGAGAATGTTTGCTCTAATTTCAAAACTAACAATGCAGGTGTCTGTAGTTCTCGGGCCTGGTTAAAGCCGGGATATCATTATGAAAGGAAGCACAGAATACAGATGCAGTCTCAGACCGGTACGGAACTCATCATCATCATCATCATTGTCATTCGCCTCATCTCCATCATTCATTTAATAAAATTAAAATAAAGTTGCGACAAAAAATGTCTGTGTCCTAAATATGTGGCTTTGCATGCCCTGCTCTAATGGTGACATTCAGTTTCGGTTTCAATCCAGTCATGCCTTGGTTGCGTTTCGGGTCAAAAGTCATGGGGGATCAGTGTGTTCTCGGTTTGAGCTGTTGGTGGCACGGTCGTGGTTTGCGCCCATCGGAGGTGGACCTCACTCACGCTGGCATATCATTAATAGTGTCGTCAGTAGGGGGCTTAGTAGGTGGTGTCCTGAACAGGCTCCACTGAACTCCACCGAAGTGACTCAGCAGCAGTTCAGTGTCTCCTAGGTTGGTTGCCTCCTGACGGCCTAACATAGATTAGCTCCCCTTGCTACTGGTCTCGGATTCTGCGACCTGAACAAACCGGGGTGTGGCTGCGAATTGGGATTCGGAATGAGCGGCGCGCCTCTGGGTGGACTGAAGGTAGGGAAGACAATCCTCGAGTCTAGGATGCTCTGTGGTGCCTCTGAATCTTCATCATCACGGGTCAAAGGACTCCACAACCGACTGAACTTCCATGTTCTCTAAACTCCACATTGGCCAATCCTGTCTTTGCTGGAAGTGTGTGGCATTGGTGGCATTGACAAACAAACAAGCGAATATCTGCTTCAGTTGTGCCCACTCTTTGACCAGCTAAGGAAGAGCATTTGACCAGACCCCGTCCCACTCAACCAGAAACTCTATGGTGACCTTGGGGACCTGCACATATGGCCGCCTTCACCTCGGCTGCTGACGTGTCCATCTGAAGACGTACGAGAAGAAGAAGTTTGAAGCCCTTCATCCTTTCAGACCTCGAAAGTACACTCTGACGAAGACAGGGGACGACCGGTGGATGCCTTGGGCCATACCTCGGAGGGCCTTCACATGATCCTCACCACCACTAGTAGGACTCCAACTACCGTTGGCGACCACCACTGGAAAAGACTGATTCCGCTAAGTGATTTATGTCGTGTGAGTGCGGTGCGGGTGAGAGCTTAATTTCTTTCTATTGTAAGAGTGATTTGCCACCCCGCTCCCATCAGTTTAGTGGGTTTAAGTTTCTGGTGTGTTTTTATTTGGGGGGGGGGGGGGGGGGGGGATCGGAAACGAGTTATTAGTAAGGACCCATTAGACATGTGAGTTTACAAGAAATATTGATATGTACGAGAGGCTGAATAAAATGTCTTGTTTTGTATATTTTGCTTTCGAGTTGTACTTGGGTGTGTTCTGGTAGTATATGTCGCTTCAAACATAAACGAACTAGCACATACTCCCTAGACAAACTTGACAAACACCCACAACCCTCCACGCCCCTCCCGTCCCCTCCCCTACCCCAACACACCAAATTGGAAGCGAATCTGTAAAGCGGTTCCCGATATATAGCCGGACGGATAGGCAAAGAAATTCATAACATTATACAAAAAACACGACAAACACTTTTCAAAGGTGTCAAGAACATTTCATTTTGTGTAAACTTTAAAACTCTTCAAAACTTTTCAAAAGTGTCAAGAAAATTTCGTTTTGTGTTAACTTTAAAACTCTTTGTGTCTGCCAGTTCTGCATAACATGTAGAACATTTTTACATAATTATGTAGAATATTATCTACATTTCACTTACGAGAGGAAAATAAATTCTTACATCAACGAAACATGGCTTTCAAACGTCCTCAGACCGATGTATGCACGTTTGGCGCGCCATAGCTGCAGTATCTTCTCAACGTCTTGCCTTTCTTTTGGCGTGTTCAGACTGACCAGCGCACCGCCTTTGTCTCTGCATGCATAAGACGCGTTGTCCCACGTCATGTGTGGATTATCCATGAAAAGGTAGCAGTTGTCTCCGATCCACCATTGTTGTCTTCCACACCTGTTCATAGATACTGTACTGCCTGCTATAATATAGTGACCCAGCACCACGAAAGGGGACATTAAGTCGCTGGGCTAGTTTCTCACAACAGGCTTGCAAAGTCAAAAATCTCATTTTGGGGGTCAATTTTGAGTTATGGATATTTTCGTGTTCTCTAACATCTTATCTTTCATAATTTATAAAGGACGAATCTTTACTATGGTTTCTAAATGGTTTTGCAAGTGCTTTAAAACGAGTAGGTCAAAGCATTAGATGCTCATAACTCTGGCATGAAAAAAAGATACAGGAATGGTTCTTGTATCATTAGAAAAGAGAATTGTCTGATGTTTTCAAATGCATAATGTTTCTCAAAATGGTCAGTTTGACACTTAATGTCCCTTTCCGGGTCACATATATGATTAGGGGCGGATCAATCGGGGGTGTTCTTAGGTTTTCGGAAACCGCTCCTCTATCCCCAGATGTATCTTATACGCATACAAGGGTGAAAAGTTAAAAAAATCACTCCATTTTCCGTTACTACTCACTGAAATTGTAACATTTTCCCGGAAGGCTTCGTCCCCTGGGCCCCCCAAAAGGGCATTGCCCTTTAACCCAGAACCTATGCAGTTCCCTGGACCCCCGGTAGATTCCCCACCCCCCTTACTAATCATTTGGTCCGCCACTGAGATGCTGATGCTGATAATGCAGCTAACAATGGATCAAACAAGGCAAGAGATTATTAATGTGTTCATGTTTAATTTGTACCAATAAATTTTTTTTAATCTAACATAAGTTTAGGCGCGCTCTGCATCCAACACATTTTCCAAACTATAGGCTGCAAACTGCTGACTTAAAAAAAAAAGGATTGATGATTAAACTGATTAACTTGTTTTATATTTTATATTATGTTAAATGACAGACATAGAGATTGTGTCGCCGCATTGCAGCGCCACCCACTTTTTTTATGTGTTGGGGGGGTATGAGGGGGTGGAAACTTGGGAAACCTAACTACCAGTTTGGTACAAACCAGGCAGCGGGATTTCTACCTGCTCTTACCAACTTTCAACAGCACGGGTCAGACTTACTTTAAGTCCCCATCTGAAGGACTTGGCGTTCAGTTCGATTTTTTTTCATCGAACTGGAAAGAAAGGACGGGGCCCTAATCCGGATTCGAACTTGGATCTAACGTTTTAGTTAAAAGATTAAACTGAAAGCCATTAAAAACACACAAAAAACCCAATCACCTTACCTGTCATAATTTGTGTAGCTGCACCTCTCTTCATCTTCTCCGTTTAAACATTCCCACCTTCCATTACAAGGGAAGAACTGTTTCAGCAGAAGATGGAACGAATCCACTGAACAATTCAGGGTATCCTGGCCAATTTGCTGAGGAATGTTAGCAATGGACCCCGTCATAAATATCAGCTTGAATCCTGAATGCCCAAGATTTACTATACCAGTGACGAAGTGAACATGGAGACTGGCCCAGTAGAAACTGCGCGTGGGCGGCATAGGGTTGAACTTTGTGTGAATATTTTGCTTGCAATGTTTCTGCGCTAGATGTGTAACGTTCGTTCCGTTGAGATACAGTTCAAGGTACTCTGAGTCACAGGAACCTATAGAAAGGTGCACGAACCTCACCAACAAAGATGAGGCTGGTGGTGATAAGGGCAGAGACGTCCACAAGTCCAGACTAGTTGTGTACAGAGTTTTGCCATCCCAATATGGCGACTGCACGAATCCTGAAATCGTCGGGGGGAAAAACGTCATAAGAACCACCACCATCATCATCGTCATCGTCAGCGTTGTCATTATCATTACCATTAACACTATCATCATCGTCGTCATCATCGTTATCGCTATCGTCGTCGTTTAAAAGAAAGTAGAGGAAAGGAGGAGAAAAAAGAACACACGCGCACTCACACTGGACTCACTGGAGCCAATATGTTGTCAGATTAACACAAAGGCCCCCACGTGGGGATACTGGGGGAGGGGGGTCTTCCGTACAAATAGCTCCCCCACCTTCTGGAAGTTATGTACTTGTAATTTTCCTCTAATCTGTCTCTCTCTTTTGACTCTGCCTTTTTTCCTTGCTTTGTGTAATCTACTATCTTTCTGACTTTTTGGCCCATTCTCCTGCCTTTGTTAAAAGAAACATTCCCATATACATGTAGGTTTTCTCCTTTGAGCTCCCCCGAAATCGGAATGTGTCGGCTGTATGCAGCGAGGAGACCAGTGAAAACTGGAAAACGGACACATACGTACCCAATGTGGCCTTATGGCCTGGGAAACGCAGAAGAAGAAGAAGAACACAAAGGTTGTTCTGACATTGAACACAAATACAAATTATAGAGTCAATCAAAGTACAAACAATTCAAAGGTGAACAAACAATAACTTAAAAACAAAAAATACGATTCACATTGTATATCTCACTCTTTCACACACACACACACACACACCCTCTGTGTGTGTGTGTGTGTGTGTGTGTGTGTGTGTGTGTGTGTGTGTGTGCGCGTGTGCGTGTGTGTGCGTGTGCGTGTGCGTGCGTGCGTGCGTGCGTGCGTGTGTGTGTGTGTGTCTGTGTGTGTGTACCTTTCATTTTCGAGGTGTAGCTCACTTGAATTCGAGGCCGATCCACGTAAGCAACCGTCGTGAAATTAAGTCGAATATTTTGTTGATTTGGTGTAGAACTATATGGAGTTTGTAGAGATAGTTCGACGATGTTACTGTTACTGAATACGTAAGATGGGTTACTGTACCAGATCTTCCAAAAGATTCGGGAATCCTTGTCTTGGTACGAGTTTCTTAGGTCTACTCTGAACCCAGAAGTAAGTTTAAGTCTGTATAAATGGATGCGAACTATTCGGCCTGGGGAGGTTGTTACTCTGATTCTACAGAAACCAAATGACGATATATATGTATACTGAATAGAGAGAGAGCCATGATGAACGGTTGCTGCGATGTTGTTCGAAGTCCGTACGCATTTGTCGACGGCTTCTGTGTTGATATTAAGGGCAGATCCGTTTTTGATGAAAATGTTTGCGAAAGGCCATGTGGTTTTAAAACTGGAAACGATTGTCACCTTTGTCTGCGTCTTACTTGTGTTGCTGGCGTTGTGGTGGTTGTCTGCAACGTCAAGGAGAGCACAAGGTGATGGATACAATCAAATCACCAGCAATTTCCATAACTAAATTTTACTTCATGTCTGTTGTGAGAGAGTCAATCGAAGGTGGGGAGAAACTCGAAACTCAAATTGTTTGAATGAGGATAAACTGAGTAAGCATAAACAACTGTTTCTTTTTATCAGGCCCTCAAACAGTAAGGGAGGGAGAACATAAATGATAGGTGGAGAAGACAAACAGAGATATACATCTGTCTGTCTGCCCGCTTGTCTGTCTGTATATCTGTATATATACAGATATACAGACAGAAGGAGAAACAGCGACAGACAGTACCTAAACAGAAGATAGAGCTAGAGAGAAGCAGAAACATTTAAAGTAGAGGGGAAATTATTAAACTATATTAAAGAAAGAAAGCTTCTAAATAAGAACTGTTAAAGATAAAAGCTAACCAATACATGTTTTTATGAAGGTATTTCATTTGACTGTTATAGCAAAGAAATCATTTCAGGGTTATTTTCCCTAATGTGACATAATCAACGACGTTAAAGACGGGCCACGTTTGGACGTTTCTGTCCCAGACACACGTAGAGATCACCGAAACAACACCCCATTCAAAAAACACAACTCCCAGTTTGCTTTGGTAACCGAGAAATAACGCCTCGAAAACCTCGATTTTTACCTGGGATTTTTAGTTCCGGTATATGAACATACGGGTCTTTTGATTTATAAGAGGGAATAAGAGGGAACGCTAATCAGAAACCTTGTATCAAATTAATAATATGATCCAATCAGTGTGCATGGCACAGGAAGGCTTTCCCTCTGAAAAGCAGACGATAGTTTCATCGAAAATCTCAGTACAGTAGAAGGACCGTGACTCTGATGTTGACTACATAATATTACAAAAGAAAGAACACTTTCATCAGACATCAACGGTGACGTAAAGATGTGCAGAGAAATGACGTTTGCCAGTCGTGCTCTGAGAATAGCTGATTCAGAATCAAATGGTAGGCAACTTCGCCTCGCATGTCCCTCTCAGTTTCTCCATTCTATGATTCTATGATTGTACGATTTTAGTCTAGGCCTACTGAGTACTGGGTAGTAGGCATATGCCAAGTAGGAACTTGTCATGGAATTTTACAGTCTGAGGTCTGAACAAGAAAGAAGAAAACTAAGCTTTCAGTTTAAAAGTTGGGAGTCTTTTTTGGTGCTAGCCCTATGTCATGTTGAGTATGTTGGCGAGCAGAAGCCCTACAAGACTACACCATGTAGACTAGATCTACATTGTAGCTACTCATCAGCCAAGTATATATATCTTTAGCGATGACCGTATTTGTGCCAGTCTGACACAGAGTTACGTCCCTTTGTTTAAATTTAAGCGAATAAAAAAACCCGAAACTTTTCGAGTTTGCAAACTGGCCAATACTAAAAAGAAGATTTTTTTCTTGTCGCTGCATATTTTTTACCTTAAAAGAATGGTCTTAAAAGAAGTCGTGACGGGTGTACAGAGGATTCGTCTTCCTCGCTTTCAAGGTGAAATGTGCATCTTTCAGACAGATCACTGATCGGCGGTGCGGAGATTTACCGAGTTGAAAAGCGTTGACAGAATCAGTTGTCCGCTCGCTAATTAAGGCCACCTCACGCTAATTAAGAGTGCCGGATACTAGATGAAGCCTTCTAGTGATGTTCTCAAAGGTTTAAAAACAGTTCTACCGTGCCAAATTTTTCCTAAATCCCCCGTATTAAATGTGCCGATTTCTGATTTTGCCTCTTTTTTTTTGCGAAGTCCTGCGCATCGTTTTCGATTCACCGGAAGTGATAGCTTTGTTTCGGTTTATTTACATAGCTGTTGATTAGAGAGAACAAGAAGCTTCACTCAGCGCATCGATCGTTGAAAAGCTGTGCCCAAGGCGCGCTAACAAAGATAAACTGCAGTAAGATTATCATTAACCGGTGTGAAGCTTGATCAATTTTTTAAAAAAAGATTTGGGTTACTCCAGTCATAGAAATAGTTAAGTCAAAAATCGAGGCGTATTCGCCGTTTTATTTCCACATAGGAAATGACGCGTGTGAAAGGTCAAGGTCAAGGCCGATGACAACGCATGCGCACTTCTGTTTTCAAACTGAATGACGGACTCAAAGACAACAATGCGATTCTTGCTTGTAAGCACAGCTTACAATATTTTACTTCCTTCGACCAGCGGCATCAGAAAATGACATTCGTTTGTTTCGATACTTAAAATGTAAGTGTTTAATGTTGCACATGTGTGGTTTTGAAACTTCCTAAAAATCTAGAGTGATGAAAGTTCGATTGTTTTTTGTTCGATCTATGCACGGACGACTGACGTATTGATGATCAATACGTCAGTTTGATGACGATTACACTAATAAATACGTCAATGCACGAGACGAGCGCATGGTAAGGGGGAGCGCTCTAAGAAAGTTTTAAATAAGAAGAAGTTTTCTTCCACTGAGTTTTTTTTTAATGCAAAAACAAATATTGAAGAGCTTCTTTTCTAAAAAAAAAAGCTACATTATAGGTTCTACAGACAATACACTATCTGTGAATACTGTTTTTCTAAAAAAAATAGTGGAGTTTTGTTCAGCTTTCAATCATCTTTGATTGTTGGAAGAAATATGTCACACATTTCTGTATTTGAGAGTCATGATTGAAAAATAGAGCAATGTTTCAACAAAATCGTACCTATTTTTAAAAACTATTGACAAAAAACATGTCTACTCCAATTTAGGTATTTTTCTTTCATTTTATTAGTACAACTCTGAGAATTACGTAAGGTTTTTTTTTTCTTGTCGTACCTAATGTCTTCATCTTGGTTGGTCTACCATTGATCTTTCATTCATAGAGTGTGATCTACAAATAAGATACAAGGTCTAATTTATTTTATAGACTATTCTAGATCTAGAAGTTGAAACGTGAAGAAGAAAAGCAGACTAGATAATATTGCGTTTTGGTTGTTCATCTTGAATAGATAATATTCTATCTTATAAATTATTATGAAATAAAGATAATTGTCAAGATCTACTAGATCTAGGTATATGTAGCCTAAACCGTTCTGGTTTAAACTGCCAGATCTATTTAATGAAAACTACAATAAAGAAAAAAAAGTAGTTGAGCAGATGTGTGGTGTGGTGTGGTGTTTGTGTGTGTGTGTCAGACAGACACTGAAGCCGTGCTACCATCGAAAACACCTTCTCTTAACATTGCTACTCGCGGGCGACGTACATAGTAACCCGGGGCCACACCGCCAGGCAAGCACCTTCCCTTGCGGACTCTGTGATAGACACGTACCATGCACTGACTGTGTTGCTTGCGACGAATGTAGTGAATGGTATTACCAGTCTTGTCTGGAGCCCTGTACCACTGACTTCAGCCTGCTACAACACCAAAGCGTCCAGTGGATCTGTCACAAATGCTACAGCATCAACTGTGGCACATTCACTTTCAACAGCTACTACCTAGATAGATAAAATTACTACTAGCCTCTCTCTGACCTCTCCATAGACTCCTTCAACTCCTCCTGTCACTTCAGCCCTTTTCAGACTAGTAACCCTGTCAGTCAAGTAGACCACAAAGGGAAGAACCGTACAGTACCCCCACCACGACACCCATCCACTGGCTCTCAGCACGGCCCCCCTGGTACGGATTGTCGCAGGACCCCACCAGCTCACCAGAACAATAGGCAACAACCATGGCCCTCAAGCTCAGGTTCTGCTTCTGATGACAGTAACTCCCTTCGAGCGCCAAAAATAAAGAATTTGAGAGTGCTGACAGTCAACTGCCGAAGTGTATTAAGAAACAGAGCAGAGTTCCTTGCAACAATAAACAACACCAAACCAGACGTTGTGGGTGGAATTGAATCGTGGCTAGGTCCGGAGAATAAAGCACGTGAGGCCATCCCCGAGGAATATGCAGTCTACAGGAAAGACAGAGGGACCCTGGGAGGTGTGGTTTTCATCCTGGTCCACAAGAGCCTTATTTCGTCGTCACTCCCAGAGCTCAGTGCAGACTGTGAGATGATATGGGTGAAGATCCGCCTCCAAGGAAATAAAGATCTACTCATTGGCTGCTTCTACATGTCCCACCGTGCACAGAGGGACCTAGCAGAATTGAACAAAAGAATCCCAAAGATTACCAATGTCCAGAAACATCAAACAGTTCTCTTGGCCGGTGATTTCAACTGTCCAGACGTAGACTGGGAAACAGCCACAGTCGCCTCCAATGCACCGGACCGTCTCATGCAGTTGGAACTCATCGATATCACTTCAACAGCCCAGCTTACTCAGGTAACCAGGGATCTGTGTCACCAGGGCCTTTCTCTTGCTCTTTGCTGATGCATGTCATTTAGCTTCATTTTTTGGTTCGTCATTGTAGGGTGCATTTGTGAGTAAAAGCTGCATGTGCGTGCATGCAAATATTTGTGAAGGTGTGTGTGTGTGTGTGTGTGTATGTTGTGTGTGTGTGTGTGTGTGTGCGTGCGTGTATGCGCGCTTGTGTGTGTTCGTGTACGGTGTGTGTATATACGTGTATGTATACGTTTGTGTGTCTATGCGTGTGTATGGGTGTGGGTGCATGCTTCCACAATTATTGCCACATGCCCATGTCACAAGGCTAGATCAAACAAATAACGCCTAAAGTGTTCCTGCCTGCAAGAAAAGAAAGACTTTGAACACTGGCATATCTTCTTGCTTTATTTGCCCACTAGGACACTTCGTTTTATTGATTTCATTAATTGTAGACATTTTTTTCTGAGCATTCGTTTGTCTTTTATGCATAGCTGCGTGTGTGTGCGCGTGTGTGTGTGTGTATGCATGTGCGCGCACATACATGCATGCGTGTGAGAGAGACAGAGAGAGAGAGAGAGAGAGAGAGAGAGAGAGAGAGAGAGAGTATACATATTTGTATGCATGCATGCCAGCGTGTGTGCGTGTATGTGTGTGTGGGTATGTGTGTTTGTGTTCATGCATGTGTGTGTGCATGGATGTGAGTGTGGATGAATGGGTTTAAGATTAAACCCATTAAGATTTGGTTGTAATTTTAAATGTGTGTGTTCAATTGGAGTAGTCTTTACAATTTGTTCCCCAACCTATTGTGCCTTTAAATCACAGGACTTTTTAAAGTCATGACGTCATGATAGTAGGAGGTAATACTTTTTTGATGACATCAAAATTGATTTTTGTGTCACAATAGGGCCTGAAGAAAAGTGTGGAAGACACTTGAAAATTCTCTGTAAACTAGATCTGGAATATGGGCGTTTGTGTTCTTTATTTTCTAATGTTTTTATTTATCAAACATTTTACAGTTATGTGATTTTATCACTTAGAAACTGGCAAGTTTTTGTTTTCATTTAAAAGATTCAAGACCTCTCTCTCTCTCTCTCTCTCTCTCTCTCTCTCTCTCTCTCTCTCTCTCTCTCTCCGATTATTTATATCGATTTCTACAGCATTCAGCCACTTACTTGGGGATATTCAGAATCTTCTCGAGAAAATTCTGAATTCTCCCAATCTTGGGAAAAATCGGAATCTTCCCGGGAAAATTATGACTCCTCCCGAGGTTTGGAAAATTCTGAATCTTCCTGGGGAAAACCGGAATTCCAATTTTTGTCGGGAAGATTCCGATTTGTCCCGGATTCCAAAATGTCCCGAAAGTATGCCCACTTTCAGACCAAGCTCAAAGCGTTTCAAGAACATAATCACTGAATGGGCTGCTTAATCCAAGTAGAGCTGGATGTACCACAGCCGTTAGGAGGATCCGGTCGTTTATTTACTGCTCCGTTAAATAAATAAAAATCAGTTAATTTTATGTCTTCATGAGATTGTTTACTACTGATGTGCGTGTTTTTAACTGTTCAACTTTTTCTGTTGTTCTGTATGATGTTTTTTTGACTGACTCAACAAGAGGATGCACATGGGCCAGAGTGGGCGATGTAAAATCAATTTGAAAATTGGCAACGCCCATGTTGCCCTTGGGTTCTTTAGTGTGTGCATAATGTCGAGGGGCAATAGCCAGGGGGTACTCTCAGACTTATTTTTGCCTATCATGACTACCTGTGGGCTGTGAACCCTTGAATTTTGTGTGCAGCACTTTCTGATGAGTGTGTCCAAATGATCTCTCGCTCAGACTATTTGGGTTTAAGACAGGGACAGTAAAACAAATTTGCTTGTTCTTTGTGTCAAACCCAGATAATTTGGCTTACAAAGTAGGAGCATAAATCTCCACCTTCTTCTTGTCCTGCGTTCGACTGGCCATGCATCAAACCTTTAGATAGAATGAAGTCGCAAATCCAGAATTTGTTCCGAGGTCTGTCCCTCCAGGCCAGGTCTGTTGCCGCATATCATCATACAGAGAGCAGTATTGAAGGATTTGAGAATGCGTCTGGTTTGTTTGTTCACACTGGGACAAGACTCTGCCTGTGATCCCAATCCTCTTGAGGTGTGCATGGAGGCCACAGTGCCCTGTGTGCAGGCATAACATGGTGGTTTGGTGTTTTTTTGCAAGACCCGCCCCACCAATAAGCACAAACTTCTCTATTCCCAGCATAGTAAACAATTAGTATTATCTATTTCATTACTCTCCCCGTGTGTAAGAGTACAAGGGTGAGAGGGGACACTAAGAGTGAAGGGTGGGGCTGGGAACACAGTGTCTCTTGGTATTGTGTACATTATCAAGATTTGGAGAAACATTCGTATTTTGTTGCTATTATTTATATCAATTTTGCAGATATACCAAAACAGTAGTGAATATTCATTTTCTTGACATTTCTATGAAGTAGAAAAAAATGAAAGTGGTAGCACATGTGATGCATACCTATGCGATTTCTCTTCATATATATATTTTTTTTAATTAAACGTACAGCCGCTTTGATTTGTAAGGAACAGTACGCTTCTCATCTAATAAGTATAAAATATTATATGAAAACATACCCGATACTTTACAGAATTTTCTTATAAACCAGTGTAAGAGATGTTGTCACTACGATTTTTAAAAAAATCAGAAATGGTATGTGTTCAAATTTGGTAATACATTACACAAGACGTCTATCCTGTCAGTCATTTGGCAGCATGCTGGCGGGCCAGGACAGTCAGCATGTACAGCTGCCTTGCTTTTCTCTGGCGCTCCAGTGCAACATTGACCAGGTAAATACAGGGACAGCCGGTAGCCTGCAGGGATGGAACGGTCATCATCAATCCAGTGACGACCTCCGGAGACACAGACATATTCGCCATGGCCAGAAAGCCACAGAGAGCTACACACAGGCAGACAGCTACATTGAAGACAGCGATGCTCAGAAAGCGCTGCGAAATTATCACTTCGTTTGATTTTCTGTCCGTCGTGTTTAAGAGCACGGTCTTGGAATTCAGATGCGAATAGATATACACCAGTGCAAAAAATGTTGTCAATGTTATAGTGATGTTGAGGACGTTGAAAACGCCAAACATAAATTGAAATCCATCTTCGTTCAGTTCTGTCGGTGGCAGTGGGATGCAAAGTCCATTCTGGTTGTAGGTCTGCCATTGCGAAAACATAGTGAGTTGGGGACACGTAGCTATGACTATGCTGATTAACCAAGCTGTAACGTTGGATAGAGTACTCAGTTTATATAACAGGCCTTCATTACTTCGAGAAAACCTATGAATGACTGCTGTATATCCAATGCTCACACCTATGATACAGTTGCATGCCTCAAAAGTGACAAGGAAAATAAACCCTGCCAACCGACACGCTGTACTCTGTGACCATGCTGCCTCATGCCACAAATAATTGCCTTTGTAATGTGTGTCTGTCCCAGTGATTAGAAATAAATATATGCTATGCATAAGGTTGCATGAGCACAAATGAAATATGCATGCTACAAATCCATATGACAAAGTGTGTTTTTCATTTAATGTGTGAAACAAAATCACTGAAACATTTTCCAACACAGAAATCGCTGCCAGTAAAGCATACATCACCCTGTAAATGTTGCTGGCTAACAACTGTTCGCAGGACGACACTTCTTCTACAGGGGCATTGCACCAGGAAGGATTGAATTCCTTTGGAAGGAGAGCTGGGCAACAAAAGATAAACCTGCTGGCTGTGACGGACTGGAGAGATGAAAGGCTCTGAAATAAGTCTGCTGGAAAAACTGTCAAGGGACACATGGAAATGTCAATGGAACGCAGTGAAGGCATAATATTGAAGCCTTCGCCGATGACATTTGTCAGTTGACTTCGTGAAAGATTCAGAACTTCCAAATGCACCAGCTTTTTAAAGGCTGTTGAGACTAAATAAGGAATATAGACCTGCGAGAGGTCAAGTTCGTGAAGCTTGATAATTGATGTAATCACTGACAAGCTGGCCTCAATGTCTAATGGGTTTCCACGTAAGACCAACACACGTAAATTGTTCACTTCCATAAAACTGTCAGAGTCCACATACCTGATTTGATTGTGATTCACATCCAGAATCTGAAGGTTAGGCAGAAAAGGCAGTTTGACTGTATCCAAGAAGCACTGAGCTAAACTTAAATGCACCAGTTTTGTGTTATTCTCCACATCATGCAAGGTCATGCTGCTTTTATCAGCATTCAGATAGCGAAGTTGTAGGTGCTGATTAGCGGAAAACATCTGGCCGCATTGAAAAGCCATACCATAACAAGCGCATCCTTCAGGGCATGTGAATCCACACATGAGTTCATCATCATTTTCAGGGCACTGGCCCAGTATGCCATCACACATGTGATCGACATGGACACATATTCTGGATCGGAGACAGCGGTAGAACCCAGGACACGTGTAGGATTGACAGTCCTTTTCATCTTCCCTGTTTGGACAGTCAAAGATACCGTTGCATCGTAAGTAGACCGGCAAGCAGTAATAGTTTACCATTGGACATTCGAAATGAGATGAAGGACACTGCGTGTTGCCTGCATTCAGTTCCTGCACAGTGAGAAGTCCTTGTGGGTTCTGTAGAACGAGGGCAAGTGGAGGTGATGAAGCCTTTATAAGTATTCTTTCTTTGTTCTTCTCATCAAAACAGTATTTCTCATCTCTGCCTGATGTGCAGTGCATCATTTTGTCGCATCGCTGTTCCTGTGGTATGCACTGGAATAGGAAAGCAAAGACGTTCAGCATTCTGAAAATGATTTAACCATTTTCACAGAACATAACCATTGCACTGAACTTGCTTGAAGCCTTCTGTTTGATCCCTCTTCCCAGAGTGTTGCTTCGAAAATGCCACTATCTTTTTGCTGGTCAGTCTCATAAGCCTATCATTATATTAAAAGGCAACTGTCCGTCCATCCGTCCGTCCGTCCGTCCGTCCGTCCGTCCGTCGTCCGTCCATACGTCCATGTGAAACACAGAACGGGCCTTATAATTCCGCCGTTTTTTCGACCGAATCGCTTCAAATTTGCTATCAGCCCTAACGTGGCGATGGCAACGGCAACGGCAACCAAGGCGGCCGTGTCATTTGCGCGGTTTGGCAAATGCGCGAAACGCGTATCCACCGGCCTCTCGGCGCCCATATCTCCAGTATTGCTGGACGGATTGCCTTTCAAATTTGGAAGGTAGATGACCGGGGACAGTGACTATCTGTGTGCCAAACTGGAAGCGATTCGATTTATAAACGCGCGCGATATGCGCCACTTGACCTTTTCACAAACCGCGGCGAAATGAGACCCGACATTGACTCGAAATTTGGAACGTGCATGACCAGGGATAGTGACTATCTTGGTGCAAAATTTCAACAGCATCCATTCATAAACGCGCGCGATATGAGCCAATTTACATTTGCGCGGACCCAGCATTTCAAGCTGTCCACAACAAACACTTTACACAGAAAGAACTCAGTACTGTGCGCGCGCAAGGGCAAGAAAAGGGTTGGAGAGCGGAGATTACTTTAGCGAGGTACAATATCCCGCTATTCACCGAGTGAGAGCGGAGATTACTTTAGCAAGGGATGGCGTGGAACGGGATGAGAGAAGAAGATGGAGGGAGGGAGAGAGACAAAAGTAAGACTTGAAATTTATCAACCAAAAAAAGGAATGGTTCCAGCAAAAAAATAGTATAAGTGCATGGCTTTGTACATCGATGTCTCGGCAAATATGTAGATTTACACCCGTACCCTCCTGCTCTATTTCTTGGTTCTTTCCGTGGTTAGGGATAGTGTTAGGGTTAGGGATAGGGTTAGGGTTAGATGGTCTTTTCTTTTGCCACAAGCATCTGTTTTTTTGTCAAAATCATCTATTTTTTTAGCATTAAATCACTGCCCAAAAGTAATAATATAATATTTCACGAACCCGGCGAAACCGGTACTCGGCGTTACCGGTACTTGGCGTTACCGGTACTAGGCGTTACCGGTGCTAGGCGTTGCCCTAGTATAAATAATACACGGATTGAAGTCAAATTAAATTTGATGTAAAGCTAGAATACACTTAGAACGTTTGTTTTAATCTTAGATATATAGTTAATGTAGATTGCTGTCGATATTCATTTATCTATTTTGGGTCATTTGTGAGACGTTCTTTAAACGGAAGAGAATGCGCTTAACGTCCTCTGACCTAGAACAGGCACATCATTGACATTTGCATTGATACAGATAATCATTAACGCACTGTAAGCATTATGACGTTATAATGTCTTAATAAGGGGGGGGGGGGTCCATCGGGGGGGGGGGGGGGGGGGGGGGGGGTGGGGAGCTGCATAGGTTCCGGATTACGTGGTAGTGCTGTTTGGGAGGGCTCGGGAGGCGAAGCTCCCGGAACATGTTACAATTTAGCGATTATTAAGGCAACAAATGAGGTCATTTTCTGACTTTTCAACCTTGTATAAGGTACATGCTTGGGGCAGAATTGGGGGGGGGGGGGGGAGTGTCCGGAAGCCAGGACCCACCCCCCCCCCCACCCCCACCCCCCCCCCGCTAGATTTGGCCCTGAGTTTAATATTTAACGTCTTCATACCTCAGACTTTCCACAGTCAAAGCTCACTCCTGGCACACAAGGCGGGTGCACACAGAAGTCTTCATCGCTGTTGTCCGAGCAATGCTGGCGGTGGTCGCACACAAAGCTGTACTGCACGCGCTGCCCTCGAGTCCCGCACGTGAAAAACGTCAGCGTGCCAGTGGGGCAAACCTGACCTACATCCTGACCGGCCTTGACCCAGCAGTTACTGAAAGGGTCACAGGCGAGAAACTCGTGCGTCACGTGCGTTGGACCGTTTGTGGTCAAAACAAACCACGCGCGGGACAGGAGATGTAAGTGACGATGACGAACTCAAAGTTATGGAAATTGAAGGATGGATAGTTCGAGTTTCAGTACTGGATGCCACGGGGTCAAACTCACAGAGAGCCCCTTTTGATGACTAGTAAGAATCAGAAGCTTTAATAATGAGTAGCAAGGGGGGGAGGGGGGGGGGGGGGGGTTAGAGTAAATAATCTTGAAAGTGCATAAAATAATTCTACACGAAATAATATTTTAATGTGAAAAGGACTGCAATATTACTAAGATCAAACAAATCTTGACAGTGCATAAAATAATTCTACACGAAATAATATTTTAATGTGAAAAGGACTGCAATATTACTAAGATCAAACAAATCTTGACAGTGCATAAAATAATTCTACACGAAATAATATTTTAATGTGAAAAGGACTGCAATATTACTAAGATCAAACAAATCTTGACAGTGCATAAAATAATTCTACACGAAATAATATTTTAATGTGAAAAGGACTGCAATATTACTAAGATCAAACAAATCTTGACAGTGCATAAAATAATTCTACACGAAATAATATTTTAATGCGAAAAGGACTGCAATATTACTAAGATCAAACAAATCTTGACAGTGCATAAAATAATTCTACACGAAATAATATTTTAATGCGAAAAGGACTGCAATATTACTAAGATCAAACAAATCTTGACAGTGCATAAAATAATTCTACACGAAATAATATTTTAATGTGAAAAGGACTGCAATATTACTAAGATCAAACAAATCTTGACAGTGCATAAAATAATTCTACACGAAATAATATTTTAATGTGAAAAGGACTGCAATATTACTAAGAACAAGCAAATAATTCAACATGAAACACCGGAAAACCAACGAAGACTGCAGTGCATAAAAGAACAAACGACCATACAAACGAGAACGTAGGACTAGGGGAAGACGGGGTAAAAAGCGCATGGGCGGGTAAGAAGCCCACCCCAATTATCTCATGAAATGAAGCAAATTTCAGTCTCATTTTGCCCATGAGACGAGCGTTAATGTCTAGCATTCGTCTCATGGACAAATTTGACTGAAATTTTCTTTATTTCATGAGATAATTGGGGTGGGCTTCTTACCCCCCCATGCGCTTTTTACCCCGTCTTCCCCTACTAACAGCAACACACACACACACACACACACACACACACACACACACACATGAACACTGTCTTGTATTTTTCAACAAGCCTAATGTCATTATTATCAAACCAGGGATAATAAGCTTCACCAAAATGGTTCACTTAATGTTAAAACACGTATGACTCAATATTCAGAAACAGGATAAAACTATATATATCTCTCACACACACACACACACACACACAACCACACACACACACACACATTTATCAATTCGGCATTTCAAATGCACCAACGTTTCAGTCCTACAGAGTTGTGTGGAGTGGGAAGTTTGGCTAGTGCGGCTGTTATCTGTTTCTGTATTATTTGACTCATCTGTCCTGCACAGCTCACCATCTGATGGTGATCGCCGGTCTATTGGATTTATTTTTTAACTATATATATATATACAGCAGATATAGCAGAGATAGCAGATATACATATATATAGTTTGCTTTGATAAAACTTTTATGTGTCCAATGTCTTTATTTGTGAACCTCAGAAACAAAACCAGTTGTTTTTGTTGTTGTTTTTTTTTTTGGGGTGGGTGAGAGGGGTGGGTGGTGACTGACGTTTTCGCTACTTGAAGCCATTATAAAAAATGAAAAAGAAACGAAAACGACGTGGCTCTCTGTAGAATGTCTCTTGAACTGATCGTTGTTGTAAATTACATACAGGTTAATGCGTACTGCGGAGATTACTTGCTATTCTCTTTGTGGGTAGTGACGTGGAATGGTAGTGTGCGATGCTAAACTCTACCAGCAGAGATTGGAATTGTGATTTCTTCTAGGAGAAATCAAAACCGTGGCTCTCAACTCTTTTTTTTCTATCCACATAAACAATCATATTATTTTGTGCATAGACATTAATGTTGCGGTTCTCAGTGTTTGCTACGTAAATGCAACAATTTCGATATTCACTAAGACATAATACTGAGTAACAGAACGCATTTACTTTCAAAGAAAGTAAACTAAAACAATTCACCGTTCAAGCTTTGCTTCGGGATGGGAAAGCCGTTTCTTCGCTGTCTCTATTTTCAAGGCGTTCAGTGCAGTGTGTGTGTGTGTGTGTGTGTGTGTGTGTGTGTGTGCCTAGATGGCAAGTCATTCGCACCAAAGACTATCCTCTCTCCACCCGAGTCTGAATGCCAACTGAATCATGTTACAGAGCTGAAGCTTTTGTCTGTTATGCTTATGGATGCAGGTAGGCTATCTCATGTTCTTTCCTGAGTTAACGAGTCTTGTTTTTAAAAACAAACCTTCATAAATCTTTCGGTTGTTCATCTCTTTGACAAGTTCACCGTTCCCTCGTAGCATTGATGGTGTTGTAAATCAGCAGGGGTAATGATTCACCATAAATCAACGATAACATTGCCTCGTACATCACTCGTATTGTTCTTGTTCTTCTTGTTCTTGTTCTTGTTCTTCTTGTTCTTGTTCTTGTTCTTCTTGCTCTTGTTCTTCTTGCTCTTGTTCTTGTTCTTCTTGTTCTTGTTCTTGTTTTTCTTGTTCTACTTCTCCCCTATTTCTCTTAAGGCCCCGGTTAACCCCATAGAAAACAAAACAAGGAAACAGAAAACGTTCTCTGAAGTTTGCACAGCATGTGAGCTTCCGTTTCTGAATCTTTCTTCCACCGACTGCGAATAGAATTATCTTTGACAAAGATCTAAAGCTACGCGTATTTATTTATTTATTGATTGATAGGCTTTGATTTGTTTTGAATTTAATTTCATAATGCGAGTGTGAATGAACGCAATATATAGGCTTAGGTATTAGAACACCAAACAATATCAATGTAATCTTGTTGACCAACATTAAATAGGTTGTTTTGATTGTGTATGTTTTTGTCTACTCAGTTGTGTGTCGTTGTGACCCAGAAGACCTAAAATATGAAAAGTA